>CM040431.1:85514327-85601827 GCA_022702705.1 Papilionanthe hookeriana x Papilionanthe teres
TAGTTAGATAAATTATAAATAAATTAGTTTATATATATATATATATATATATATATATATATATATATATATTTATATTATAATAGTTTTTTATTTTAAATATTTTAAGTATAGTATATTATTTATAAATATAAATTATTTATAAAAATATATATTTAGGTATATATAAATCTAAATATTTATTTATCTACATATAAATTTATGTAATCATATTTTTTACTTTAAATATTTTAACTATAGTATATTATTTATAAATATAATTTAATTATAAAAATATTTAATAATTAAATAAAATATAAATAAATATATATATATATGTATATATAAATATTATTTTCATATTTTAAATATTTTAAGTATAGTATATTATTTTTAAATTTAATTTAATTATAAAATATTTAATAATTAAATTAATTATAAATAAATATATATATATATATAATTATTTTTATATTTTAAATGTTTTAAGTATAGTAAATTATTTATAAATATAATTTAATTTAAAAAATAATTAATAATAAAATAAATTATAAATAAAAATATATATATAGTTAGATATATATATATATATATATATGTATATATATATATATATATATATATATATATATATAATATTATTTTTATTTTAAATGTTTAAAGTATAGTATATTATTTATAAATAGAATTTAATTAAAAAAATATAAAATAATTAAATAAACTAATATATATATATATATATATATATATAATATAATTTTTTTTAAAATATTTTAAGTATGGTATACTATTTAAAAATAGAATTTAATCATAAAAATATTTAATAGTTAAATAAATTATAAATAAATAAATTTATATCTGTATATATAAATATATATGTATATATATATATATATATAATATTATTTTTTAATTTTAAATATTTTAAGTATAGTATAATATTTATAAATATAATTTAATTATAAAAATATTTTATAATTAAGAAAATAATAAATAAAAATATATATATAGTGGTACATAAATATATATATTTATATATATATAAAAAATTTATTTAATATTATTTTTTTATTTTAAATAATTTAAGTACAGTACATTATTAATTTAAAAAATTTTTTTATAGAGGTACATAAATATATATTTATATATATATAAAAATTTATTTAGCATTATTTTTTATTTTAAATATTTTAAGTATATTATATTATTAATAAATATAATTTAATTATAAAATTATTTAATTGTTAAAAAAATGATAAATATATATATATATATATATATATATATAATTTTTTTATACATATAGATTTATTTATTTAATAGTATTTTTTTATTTAATCTATATATATATATTACTTTTTTATTTTAAATATTTTAAGTATAGCATATTATTTATAAAAATATTTTATAATTAAAAAAATAATATATATATATATATATATATATATGTATATAAAAATATATATTTATTTATATATATATAAATTTATTTAATATATTTTTTTATTTTAATTATTTTAAGTATAGTATATTATTTTTAAATATATTTTAATTATAAAAATAACTAAATAAATAAATAAATATAGCAAAAACAACATATATAATTATAGATAAATAAACAACATAGTTATAATTATAGAATAATTATAGCAAAAACAACATAAATAAATAACTAATTAATAAAATTATAAATAACTATATATATATATATATATATATATATATATATATATATATATATATATATATTAAAGAAAGAGCTACTCGTGACTCCTTACGTGTTGAAATAGGAAAAACAGGTACAAAAAGTGGAGGGAAGGAGGATCCCTAACTATAACTAAACAAAACAACTCAGTACCGCACCCATAACGGTTCCTCCTTTCAAAGAACAACTCGACGCGATGCAAAAAAGAAAAAAACACACATCAACCAGTAAACCCTAACCAAACATAGCAAAAAGAGAGCATAAACAACACATACTAGGCCAAATGAAACATAACAGAATAGCCCAGAGAAACTTGTTAGCAAGAGGAACGAAGACGATGGGGCCACAGCAATGTACTGTAAGTGCGACGCGAAGAAAAGAAATCGCGTAGAGCGGACACGAAAAGAAAACAGACAAAATAGCCACGGAGACGACTCGGGGAGCGAATCGCAGCAAAATTATGTCAGAACAAATATATGTAAATGCGGAATCATTCTAGAAGTGTTTGAATTAATTGAAATATAAGCTCTTAATGAAAAAAGGAACATTAAGTAAGGCTCATCCAACCCAACAACATAACCTCCTAGAAGGTGAACTAGTCAACATGACCCCAAGCAAAACAAAGTTCCCAAAGACAGTTCCAGCAAAAAGAAGTTAAAAGCTAAAAATAAATGTGTGCGTGTGTCTATATATATATAAAAGGGAAGCAAGAAGAGGCCTTATATATATAAGGGAAGAAAGAAGAGGTCTGGATGCCACCTAAACCAACGGCAAAGAGGGGGGAAGCTGGAAGTGTGAAAATACCACCTGGAACCTTCCTCCAGCAATAATTAACTACACTATATAACTTTGATCTCAAATACATAGGTATATATAAATATAGAACTATATATATATATATATATATATATATATATATATATATATATATATATATATATATATATATATATATATATATATATATATATATGTATGTATGTATGTATATAATTATAGAAATATGTAAATATATAAGCAAGCAAACCGATAAAAGGCGGATAGCAGAAAACGGAACACCTGAGCATGAAGATTGTTATACACACACACACATGTGTGTGTGTGTGTGTGTATATATATATATATATATATATATATATATATGTCTAAGAATAAATATTTATATATATATGTGTTTGTAACAAAGCTTTATATAGAGAGACATATAGATATAATCACAGAAATATATATATATATATATATATATATATATATATATATATATATATATATATATATATATGTAAATAAATGAGAATCCAATGAAAGAGATGGCAAGCACAAGAAGTCTAAGTGCTAGGGCGAATGAAAGGCACATCGATATTATCCTCGTTAATTAAAATTTTTAAGGCAAGGGGCGGGAGCCTACTGATCCATGAAAAAAATACATATTTTTATGCCTTGATTTTATCAATTTCTAAGGATATTATGCTTTAATGAAAGGTATTTTTGTGTTTTTGATGTAGGTGATGTAAAAAGGTCCAAAAAAGGAAAAAGGGTGAAAAATGAGCAAAAAGGATAAAAAATGGAGCAAAATACAAGAATTATCAAAAATTATGGCCTGGGGCCTAGGCGCCAGAAGTTGGCGCCTAAGCGTCAGACTCGATACAGAAATTGTCAAGTTTTTAACAACTTTTGGACGGTTATTTTGACGGAGTAAGCGGTTATTGGACATTCTAGAAGACTGACAGTTGTTCCTTGATAATAGGACATGTGATACATTGCATTTGGAAGCTCCAAAACAGTTTTAATCTCGAAGAGGTACGAAGAACTGGACGCGGTGTCCGGCGCCTAGGGGCCAGATTCCGGCGCCTAGGGATCAGATTCCGGCGCCTAGGCGCCAGACAGACCTTCTAGAAGATTCATTGAATGTGGACATGTTTTGAAGAGGTGCCTCGAGGCAAACCTTGAAGCCTATAAATAGGAGTCAACTCATTCAGAAAAATGTGCCCCCATTGTAACCCCTATCTCTTAGCCACTTTAGGATCTCTCATCCTTAGAGAGAGAAATAGAGAGAGGAATTTAGGGCCACTTTTATCTTGTTTAGTGAGTTTATTTTCAAGTTGTTACATCTGGAGTTCATTACATTGTGGAGTCAGTAGGAATCAGAAGATCTGTAGCAGGAATATTTGAGATAAGTATTTTATTTTTTATTCAAAGTTTATTTATTATGTTTTGTTGTTTATATTCAATGTATTCTGAGTAGTTAGTTTACTTTCTTCCTTCGATTATGAAAGATACATAAGATATATAAAATTCGATGGAAAATTGAAAATCAAAATATTTTCAAAATATTTTGATGATATTAATACCTAATCTTACTTTACTTTTAAAATTGGACATTTAAATTGTTAAAACCTGTTGAAGAGTTTTGAGACCTAGAAGGAGAAGAACTCTTAACTTTTAGATATCACATGAATCATTGGGTAGTCGAAAGCCATGTGCTGGCTATTCAAGGTGAAGTGCAAATAAATAGGAAGATAAGATTTAAAGGGCGTAGAATTGATAAGTTTTTAGAGTGACAGACTAAATTCTTATAATTTGATTTATAGAATTAACTCATTCTACTAAAAATACATCTGGACCTGATCTGTAGATTAACCAATGTTTTTTGCACCTGGATCAAAAGGTAAAGAATAGGAATGCTTCTATTTGGCACAATACCATAATATAGATTCTTCAAAGAATATTAAATTATCTTAAAAATCTTGGATTAATTGAAAGGAAGAAAGTAGTTTGTTTTACATAGTTTTTACAAAATCATTTTCTTATTATTGTTTTCTTTACCTGCATCTAGTAAATTAAAAGTAATTTATAATTAGATTAAAATACAAAAAGTTCTTGAAATACAATATTTAAAAATTTATTACCATTTTTTTCCCCGTGGGATCGATACTGGGGTCTTTATTTCAAAGCCCTTTATTACTTGAAACGATATGTATACTAGCGTAGTACCCAAAAAGTATATAAAATATTTTTCTTTAAAATTATATTTTGCTATATAACATATATTTAAAAAGTATTAATCACTAACGGCCTAGCATTCAGTAGCAATCGAGTTTTATTTAATGTTATTTCTGTTAGATTAATTTTGGTACACTTCTATATAGCAAGTTATTTCGGGTCAAGTGTTTCGCGCCTTTGCCAGAAATTAAATTTTCTAGTAGTGTTAACAAATTCTTGTATTTAGAAATACAAAAAAATTGGGTCAAGTTTTTGGTGTCGTTGCCGGGGAAACAAAAGATGTACAATTTATAGATTTTTAAATATTATATTTCCTAAAACATTATATATATATATATATATATATATAAAACAATACAATAGAAAAATAAAAAAAAATTTCTTTCCTTGCTTTAATTTTTTTATGCGTAGTTTTGGTTCTTGAGGATTAATACCTTTAGATTCTAAACTAGAAAAAACAATTAGAAAAATGAAAAATGGAAAAAAAATTCAAAAATTTCAAGAAATGACTACTTTACAAAATCCAATTGAACTTAATGATCAAAATATTTATAAACCATTAAGGGATTATGCTAACCTACAGGTTAATGAACTTCATAGTAGTATTCAAATACCCATCTGTAGATGCTAATTCTTTTGAACTTAAACCGTACTATTATTCAAATGGTGCAAAACAATCAATTTGGTGGAACACCAAATGAGGATCCAAATTTACACCTTGTAAGTTTTTTAGAACTTTGTGCTACCTTCAAATATAACAATGTTTCTGATGATGCTATTAGACTGAGACTCTTTCCTTCTTCCTTAAGAGATAAAGAAAAGATGTGGTTAAACTCATTAGCCACTGGTTCTATTAAAACGTGGGCTGAAATGGCACAAAAATTCCTTGCTAAATATTTTCCTCCTTCTTAAACTGCTAAATTAAGAAATGATATTACTTCGTTTAGTCAATTTGACGGGGAGACAATATATGAGACTTGGGAAATATTTAAAGAACTATTAAGAAAATGTCCTCATCATGCTTTACCTGATTGGTTAATTATTCAAACATTTTACAATGGATTAATTGGATCTTTAAAATGAAATATTGATGATGCTACTGGAGGCTCTTTAATGTCTAAATCATTTGAAGAAGCTTACACTTTAATTGAAGAAATGGCTAATAAAAATTTTTAATGGTCGTCCGAAAGGGTTAAATCCTAAAAAGATGGCAAGTATTCATGATAATGAAGCCTTTTCTATCCTGGCTTCACAAGTAGCAGCAATGTCTAAAAAATTAGATAATTTTGTAATTAATATTTCACATAATAACTCTGCTAATATTGAAGATTCTCAAACTATTGAAACTTTACAAGCTATTGCAAGTAAAAATAGTCCTTATTCAAATTATTATAATCCTGGGTGGAAAAATCATCCTAATTTTAACTGGAATAATTCACAACAACAATGGGGTAATAATCAATCTCATCCCACTGGAAATTGGAATAATCAAGTTAATCCAAATTATAAACCTCCTGGATTTAATAATCAACAGAAAAAGTTATCAATTGAAGAATTAATTTCACAAATGAATAATCAATTACAAAATCAAAATACTATTATTTGTAATATCGAAAATCAAATAGGACAAATTGCTACTTTAATTAATAACAGACCTGTAGGAACACTTCCTGGTAATGTTGAAATTAATCCAAAGGAAACTGGAAAAGAACATGAACATGTTAAGGCTGTGCAACTTTGAAGTGGAAAGGAATTAAAAGAAAGAATGCAGAATGAAATTGAAAAAGAGATTGAGGTTCAAGAGATTGAAAAACCTAAAGAAACTCTCTCTTCTAGTCAAGATCAGACTATTATACCTATTAATTTGGAAGTTGAAAAACCACCCCCACCTTTTCCTCAAAGACTTAAACAACAGAAACTTGATCATCAATTTTCTAAGTTCTTTGAAATTTTTAAGAAACTTACTATTAACATACCTTTTGTTGAAGCTTTGGAACAAATGCCAACTTATGCAAAATTTATGAAGAATATTTTAAGCAAGAAACGAAAATTTGAAGCTTTTGAAACTGTTGCATTAAGTAAAGAATGCAGTGCAATAATTCAAAAGAAATTACCTGAAAAACTTAAGGATCCTGGAAGTTTTACTATACCCTGTGCTATTGGAAAAAAATTTAGTGGAAAAACTTTATGTGCTTTAGGAGCAAGTATTAATCTCATGTCATTTTCTATCTTTCGAAGATTGGATTTAGGAGAGATTACTCCCACTACTGTAACCCTTCAGTTAGCTGATAGATCTATCACTCAACCTAAAGGAGTTATAGAGGATGTCCTTATTAAAGTGGATAAATTTAACTTCCCTGTAGATTTCATCGTACTTGATATGGAAGAAGATAAAGAGATGCCTATTATTTTAGGGAGACCTTTTATAGCTACCGGACGAGCTATGATTGATGTGCAAAAAGGAGAATTAACCATGAGAGTTAATGATCAGGAAATTAAATTCAATGTTCTTAAATCAATGAAGTACCCTGATAAAGAGAAATGCTATCGAATGGATATAATTGATTATTTAATTGAGAAACATTATCAAGAAAAATGTAAAGTCATTTCTGAAGAAAACTTTGAATTTTTAACTGATGAAAATGAAGAAGTAGTAGAAGAAGAGACTCATTTTATTAAAGATAACCGGGAAACTTTAAACATAACTCAAAATGATATAAATTTACCATCAATAAAAAAAGCCCCTGAACTGGAATTAAAAATGTTACCTTCACATTTAAAATATGTTTTTCTTAGAAATTTGTTAACTTTACCTGTTATTATTTCTTTTGAACTGAGTAAAGATCAAGAAGAAAAATTACTAAGTGTATTAAAGAATTATAAGAAAGCTTTTGGTTGGACTATTGCTGATATAAGAGGAATAAGCCCTTCCATTTGTATGCATAAAATTTTAATGGAAGAAAATTTTAAACCTACTATTGAACCGCAAAGAAGATTAAATCATATCATGAAAGAGGTTGTTAAAAAAGAAATTGTTAAGTGGTTAGATGCTGGTATTATTTATCCTATTTCGGATAGTCAATGGGTAAGTCCTATTCATTGTGTTCCGAAGAAAGGAGGTGTAACTGTCGTGGTCAATGATAAAAATGAACTAATTCCTACAAGACAAGTTACTGAATGGCGAATTTGTATTGATTATAGGAAATTAAATAATGCCACTAGAAAGTATCATTTTTCTTTACCTTTCTTGGATCAAATGCTCGATAAACTAGCTGGACACTCATATTTCTACTTTCTGGATGGATATTCTGGTTATCATCAATTACTTATTGCTTCTGAGGACCAAGAGAAAACAACATTTACAAGTCTTTATGGAACCTTTGCTTTTAGAAGAATGTCTTTTGGTTTATGTAATGCACCTGCAACTTTTCAAAGATGTATGATGTCAATATTTTGTGATTTGATTGACAAAGGAATTGAAATATTCATGGAAGATTTTTCAATTTTTGGAACTTCTTTTTAATCTTGTTTAGAAAACATTTCCAAAGTTCTGAAAAGATGTGAAGAAACAAACTCAGTTCTTAACTGATAAAATTGTTAATTCATGGTCACATAAGCCATTGTACTTGGTCACAAAGTTTCACAAAAAGGGATGGAAGTTGATCAAGTGAAAGTGAAAATTATTGCTGAATTGCAACCACCTACTACTGTTACTGATGTGAGAAGTTTTCTAGGTCATGCTGGATTTTATAGAAGATACATAAAGGATTTTTCTAAAATTGCTAAACCTCTTTGTCATTTATTGGAAAAAGATGCGAAATTTGAATTTAACAAAGAATGTATTAATGCTTTTAATATTCTAAAAGAAAAACTAATAACTGCTCCTATCATTGTTGCACCTAATTGGAATAAATCTTTTGAATTAATGTGTGATGCAAGTGATTATGCAATTGGAGCTGTATTAGGACAAAAATATGAGAAGGTTTTCAAAGTTGTATATTATGCTAGTACAACTCTCACTGAAACACAAAGAAATTAAACTACCACTGAGAAGGAGCTTCTAGCTATAGTATATGCCTTTGATAAATTTAGACCTTATCTTCTTGGTACTAAATGCATAGTTCATACTGATCATTTTGCTATTAAATATCTAATATCTAAGAAGGATTCTAAACCTAGACTGATAAGATGGGTTTTACTTCTACAAGAATTTGATTTTCAAATAGTAGATAGAGGAGGAACTAAAAACCAAATTGCTGATCATTTGTCTAGAATTAAAAATGATATTATTTCGGAAGAAAATATAAATGAGAAATTTCCTGATGAATCTTTATATGTTATTCAAGGATGCAAAACACCTTGGTATGCTTATATTGTTAAATATTTAGTTAGCAATATTTTACCTTATGAATTGGATAACAAATTTATTAAGAAATTTAAATATGATGCTGAATCTTATATTGGGAAGATCCTTATTTATTTAAAATTATAAGAGATTCTATAATTCGAAGATGTGTACCTTATGAGGAAACTTTTGTTATTATTCAAAAATGTCATGATTCCAATTTTGGAGGACACTTTGGCATAGATAAAACTGCATTTAAAATTTTAAATTCTAGATTTTATTGGCCGACCTTATTTAAAGATGTGAGACATTTTGTGAAAAAATTTGGTCGATGTCAAAGGTTGGGAAATATATCTAGGAAAGATGAAATGCCTTTAAACTATATATTGGAAGTTGAAATTTTTGATATATGGGGTTTAGACTTTATGGGACCATTTGTTCCATCATCTGGAAAAACATATATTTTATTAGCAGTTGATTATGTTTCAAAGTGGATTGAAGTTGTTGCTTTACCAAACTGTGATTCCAAAAGTGTTTCTAAATTCTTAGAGAAAATGATATTTTTGAGATTTGGAATGCCTAAGGTAATTATAACTGATGGTGGAAGTCATTTCAGGAATATAAGAATTCAATCATTACTACAAAAATTTGGAATCAAACATAGAATTGCAACTGCTTATCACCCACAAACAAGTGGAATGGATGATGTATCAAACAGAGAAATTAAAAGAATTTTAGAGAAGACTGTTAGATCTAAAAGAACTGATTGGGTTGATAGACTTGATTCTGCATTATGGGCTTATAGAATAGCTTATAAGACACCAATCGAGATTTCACCTTACCGGTTAATTTATGGTTAACATTGTCACTTACCTATTGAACTTGAACATAAAGCTTATTCGACGATAAAAGAGTTTAATTTTAATTTGAATGAAGTAGGAGAAAAGCGATTATTGCAATTGAATGAGATGAAAGAAATAAGAAATGAATCATATGAAAATGCAAGAATTTATAAAGAGAAAATGAAGATGTTACATGATAAGAAAATTTCAAAAAAAATTTTTGAGCCTGAATAAGAAGAATTACTGTTTAATTCTCTTTTAAAACTTTTTCCTGGAAAATTAAGATCTAAATCGATTGGACCCTAAATAATTGAGAAAGTATACCATTATGGAGCTGTGGATATTAAAGACCCCAAAACAGGTAAATTTTTTAAAGTAAATGGATTAAGATTGAAGCCTTATTTGGGAGATATTAAAATGATTTATAAAGAGGCTTATGAATTGAGTCAACCTGATTAAAGATTTACATAATTCGGGCTGACGACGTTAAACCAAGCGCTTTGTGGGAGGCAACCCATAATTATCTTTTGTTTTGAGTGTTTTTATGTTTTTTTAATGTAAGGTTATGCCTCGATCTTGACTAATTTTATATTACTTTAGAAAAATTTGATGCTTATAAGTCTTTGTTGACTTAGGCTGAAGATTATTTTGAAGTGTGTAAGATTTAGAAATTGGACCACTCTATTCTAAATATGAGTAAAAAGAAGATCAAGTTAACCTTCATTATGATTGCTTACAATTTGTGTTATTGAGTCTAGATTACTCTTACCAATATAATTTACCTATCTTGGAGAAAGAAACTTTGAAATTTGACGATTAGGAGAACAGAGTTGAACATAGTTCCAGCGCCTATGCGCCAAGATTCGGCGCCTAAGCGCCTGAGTTAAACTATGTATCAATAGGTCTGGCGCCTAAGCGCCACGGTTACTGGGTCGTGCAAAAACAAAAAATTTTCAGTTTTTCACACGATTTTCACCTTTAAATCAACCCATATTCATCCCTAACCTTCAAGTAATCAAAGTTATGTCCATTACACTTCATTCTTGAGAGATTTGAGAAATTTTTGAAGAAATGGAAGGAAGAAATCATGGAGAAGAGGCTAGGGACAAGGTCTCAAAGGATCCTCAACCCTACTTCAATGGTTTCATCGAGGTAAGTTTAGAGAAAATTTCTAGTTGCTTGGATAAGTTTGAAGCGGAGTTTAAAAGCATTGGAGATCGCCTTCATGAGATGTTTCATCAGATTGAACATCTAGAATAACAGATGAAACTTCAATTTGATCATTTTGCGGCTTATCAAGATGCTCAAGTTGAAATATATGCAAAGAACAAGTGGATTGACGAAAAGATGGCTACTGATTTCCCGAGAGCATAGTGTTCTTTCCAAGTGGAATACACAATTTCCCTTGTGAAGATTAGAGTATTTGGTAATGAGATTTTTATTATCTGGTTTGTTGAGTCGTTGTATCGATTTAGTAAATCGATTGTGTTTGTTTGTGTATTTGCTTTCATGTTCAATGTGTGTTGTTTTTGCTTAGAAATTGTTGTGTTTGATTGTGTATTAGGACTTTGAATCAAAAATAAAATACTTATCTCAAATATTCCTGCTACAGATATTCTAATTGCTACTGACTCCACAGTGTAATGAACTCCAGATGCAACAACTTGAAAATAAACTCACTAAACTAAATAAAAGTGGCCCTAAATTCCTCTCTTTATTTCTCTCTCTAAAAATGAGAGATCCTAAAGTGGCTAAGAGATAGGGGTTACAATGGGGGCACGTTTTTCTGAAGGAGTGGACTCCTATTTATAGGCTTCATGGGTTGCCTTGAGGCACCTCTTCAAAACATGTCCACATTCAATGAATCTTCTAGAAGGTCTGTCGGGCGCCTAGGCGCCGGAATCTGGCTCTTAGGCGCCGGACTCCGCGTCCAGTTCTTCGCACCTCTTCGCTTTGTCTCGCACCTCTTCGCGATTAAAACCATTCTGGAGCATCCAAATGGAATGTATCATATGTCCTATTATCAAGGAACAACTGCCAGTCTTGTAGAATGTCCAATAACTGCTTACTCCGTCAAAATAACCGTCCAAAAGTCGTCAAAAACTTGACAGTTTCTGTATCGAGTCTGGCGCTTAGGCGCCAAGTTCTGGCGCCTAGGCGCCAGGCTATATTTTTTTATAATTCATGTATTCTGCTCCATTTTTGCTCCTTTTTGCTCCTTTTTCACCTTTTTTCCTTTTTTGGACCTTTTTACATCATCTACATCCAAAAACACAAAAATAACTTTCATTAAAGCATAATATCCTTAGAAATTGATAAAAATTAAGGCATAAAAATAGTTATTTTTTTCATGGATCACCTACCTGCCACAATTTGGTTACTCGACGAGTCAAGCCTAGCAAGCCAGTTAGCGGATCTATTACCTTCCCGATAAATGAACCGGCGGGCAATGTGGAAGTGAGCAGTAATATATATTTATATAAATTTATTTAATATTATTTTTAAATTTTAAATATTTTAAGTATCATATATTATTTATAAATATAATTTAATTATAAAAATCTTTAATTGTTAAATAAATTATATATATATATATATTTATTTATTTATTTAATATTATTTTTTTATTTTAAATATTTTATGTATAGTTTATTATTTAAATATATAATTTAATCATAAAAATATTTAATAGTTAAATAAATTATAAATAAATAAATTTATAATTGTATATATAAATATATATTTATATATATATTTATATATATAAATAAATATAAAATATTATTTTTTTATTTTATTATTTTATTATTTTATTATTTATATAATATTATTTTATATAAATAATATTATTTTAAATATATAAATTTATTTAATATTATTTTTTTAAATATTTTAAGTATAACATATTATTTATAAATACAATTTAATTATAAAAATATTTAATAATTAAAAAATAATAAATATATATATATATATATATATATGTATATATATATATATGTATATATATATATATATAAATTTATTTAATATTATTTTTTTATTTTAAATTTTTTAAGTATAGTATATTATTTTTAAATATAATTGAAGTACAAGTATATTATTTTTAAATAAATATATATATATATATATATATTTATATATATATTAAATAAAGAGCTACTCGTGGCTCCTTTCTTGTTGAAATAGGAAAAACATGTACAAAAAGACGAGGGAAGGAGGATCCCTAACTATAACTAAACAAAACAACACAGCTCGAACCCATAACGGTTCCTCCTTCCAAAGAACAGCTCAACGCGATGCAAAAAAGAAAAAACACACAACAACCAGTAAACCCTAACCAAACATAGCAAAAATAGAGCATAAACAACACATATTAGGCCAAGGAAACTTAACAGAATAGCCTAGGGAACTTCATTGCTGCAAGGTAGACGAACTTGTTAGCAACATGAACGAAGACGATGGGGCCACAGTAATGTACTGTAAATGCGATGCGAGGAAAAGAAGTCGTGTTGAGCGGACCTGCAAAGAAAACAGACAAAATAGCCACCAGAGACAGCTCAGGGAACCAAATCGCTGTAAAATTAAGTCAGAACAAATATATGTAAGTGCGGAATCATTCTAGAAGTGTTTGAATTAATTGAAATATAAGCTCTTAATGAAAACAAGAAAAATAAGCAAGGCTCATCCAACCCAACAATATAACCTCCCAGAAGGTGAACTAGTCAACATGACCCCAAGCAAAATAAAGTTTCCAAAGACGAGTTCCAGGAAAAAGAAGTTAAAAGCTAAAAATACATGTGTGTGTGCGTCATATATATATATATATATATATATATATATATATATTTAATATTATTTTTTATTTTAAATATTTTAAGTGTAGTATATTATTTAAAAATTTAATTTAATTATAAAAATATTTAATAGTTAAATAAATTATAAATAAATAAATATATATGTGTATATATAAATATATATAAATTTATATAAAATTATTTTTTTATTTTAAATATTTTAAGTATAATATATTATTTTTAAATATTATTTAATTATAAAAATATTTAATAGTTAAACAAATTATATATATATATATATATAATATTTATTTTTTATTTTAAATATTTTAATTATAGTATATTAATTATAAATATAATTTAAATATAAAAGTTTTTAATAGTTAAATAAATTATAAATAAAAATGTAAATATATTTATATATAAATATATATATATATAATATTTTTTTATTTTAAATTTTTTAAGTATAGTATATTATTTATAAATATAATTTAATTATTAAAATATTTAATAATTAAATAAATTATAAATAAAAATATTGGGTCAATGGTTTTGTCATTGGGTCAAGGATTGACCATTTTGACCAAAGTTCACTTTTTGGTCAGAGATTAACTTATTTGGTCAATAATTGGTCATTAATTCAAAAATTGACTATTTTGACCAAAATTAGTTTTTTGGTCAAAAGTTGACCTACTGGGTCAATGGGTTTGTCATTGGATCGAGGATCGACCATTTTGATGAAATTTAACTTTTTGGTCAGAGATTGACTTATTGGGTCATTAATTCAAAAATTGTTTATTTTGACCAAAATTGACTTTTTGGTCAAATGTTGACCTATTACGCCAATGGGTTGGTCATTGGGTCAAAGAATGACCATTTTGATCAAAGTTGACTTTTTGGTCAAAAGATGACCTATTAGGTCAATGGGTTGGGCATTAGGTCAAAGATTACTCATCTTGACCAAAGTTGACTTTTTGGTCAGAGATTGGTTTACTCAGTCAAAAATTGGTCATTGAGTCAAAAATTGACTACTTTAATCAAAATTGACTTTTGGGTCAAAAGTTGACATATTGGGTCAATGAGTTGGTCATTGGGTAAGGATTGACAATTTTGACCAAAGTTTTCTTTTGGTCAAAATTTGACCTATTTAGGTCAATGAGGCGTTCAGTAAGTCAAAAATTGACAATTTTGAGCAAAATTGACTTTTTCGTCAAAAGTTGACCTATTGGGTTAATAGGTTGGTTATTGGGTCAAGGATTAACCATTTTGGCCAAAGTTGACTTTTTAGTCAAAAGTTAACAAATTGGGTCAATTGGTTGGTCATTGGATGAAGGATTGAACATTTTCACCAAAGTTGACATTTAGGTCATTGTGTAAGAAATTGACCATTTTGACCAAATTTGACTTTTGGTTAAAAGTTGACCCTTTGGTTTAATGAGGTGGTCATTAGGTCAAAAATTGATAATTTTGATCAAAATTGACGTTTTTGTTCAAAAGTTGACCTAATGGATCGATAATTGGTAATTATGTCAAAAATTTACTATTTTAACCAAAATTGACTTTTAGTCAAAAGTTGATCTATTTGGTCAGTTAGTTGGTTATTGGGTCAAGGATTGACAATTATGACCAAATTGACTTTTTGGTCAAAGATTTACTTATTGGGTTAATAATTGGTCATTAGGTCGAAAATTGTTTATTTTGACCAAAAAGTTGACTTTTTGGTCAAAATATTACCAATTTGGCCAGCGGGTTGGTAATTGGGTAAAAAATTGACCATTTTGACCAAAGTTGACTTTTTTGTCAAAAGTTGACCTATTTGGTTAATGGGGGCTCATTACGTCAAAATTTGACTATTTTGACCAAAATTGACTTTTTGGTTAATGATTGACATATTGGGTCAATGGGTTGGTTATTGGGTCAAGGTTTGACCATTTTGACCAAAGATGACTTTTTGGTCAGAGATTTACTTATTGGGTCAATAATTGGTCATTAGATAAAAAAATTGTTTATTTTAACCAAAAAAGTTGACTTTTCGGTCAAAATTTGACCAATTTAGTCAATGGGTTAATCATTGGGTCAAAAATTGATAATTTTGACCAAAGTTGACTTTTTGGTCAAAAGTTGACCAATTTGGTCAATGGGTGGTCATTAGGTCAAAATTGACTATTTTAACCAAAATTGACTTTTTGGTCAAAATTTAACTTATTGGGCAATGGGTTTGTCATTGGGTCAATCATTGACCATTTTGTCCAAAGTTGACTTTTTGGTCAGAGATTGACTTTTGGGTCAATAATTGGTCATTAATTCAAAAAATAGACTACTTGGTCATTAGGTCAAAAAATAATTATTTTGACAAAAATTAATTTTTTGGTCAAAGGTTGAGGCATTGGGTCAACGGGGAGGTCATTATGTCAGAAGTTGACCATTTTGACTAAAATTAACTTTGTTGGTCAAAAGTTGACATATTTTGGTCAAAAGTTGACTTATTGGTCAAACGTTGACTTATCCATTGACCAAAGTTGACTTTTTGGTCAAAAGTTGACTTCTTGGGTCAATTGGTGGTCATTCAGTCAAAAATTGACTATTTGGTCAGATATTAACTTATTGAGTGAATAATTGGTCATTATTTCAAAAATTAACTATTTTGACCAAAATTTGCTTTTCGGTCAAAAACCGACCTATTGGGCCAACGGGTTGGTCTTTGGGTTAATGGGGTGGTCATTGGGTCAGAAATTGGTCATTTTGACCAAAGATTACTTTTTGGTCAAAAGTTGACCTATTTTGACTAAAATTAAATTTTTGGTCAAAAGTTAACCTATTGTGTCAACGAGGTGGTCATTGGGTTAGATATAGGCTATTTTGACCAAAGTTGACTTTTGGTCAACAGTTGACCTATTTGGTCAAAGAGTTGGTAATTGGGTCAAGAATTAATCATTTTGACCAAAGATAACTTTTTGGTCAAAAGTAGACTTATTGGGTCAATGGGTTGGTCATTGGGTTAAAAATTGACCATTTTGACCAAAGTTGACTTTTTGGTCAAAAGTGTCTATTTGGGCAATGAGTTGGAAATTGGGTCAAGAATTGACCATTTTGACCGAAAATGACTTTTTAGTAAAAAAGTTGATCTATTGGGTCAGTGGGTTGGTCATTGTTTCAAAAATTGATCATTTTGATCAAAGTTGACTTTTTGTTCAAAAGTTGACTTATTGTGTCAAAGAGTGGTCATTTGGTCAAAAAATGACTATTTTGACCAAAATTGACTTTTTGGTCAAAAGTTGACCAATTTGGTTAATGAGTTTGTCATTGGGTCAAGGATTGACCCTTTTGACCAAAGTTGACTTTTTTGTCAGAGATTGACTATTGGGTCAATAATAGGTCATTAATTCAAAATAGACTATTTTGAACAAAATGGACTTTTTGGTCAAAAGTTGACCTATTGTGCTAATGGTTTGGGCATTAGGTCATGGATTGATCATTTATATTTAATAGTTAAGTATAGTATATAATTTTATTTTTTTATTTTAAATATTTTAAGTATAGTATATTATTTACAAACATTATTTAATTATAAAAATATTTAATAATTAATAAAATTATAAATAAAAAAATATTTACAGAAGTACATAAATATATATTTATATATAAAATAAAAGTTATTTAATTTTATTTTTTTATTTTAAATATTTTAAGTATAATATATTATTATTAAATATTATTTAATTATAAAATTATTTAATAGTTAAAAAAATGATAAATAAATATATATATGTATGTATGTATATATATGTATATATATATATATATATATATATATATATATATATACATGTGTATATATATATATATATATACATGTATATATATATATATATATATATATATATTATATATATATTTATCTATAATTATATAGAAATTTATATAACATTATTTTTTTATTTTAAATATTTTAGGTATAGTATATTATTTTAAATATAATTTAATTATAAAAATTTTTAATAGTTAAAAAAATTATATATATATATATATTTATTTATTTAATAATATTTTTTAAAAATATTTTAAGTACATTATATTATTTATAAATATAATCTAATTATAAAAATATTCAGCGATTAAATAAACTACAAATAAATAAACATAGATTATATATATATATATATGTATATATGTATATATATATATAAATATATATATATATTTATGTAAAATTATTTTTTTTTAGTTTAAATGTTTTAAGTATAGTATATTTTTGATAAATATAATTTAATTATAAATATATTTATTAATTAAATAAATTATAATAAAATATATATATATATATATGTATATAAATATATATATATATATATATATTATTATTTTTTAATTTTAAATATTTGAAGTACAAAATATTATTTATAAAAATATTTTAATTATAAAAATATTTAATTATTAAATAAATTATAAATATATATATATATATATATATATATATATATATAAAATTTTTTATTTTAAATGTTTTAAGTATAGTTTATTATTTATAAATATAATTTCATTATAAGAATATTTAATAGTTAAGTAAATTATAAATAAAAATATATATAGGTATATAAAAATATATAAATTTATATATATATATATATAATTTTATTCTTTTATTTTAATTATTTTAAGTATAGGATATTTTTTATAAATATAATTTAATTATAAAATTTTTTTTGTTAAATAAATTATAAATAATTTTATTCTTTTATTTTAAATTTTTAAGTATAGTATATTATTTATAAATATAATTTACTTATAAAAATTTTTAATAGTTAAATAAATTAGAACTAAATAAATAAATATATGTATATATAAATATAAATATATATACATATTTATATATATACATATATATGTATATATATATTTTAATAATATTATTTTTTAAATTTAAATATTTTAAGTATAGTATATAAATTTTAAATATAATTTAACTATAAAAATATTTAATAGTTAACAAAATTATAAATAACTATATATATATATATAAATTTAAATAATATTATTTTTTATTTTAAATATTTTTAGTATAGTATATTATTTATAAATATAATTTAATCATAAAAATATTTAATAGCTTAAATAAATTATAAATAAAAAAATTTATATCTGTCTATATAAATAAAAATATAAATATATATATATATATATAATATTATTTTTTTATTTTAAATATTTTAAGTATAGTATATTATTTATAAATATAATTTAAATATAAAAATATTTAATAATTAAGAAAATAAAAAAATATATATAGAGGAACATAAATATATATTTATATATATGAAAAAAAATTTTATATATTATTTTTTATTTTAAATTTTTTAAGTAAAGTATATTATTTATAAATATAATTTAATTATAAAAATATTCAATAAATTATATAATATAAATAAAAATATATATATAGTAGGTACATAAATATATATTTATATATATAATAAAATTCATTTAATTTAATTTTTTATTTTAAATATTTTAAGTATATTATATAATTAATAAATATAATTTAATTATAAAATTATTTAATAGTTAAAATATATATATATATATATACATATTTATTTATTTATTTATTTATTTTAATAATATTTTTTTAAATATTTTAAGTGTTGTATATTTTTATAAATATAATTTAATGATGAAAATATTTAATTTTTAAATAAATTATAAATAAATAAATATATATGTGTAAAGTATATTATTTTTTTTAAATTATGTAAAATTATTTTTTTAATTTTAAATATTTTAAGTAAAGTATATTATTTATAAATAGAATTTAATTATAAAAATATTTAATAATTAAATAAAATATAAATAAATATATATAAAGGTATATATATATATATATATATATATATATATATATATATATATATAAATTTAAATAAAATTATTTTTTTTATTTTTAATATTTTAAGTATAGTATATTATTTATAAATATAAATTAATCATAAAAATATTTAATAGTTAAACAAATTTTAAATAAATAAATTTATATCTGTCTATATAAATATAAATATTAATATAAATATATATATATATATAATATATTTTTTTATTTTAAATATTTAAATTATAGTATATTATTTAAAAATATAATTTAAAAATAAAAATATTTAATAATTAAGAAAATTAAAAATAAAAATATATATATAGAGGAACATAAATATATATTTATATATATAAAAAAATTTGATTAATATTATTTTTTATTTTAAATATTTTAAGTAAAGTATATTATTTATTAATATAATTTAATTATAAAAATATTTAATAATTAAAAAAAATATAAATAAAAAAATATATATAGAGGTACATAAATATATATTTATAAATATAATAAAATTTATTTAATTTTATTTTTTTAATATTTTAAGTATATTACATTATTAACAAATATAATTTAATTATAAAATTATTTAATAGTTAAAAAAATAATATATATATATATATATATATATATTTAATAATATTTTTTTAAATACTTTAAATATTGTATATTTTTTATAGATATAATTTAATTATGAAAATATTTAATTGTTAAATAAATTATAAATAAAAAAATATATATGTGTATATATAATTTTATATATATATATATATATATATATATATATATATATATATATATTTATGTAAAATTATTTTTTCATTTTAAATGTTTTAAGTATAGTATATTATTTATAAATATAATTTAATGTATAGTATATTATTTATATTTATAGTATATTATTTAATTATAATAAATGTATAATATTATATATATATATATATAATATTATTTTTTTTTAAATGTTTAAAGTATAGTATGTTATTTATAAATACAATTTAATTATAAAAAAATTTAATAATTAAATAAATTATAATTAAAAATATATATAGGTACATATAAATGTTTATATATATATATATATATATATATATATATATATATATATATATATATATATATATATATATATATATATATATATATATATATATATTTAATATTATCTTTTATTTTAATTATTTTAAGTATAGTATAATATTTATGAATATAATTTAATTATAAAAATATTTAATAGTTAACAAAATTATAAATAACTATATATATATATATATATTAATTTATGAATAAATTTATTTTTATATTATTTTTTAATTTTAAATATTTTAAGTATAGTATATTATTTATAAAAATAATTTAATTATAAAAATATTTAATTATTAAATAAATTATAAATAAATGAATGTATATAAAAAATAAATTTTTTTATTTTAATTTTTTTAAGTATAGTTTATTATTTATAAATATAATTTAATTATAAAAATATTTCATAGTTAATTAAATTATAAATATATATATATATGTATATATATATATAATATTATTTTTTTATTTAAAATTTTTTAAGTATAGTTTATTATTTTTAAATATAGTTTAATTTTAAAAATATTTAATAATTAAATAAATTATAAATAAAAATAATGGGTCAATGGTTTTGTCATTGGGTCAAGGATTGACCATTTTGTCCAAATTTCACTTTTTGGTCAGAGATTAACTTATTGGGTCAATAATTGGTCTTTAATTCAAAAATTGACTTTTTTGACCAAAATTAGCTTTTTGGTCAAAAGTTGACCTATTGGGTCAATTGGTTTGTCATTGGATCAAGAATTGACCATTTTGACCAAAGTTAACTTTTTGGTGAGAGATTGACTTATTGGGTCATTAATTCAAAAATTGTTTATTTCAACCAAAATTAACTTTTTGGTCAATTGGGTTGGTCATTGGGTCAAGGATTGACCATTTTGACCAAAGTTGACTTTGTGTTCAAAAGATGACCTATTGGGTCAATGGGTTAGGCATTAGGTCAAAGATTAACTATCTTAACAAAAGTTGACTTTTTAGTTAGAGATTGGTTTACTGGGTCAAATATTGGTCATTAAGTCAAAAATTGACTATTTTAATCAAAATTAACTTTTTTGTCAAAAGTTTACCTATTGGGTAAATGAGTTGGTCATTGGTTTAAGGATTGACTATTTTAACCATAGTTATCTTTTGGTCAAAATTTGACCAATTTAGGTCAATGTGGCGGTTAGTAGGTCAAAAATTGACAATTTTGAGCAAAATTGACTTTTTGGTCAAAAGTTGACCTATTGGGTCAATAGGTTGGTCATTGGGTCAAGAATTAACAATTTTGGCCAAAGTTGACTTTTTAGTCAAAAGTTAACAAATTGGGTCAATTGGTTGGTCGTTGGATGAAGGATTGAACATTTTCACCAAAGTTGACATTTAGGTCATTGTGTCAGAAATTGACCATTTTGATCAAATTTGACTTTTGGTTAAAAATTGACCTTTTGGGTCAATGAGGTGGTCATTAGATCAAAAATTGATAATTTTGACCAAAAATGACTTTTTTGTTCAAAAGTTGACCTAATGGGTCAATAATTGGTAATTTTGTCAAAAATTTATTATTTTGACTGAAATTGACTTTTGGTCAAAAGTCGATCTATTGGATCAGTGGGTTGGTTATTGGGTCAAAGGTTGACAATTATGACCAAAGTTGACTTTTTGTTCAAAGGTTGACATGTTGGGTTAATGGGTTTGTCTTTGGGCCAAGGATTGATAATTATGACCAATGTTCACTTTTTGGTCAGAGATTTACTTATTGGGTCAATAATTGGTCATTATGTCAAAAATTGTCTATTTTGACCTAAAAAGTTGACATTCCGGTCAAAATTTGACCAATTTAGCCAATGGGTTGATCATTGGGTAAAAATTGACCATTTTGACGAAAGTTGACTTTTTGGTCAAAAGTTGACCTATTTGTTCAATGGGTGATCATTAGGTCAAAAATTGACTATTTTGACCAAACTTGACTTTTTGTTCAAAATTTGACTTATTGGGCAATGGGTTTTTCATTGGGTCAATCATTGACCATTTTGTCCAAAGTTGACTTTTTCGTCAAAGATTGACTTATTAGGTCAATAATTGGTCATTAATTCAAAAAATTGACTATTTTGGTCATTAGGTCAAAAATTAACTATTTTGACCAAAGTTAAATTTTTTATCAAAAGTTGAGCCATTGGGTCAACGGGGAGGTCATTATGTCAGAAGTTAACCATTTTGACTAAAATTAACTTTTATGGTGAAAAGTTGACCTATTTTGGTCAAAAGTTGACTTATCATTTGACCAAAGTTGTCTTTTCGGTCAAAAGTTGACTTGTTGGGTCAATTCGTGGTCATTCAGTAAAAAATTGACTATTTGACCAAAATTGACTATTTAGTCAAAAGTTGACCTATTGGGTCAATGGGTTTGTCATTGGGTTAAGGATTGAATATTTTGACCAAAGTTGACTTTTTGGTCAGAGATTAACTTATTGAGTGAATAATTGGTCATCAGATCAAAAATTAACTATTTTGATCAAAATATACTTTTTGGTCAAAAACTGACCTATTGGGTCAATGGGTTGGTCTTTCGGTCAATGGGGTGGTCATTGGGTCAAAAATTGGTCATTTTGACTAAAGATTACTTTTGGTCAAAAGTTGACATATTTTGACCAAAATTGAATTTTTGCTCAAAAGTTAACCTTTTGGGTTCAACGGTATGGTCATTGGGTCAGATATTGACTATTTTGACCAAAGTTGACTTTTGGTCAAAAGTTGACTTATTATGTCAATGAGTTGGTAATTGGGTCAAGAATTGACCATTTTGATCAAAGAAGACTGTTTGGTCAAAAGTAGACCTATTGGGTCAATGGGTTGGTTATTAGGTTAAAAATTGACCATTTTAACCAAAGTTGACTTTTTGGTCAAAGTTCACCTATTTGGTCAATGAGTTGGTAATTGGGTAAAAAATTATCTATTTTGACCGAAGATGACTTTTTGTTCAAAAGTTAAACTATTGAGTCAGTGGGTTGATCATTGTATCAAAAATTGACCATTTTGACCAAAGTTGACTTTTTGTTCAAAAGTTGACATATTGGGTCAAAAGGTGGTCATTAGGTCAAAGAATGACTATTTTGACCAAAATTAACTTTTTGGTCAAAATTTGTCCTATTTGGTTAATGAGTTTGTCATTGGGTCAAGGATTGACCATTTTGACCAAAGTTGACTTTTTTGTCAGAGATTGACTATTGGGTCAATAATTGGTCATTAATTCAAAAATAGACTATTTTGACCAAAATTGACTTTTTGGTCAAAAGTTGACCTATTGTGCCAATGGTTTGGGCATTAGGTCAGGGACTGATCATTTATATTTATATCTGTGTGTGTGTGTGTGTGTGTATGTCATGACCATTTTGAGGAAGTATGTTATCAAAGCTAGGACTGTCAAAAAAACTCATTGTTCGCAAACAATTCGTGTTCGGTTCGCTAGGAAGTTCGTGTTTGATTCATTCGATAAGCAAACGAGACGAACTCGAACAACTTTTTTTGTTCGGTTTGTTAAACAAACCAAACACGAACAGTGATGTGTTCGAACATTTCAAACACGAACACTAGCTCTGTTTGTTCGTGTTATTTCGTTTACACCCCTATATATATATATATAATTATAAAATATTATTTTTTTATTTTAAATATTATAAGTATAGCAAATTATTTTTAAAATGCAGGGTACAGCAGATGTCAGACAGATCATTGTTACTATGACAGACATTTTGACAATTAGTATATTAATTTACTGTCGTATGTGGATGACATGCTTATTGGAGGGGCCAGTATTGATAAGATCAATAATTTGAAAAAGCAGGTGTCAGAGTACTTTGCAATGAAAGATTTGAGAGCTACAAAGAAAAGTATTGGAATGAGGATTGTCAGAGAAAGAGTCAGAGACACGTTGAGACTTCTACAGGTTGAGTATGTGAAAAGGTACTCAACATGTTTGATATAGACAAGGCCAAACAAGTTGGCACACCTATGGGCAATCACTTCAGACTCAACAAGAATCAGTTACCCAAGTTAGAGGACAAACAAGACCACATGAGTGAGGTTCCTTACGCCTCAGTTATAGGTTAAATTATGTATGTTATGGTTTGCACAAGACCAGATATTGCCCAATGCACTGAGACTTGTGCGCAGATACATAAGTAACCCAGAGAAGGAACATTGGAAAACTGTGAAGTGGATGTTGTGATATCTAAAGGGCTCTACAGAAACCTGCTTGTGTTTCTCAGAAAAAGTTTTAGAGGCACTAGGCTACGTTGATGCTGATCTAGCTGGAGATATTGATAACAGAAGGAGTATTACAGGGTATGTTTATACTTTTGGTGGCACTATAGTGTTATGGAGCTCTAATCTACAGAAAAAAGTTTCTTCGTCTACCACAAAAATTAGGCATATTACAGTGTCAGAAGTTGCAAAGGAGATGATATGACTACAAGACTTTTTTGGAGGAATTGGGTAAAAATAATCAAAATGGAACCCATAGTGATGGTTAAATCGTCATATTCCTTGCCAAGAATCCAATAATTCAATACAGGACTAAACACATTCAGATCAGGTATCACTTCATTCAATCATTGTTAGAAGATGGACAGTTGCAACTTAAGAAAATTTGTGGAAGCAAGAATTGTGCTGATAATATATATATATATATATATATATATAATATTATTTTTTTATTTAAAGTATTTTAAGTAAATTTTATTATTTATAAATATAATTTAATTAAAAATTTAACTTTTTGGTCAAACTTTAATTAATTTGGTCAGCGGGTTGGTCATTGGGTAAAAAATTGGCCATTTTTACCAAAGTTGACTTTTTGGTCAAAAGTTGACCTATTTGGTTAATGGGGGGTCATTAGGTCAAAATTTGACTATTTTGACCAAAATTGCCTTTTTGGTCAAAGGTTGACATATTAGGTCAATGGGTTGGTTATTGGGTCAAGGTTTGGCCATTTTGACCAAAGTTGACTTTTTGGTCAAAAGTTAACCTATTGGGTCGGAAATTGACCATTTTAACTAAAGTTAACTTTTTGGCCAAAAGTTCACCTATTGGGTCAATAGGTTTGTCAATGGGTCAAAGATTGACCATTTTGACCAAAGTTGACTTTTCGGTCAGAAATTGGCTTAGTGGGCTAATTATTGGTCATTTGGTCAAAAATTGACTATTTTGTCCAAAATTGAATTTTTTGTCAAAAGTTAACCCATTGGGTTAATGGGGTGGTCATTGGATCAGGAATTGACCATTTTGACCAAAGATGACTTTTTGTCAAAAGTTGACCTACTTGGTCAATGGGTTGGTCATTGGGTCAAGGATAGATCATTTTGTCCAAAGTTGACTTTTTGGTCAAAAATTAGCTTACTAGGTTAATAATTGGTCATTAGGTCAAAAATTGACTATTTTGACCAAAATTGATTTTTTGTTCAAACGTTGACCTACTGGGTCAATGTGTTGGTAATTGGGTCAAAAATTGATCATTTTGACCAAAGTTGACTTTTTGGTCAAAAGTTGACCTATTGGATGAATGGCTTGGTCATTGGGTGAAGGATTGATCATTTTGACCATTGTTGACTTTTTGGTCAGATATTGACTTATTGGTTCTAAAATTGGTCATTAGGTCAAAAATTAATTATTTTGACCAAAATTAAATTTTTTGTCAAAAGTTTACCCATTGTGCCAACGGGGTGGCATTGGGTCAGAAATTGACCATTTTGACCAAAGTTGACTTTTTGGTAAAAAGTTGACCTATTTGGTCAATGAGTTGGTAATTTGGTTAAGATTTGACCATTTTGACTGAAGAAAACTATTGGGTAAAAATTTGATATATTGGGTCAACGGGTAGGTCATTGGGTCAAAAATTGACCATTTTGACCAAAGTTGACTTTTTGGTCAAAAGTGACCTATTGGGTTAATGGGTGGTCATTAGGTCAAAAATTGACTATTTTGACCAAAATTGATTTTTTGGTCAAAAGTTGTCTTGTTGGGTCAATGTGTTTGTCATTGGGTGATGGATAGATTATTTTGACAAAAATTAACTTTTTGGTCAGAGATTGACTTATTTGGTCATTAATTGGTCATTAGGTAAAAAATTGACTATTTTGACCAAGATTGAATTTTTGCTCAAAAGTTAACCCATTGGGTCAACGGGGAGGTCATTGTGTCAGAAATTGGTCATTTTGACCAAAGTTGACTTTTTGGTCAAAAGTTGACATATTTGGCCAATGTGTTGCTAATTGGATTAAGAAGTTGACCATTTTTACCAAAGATGACTTTTTCGGTCAAAAGATGACCTATTGGGTCAATGGGTCGGTCATCTGGGTCGAAAATCGTCCATTTTGACCAAAGTTGGCTTTTTGGTCAAAAGTCGACCTATCGGATCAATGGGTGCTCATTTGTCAAAAATCGACTATTTTGACCAAAATCGGCTTTTTGGTCAAAAGTTGACCTATTGGGTCTATGGGTTTGTCATTGGATCAAGGATTGACCATTTTGATTAAGATGACTATTTGGTCAGAGATTAACTTATTGGGTAAATAATTGTTCATTAATTCAAAAAATTTTATTTTGACCGAAATTGACTTTTTCGTCAAATGGTGACCTATTAGGCCAATGGGTTGATCATTGGGTCAAGGATTGATCATTTTGACCAAAGTTGACTTTTTGGTCAAAAGATGTCCTATTGGATCAATGGGTTGGTCATTGGATTAAGGATTGACAATTTTGACCAAAGTTGTCTTTTCGTCAAAATTTGACCTATTTAGGTCAATGAGGCTATCGATGAGATCAAAAATTGACAATTTTGAGCAAAGTTGACTTTTTGGTCAAAAGTTGACCTATTGGGTCAATAGGTTGGACATTGGGTTAAGGATTAACAATTTTGGCCAAAGTTGACTTTTTAGTCAAAAGTTAACAAATTGGGTTAATGGGTTGGTCATTGGATGAAGGATTAACCATTTTCGCCAAAGGTTACATTTAGGTAATTGTGTCAGAAATTGACCATTTTGACCTAATTTTACTTTTTGGTTAAAAGTTGACCTTTTGGGTCAACGGGTGGTCATTAGGCCAAAAATTGTCAATTTTGACCAAATTTGGCTTTTTTGTTCAAAAGTTGACCTATTGTGTCAATAATTGACAATTATGTAAAAAATTTACTATTTTGACCAAAATTAACTTTTGGGACAAAAGTCGATCTATTGGGTCGGTGAGTTGGTTATTGGGTCAAGGATTTATCATTTTGACCAAAGTTATCTTTTTGTTCAAAGGTTGACATGTTGGGTCAATGGTTTTGTCATTGGGTCAAGGATTGATAATTATGACCAAAGTTCACTTTTTGGTCAGAGATTTACTTATTGGGTCAATAATTGGTCATTATGTCAAAAATTGTCTATTTTGACCTAAAAAGTTGACTTTTCGGTCAAAATTTGACCAATTTAGTCAATGGGTTGATCATTGGGTCAAAAATTGACCATTTTGACCAAAGTTAGCTTTTTTGTCAAAAGTTGACATATTTTGTCAATGGGTGGTCATTAGGTCAAAAATTAACTATTTTGACCAAAATTAACTTTTTGGTCAAAATTTAACTTATTGGGCAATGGGTTTGTCATTGGGTAAATCATTGACATTTTTGTCCAAAGTTGACTTTTTGGTCAGAGATTGACTTATTGGGTTAATAATTGGTCATTAATTCAAAAAATTGACTATTTTGGTCATTAGGTCAAAAATTAATTATTTTGACCAAAATTAAATTTTTTGTCAAAAGTTGAGTCATTGGGTCAACAGGGAGGTCATTATATCAGAAGTTGACTATTTTGACTAAAATTAACTTTTTTGGTCAAAAGTTGACCTATTTTGGTCAAAAGTTGAGTCATTGGGTCAATGGGGAGGTCATTATGTCAGAAGTTGACCATTTTGACTAAAATTAACTTTTTTGGTCAAAAGTTGACTTATTGGTCAAAAGTTGACTTATCATTTGACCAAAGTTGACTTTTTGATCAAAAGTTGACTTATTGGGTCAATTGGTGGTCATTCAGTCAAAAATTGACTATTTTTACCTAAATTGACTATTTGGTAAAAAATTGACTATTTTGACCTAAATTGACTAAATTGACTATTTGGTCAATGGGTTTGACAAACTCATTGCCCAATAAGTTAAATTTTGACCAAAAAGTCAATTTTGCTCAAAATAGTCAATTTTTGACCTAATGACCACCCATTGACCAAATAGTCAACTTTCGACCAAAAAGTCAACTTTGGTCAAAATGGTCAATTTTGACCCAATGATCAACCCATTGACTAAATTTGTCAAATTTTGACCGAAAAGTCAACTTTTTAGGTCAAAATAAAAAATTTTTGACATAAGGACCAATTATTGACCCAATAAGTAAATCTCTGACCAAAAAGTCAACTTTGGTCATAATTATCAATCCTTGACCCAATGACAAACCCATTGATCCAACATGTCAACCTTTGAACAAAAAGATAACTTTGGTCAAAATGGTAAATCCTTGACCCAATAACCAACCCACTGACCCAATAGATCGACTTTTGTCAAAAAAGTTAATTTTGGTCAAATTAGTAATTTTTTTACATAATTGTCAATTATTGACTCAATAGGTCAACTTTTGAACAAAAAAGCCAATTTTGGTCAAAATTGGCAATTTTTGACCTAATGACCACCCCTTGACCCAAAAGGTCAACTTTTGACCAAAAAGTCAAATTGGGTTAAAATGGTCAATTTCTGACACAATGACCTAAATGTCAACTTTGGTGAAAATTGTCAATCTTTCATCCAATGACCAACCCATTGACCCAATTTGTTAACTTTTGACTAAAAAGTCAACTTTGTCCAAAATAGTTAATCCTTGACCCAATGACCAACCTATTGACTCAATAGGTCAACTTTTGACCAAAAAGTCAATTTTGCTCAAAATTGTCAATTTTTGATCTACAGACCGCCTCATTGACCTAAATAGGTCAGATTTTGACCAAAAGGCAACTTTGGTCAAAATTGTCAAATCCTTAACCCAATAACCAACCCATTGACCCAATATGTCAACTTTGACCAAAAAGTTAATTTTGATTAAAATAGTCAATTTTTGACCTAATGACCAATTTTTGACCCGGTAAACCAACCTTATCCAAAAAGTCAACTTTGGTCAAGATGGTTAATCTTTGACCAAATGCCCAACCCATTGACCCAATAGGACATCCTTTGACCAAAAAGTCAACTTTAGTCAAAATGATCAATCCTTGACCCAATGATCAGCCCATTGGCCTAAAAGGTCAGCATTTGACCAAAAAGTCAATTTCGGTCAAAATAAAAAAATTTTGAATTAATGACCAATTATTGACTCAATAAGTCAATCTTTGACCAAATAGTCAAGTTTAGTCAAAATGGTCAATCCTTGATCCAATGACAAACTCATAGACCCAATAGGTCAACTTTTGACAAAAAACTAATTTTGGTCTAAATAGTCAATTTTTGACCAAATGACTACCCATTGATCCAATAGGTCAACTTTTGACCAAAAAGTCAACTTTAGTAAAAATGGACAATTTTTGGCCCAACCAACCCATTGACCCAATAGGTCCTCTTTTGACCAAAAAAGTCATCTTTGGTAAAAATGGTCAACTTCTTGATCCAATTTCCAACACATTGGCCAAATATTTAAACTTTTGACCAAAAAGTTAACTTTGGTCAAAATGGTCAATTTCTGACACAATGACCTCCCCGTTCACCTAATGGGTTAACTTTTGAGAAAAAACTCAATCTTGGTCAAAATAATCAATTTTTTACCTAATGACCAATTAATGACCAAATAAGTCAATTTCTGACCAAAAAGTTAATTTTTGTCAAAATAATCAATCCATCACCAATGACAAACACGTTGACCAACAGGACAACTTTTGACCAAAAAGTCAATTTTGGTCAAAATAGTCAATTTTTGACCTAATGACCACCCATTAACCTAATAGGTCAATTTTTGACAAAAAAGTCAACTTTGGTCAAAATGGTCAACTTTTGACCCAATGACCTAGCCGTTGACCCAATATATCAAATTTTGACCAAAAAGTTTTCTTCAGTTAAAATAGTCAAATCTTGACAAAATTACCAACTCATTGACCAAATAGGTCAACTATTTACCAAAAAGTCAACTTTGGTCAAAATGGTTAATTTCCGACCCAATGCCACCCCGTTGACCCAATGGTAAAATTTTGACAAAAAATTTAATTTTGGTCAAAATAATCAACGACCCCCTTTCAATGAGTGCCAAGCCAACGACCCCCTTTCATCCAAATAGAACGAGAGAAAGGACAAGTAATAAAAAGGTGATGTAAAGACTCTTCCTCCATCTTACAAAAACAACATCTAGAAGCTAACCAAAGTCCATTCAACTTAAGATTATCATTGTAAGGCAAAACCTTATGAAAAATTCTTCAGGCTAAAAAAGACATCGAAGGGGTTAAATCATGTGACCAAATGCTCTTACCCCAAGAGGTTGGCTGAAAATGATGTAAATGGTAGTAAATCGTCTTTGAGATAGTCCTATTTGATGCAAATTTCGTTATAGGATAGTCAATCTTAGTCGAGTCAAAAGGGATGGTAGATATAAAGCTAGCATTATCGACCCCAACAAGTTGATGCAAAAGCGGGATATTCCAAGTGTGATCCCGCCAAACATCGGACACAAGAAGATCATCGTTAGCATCCGGTCCAGGAATAAAATGAACCGGAGACCAAGTATCATGCCAAAATGATATATTACCATTGTCGAAGTCCTAGTAAATAAGGTGTTTAGCCCAATCCGTGCAAGATAAGATTCGCTTCCACATTCTAGAATCACCCTTCCTCCGGACAACGAGAGAAGGGTGACGATTACTACAATATTTATCATGCACAAAGGAAGACCATAACTTATCATCCTTACAAAAATTGAGCCAATGTTTGAATAAATTAATCTCAGCAATGTGGTGAAGTTGTTTGAATCCCAAACCACCGGTAGTGGTAGGTTGACATACTTTCTTCCAAGAGCACCACTTTTTACCAGAGTACATACCCGCCCAAAGAAATTTATTAAAGCATCTCTCAATAATTTTTTGGGTGGTAATCTTAACGGGCAGGACTTGTAAGCCATACAACACCAGGCTCTGAAGGATATGCTTAAGGACAGTAATACGACCACCAAGGATAAGAACTTATTTTTCCAATCAAGAATGCGGTTCTTAATTTTTTTAACAACCTTATCAAATTGAGTTTGTCTCATCCTACCCTTAAGCAAATGAACTCCCAAATACTTTAAGGGAATGGTGGAAATAGCAAACCCAGTGTAGTGAGTAACCCAGGAGGATTTCCTACCATCGACATAGTTCCCAAAATATAAATGACACTTGGTAGCGTTGAAATGTAACCCCAAAAAAGCTTGAAAGTCCTCCAAAAATTGGAAAATTTTCTTAATAGAAACCTTGGAAGCGTTAGAGAAAAGGACGACGTCATCTGCATAAGCTAAATGGGAAACCAACACGCTAGATTTAGAAGCAAAATGGAGATTCAGCCTTATAACAAAGAGGAAATTTAAGAGACGAGAAAAATAATCAAAAACCAAAAATGAAAATAGTGGGAGAAAGAGGGTCACCCTGCTTAATCCCACGGCCCGCAATGAAGTAGCCATGAACCTCACCATTAATAAGGATGCTATAAAGATTGGAATGAAGCCAGTTGGAAATAAGTAAACAAAATGTGGTAAGAAAACCCCTAGCCCTGAGAACACCCAAAATAAAATGCCAACTCATAGAATCATAAGCTTTGAGGATATCCAATTTAGTCACCATATTGCCCCCCTACATTTTTTATCAATCTCGTGAAACATCTCTTGAGTTGACATGATATAATCAGTGTTCCCTCTACCTTGGATGAACGCCGACTGATTAGGAGATATAAGAAGGTGCAGGTGAGGTTGCAACCATTTCACAATAATTATATATATATATATATATATATATACATATATATATATATATATATGTAATATTATTTTTTATTTTAAATATTATAAGTATAGCACATTATTTATAAATTTAATTTAATTATAAAAATTTTTAATAATGAAAAACATTATAAATAAAAATATATAAATAGGTATATATATATATATATATATATATTTAATATTATTTTTCTATTTTAAATATTTTAACTATAGTATATTATTTTTAAATAAAATTTTATTATAAAAATATTTAATAATTAAATAAATTATAAATAAAAATACATACATATAGGTATGTATATATATATAAAAATTTATTTAATATTATTTTTTTTATTTTAAATGTTAAAAGTATAGTATATTATTTATAAATATAATTTAATTATAAAAATAATTAATAATTAAATAAATTATAGATTAAAATTTATATATATATATATAAATTTATATAATATTATTCTTTTATTTTTAAAATTTTAAAAAGAGTATATTATTTATAAATAAAATTTAATTATAAAAATTTTAATAGTAAAATGAATTATAAATAAATAAATATACATGTGTATAAATAAATTATATATATATATATATATATATATATATATATAATATTTTTTTATTTTAAATATTTTAGGTGTGGTATATAATTTATAAATATAATTTATTTATAAATATATTTAATAATTAAATAAATTATAAATAAAAAATATATATAGGTATATATAAATATATTTATATATATCTACATATATTTATTTATATAATACTATTTTTTATTTTAAATATTATAAGTATAAGTATATAATTTATAAATATATTTTAATTATAAAAATAACTAATATTTAAATAAATTTTAAATAATATATATATATATATATATATATATATATAAATTTATATAATATTATTTTTTTTAAATCTTCTAAGTATAGTATATTATTTTTAATTATACTTTATTTATAAAAATATTTAATAGTTAAATAAATTATATATATATATACATATATATATATATATATAATATTAATTTTTTATTTTAAATACTTTAAGTATAGTATATTATTTATTAATATAATTTAAATATAAAAATATTTAATAGTTAAATAAAATATAAATAAAAATAAAATTATATGTATATATAAATCAATATATATATATATATATAATATTTTTTAATTTTAAATGTTATAAGTATAGTATATTATTTATAAATATAATTTAATTATAAAAATATTTAATAATTAAATAAATTATAAATAAAAATATTGGGTCAATGGGTTTGTCATTGGGTCAAGGATTGACCATTTTGACCAAAGTTCACTTTTTGGTCAGAGATTAACTTATTTGGTCAATAATTAGTCATTATTTCAAAAATTGATTATTTTGACCAAAATTGGCTTTTTGGTCAAAAGTTGACCTATTGGGTCAATGGGTTTTTCATTGGATCAAATATTGACCAATTTAACCAAAGTTAACTTTTTTGTTTGAGATTGACTTAATGGGTCATTAATTCAAAAATTGTTTATTTTGACCAAAATTGAGTTTTTGGTCAAATGTTGACCTATTAGGCCAATGGGTTGGTCATTGGTTCAAGGATTGACCATTTTGACCAAAGTTGACTTTTTGGTCAAAAGATGACCAATTAGGTCAATGGGTTGGGCATTAGGTCAAAGTTTAACCATCTTGACCAAAGTTGACTTTTTGGTCAGAGATTGGTTTACTCGGTCAAAAATTGGTGATTAAGTCAAAAATTGACTATTTTAATCAAAATTGACTTTTGTGTCAAAAGTTGACATATTGGGTCAATGAGTTGGTCATTGGGTTAAGGATTGACAATTTTGACCAAAGTTGTCTTTTGGTAAAAATTTGACCTATTTAGGTCAATGAGGCGGTTAGTAGGTCAAAAATTGACAATTTTGAGCAAAATTGACTTTTTGGTCAAAATTTGACCTATTGGATCAATAGGTTGGTTATTGGGTCAAGGATTAGCCATTTTGGCCAAAGTTGACTTTTTAGTCAAAAGTTAACAAATTGGGTCAATTGGTTGGTCATTGGATGAAGGATTGAACATTTTCACTAAAGTTGACAGTTATGTCATTGTATAAGAAATTAACCATTTTGACCAAATTTGACTTTTGGTCAAAATTTGACCTTTTGGGTCAATGAGGTGGTCATTAGGTCAAAAATTGACAATTTTGACCAAAATTGACTTTTTTGTTCAAAAGTTGACCTAATGGATCAATAATTGGTAATTTTGTCAAAAATTTACTATTTTGACCAAAATTGACTTTTTAGTCAAAAGTCGATCTATTGGGTCATGAGTTGTTATTGGGTCAAGGATTGATAATTATGACCAAAGTTGACTTTTTGGTCAAAGATTTACTTATTGGGTTAATAATTAGTCAATAGGTCAAAAATTGTCTATTTTGACCAAAAAGTTGACTTTTTGGTCAAAATATGACCAATTTGGCCAGTGGGTTGGTCATTGGGTAAAAAATTGACCATTTTGACCAAGTTGACTTTTTTGTCAAAAGTCGACCTATTTGGTTAATGGGGGGTCATTACGTTAAAATTTGACAATTTTGACCAAAATTGACTTTTTGGTCAAAGGTTGACATATTGGGTCAATGGGTTGGTTATTGGGTCAAGGTTTGACCATTTTGACCAAAGTTGACTTATTGGCCAAAAGTTAATTGGTCATTGGGTCAAGGATTGATAATTATGACTAAAGTTGACTTTTTGGTTAGAGATTTACTTATTGGGTCAATAATTGGTCATTAGATAAAAAAATTGTTTATTTTGACTTAAAAAGTTGTCTTTTCGGTCAAAATTTGACCAATTTAGTCAATGGGTTGATTATTGGGCCAAAAATTGACCATTTTGACCAAAATTGACTTTTTGGTCAAAATTTAACTTATTGGGCAATGGTTTTGTCATTGGGTCAATCATTGATCATTTTGTCCAAAGTTGACTTTTTGGTCAGAGATTGACTTATTGGGTCAATAATTGGTCATTAATTCAAAAAATTGACTATCTTGTTCTTTAGGTCAAAAATTATTTATTTTGACCAAAATTAAATTTTTGGCCAAAAGTTGAGCCATTGGGTCAACGGGGAGGTCATTATGTCAGAAGTTGACTTATTGGTCAAAAGTTGACTTATAATTTGACCAAAGTTGACTTTTTGGTCAAAAGTTGAGTTATTGGGTCAATTGGTGGTCATTCAATCCAAAATTGACTATTTGGTCAGAGATTAACTTATTGAGTGAATAATTGGTCATTATATCAAAAGTTAACTATTTTGACCAAAATTTACTTTTTGGTAAAAAACCGACCTATTGGGTCAATGGGTTGGTCTTTTGGTCAATGGGTGGTCATTGGGTCAGAAATTGACCATTTTGACAAAAGATTACGTTTTGGTCAAAAGTTGACCAATTTTGACCAAAATTGAATTTTTCGTCAAAAGTTAACCTATTGGGTCCACGGGGTGGTCATTGGGTCAGATATTGACTATTTTGACCAAAGTTGACTTTTGGTCAAAACTTGACCTATTTGGTTAATGAGTTTGAAATTGGGTCAAGAATTGACCATTTTGATCAAGGAAGACTTTTTGGTCAAAAGTAGACCTATTTGGTCAATGGGTTGGTCATTAGGTTAAAAATTGACCATTTTAACCAAAGTTGACTTTATGGTCAAAAGTTGACCTATTTGGTTAATGAATTGTTATATTTATGTATACATACATAAATATATATATGTAAATTTATTTTTATATATATATATAATATTATATTTTTGTTTTAACTATTTTAAGTACATTATATTATATAAATATAATTTAATAGTTAAATAAATTATAAATAAATAAATAAATATGAGTGTATATATATATATATATATATATATATATATATATATATAAACTTATTTTTGTATTTTAAATATTTTAAGTATAGTATATTATTTATAAATATAATTTAATTATAAAATTATTTAGTAGTTAAAAAAATTATAAATAAATAAATAATTTAATATATATATATATATATTTTAAGAATTTTAAGTATAATCATAACAATATTTAATAATTAAATTAATTGTAAATAAATACATATGTGTGTGTGTATATATATATATATATATAAATTTATGTAAAATTATTTTTTATATTTTAAATGTTTTACGTTTAAAATATTATTTATAAATATAATTTAATTATAAATAAAAAAATATAGTTAAGTAAATTACACATAAATATATATATATATATATATCAATATATATATAATATTATTTTTCTATTTTCAATTATTTAAGTATATTATATTATTTATAAATATAATCTAACTATAAAAAATTTTAATAGTTAAATAATTTATAAATATATATATATAAATATATATATATAATATATATATATATATATATATATATATATAATATTATTTTTTTATATTAAATAATTTAAGTATAGTATATTATTTATAAATATAATTTTGTTATAAAAATATTTAATAATTAAATAAATTATAAACAAATAATTATATATATATATATATATTTATTAAATATTATTTTTTATTTTAAATATTTTAAGTATACTATATAATTTATAAATATAATTTATTTATAAAAATATTTAATAGTTAAATAAATTTTTAATAAATAAATATATATTCGTATCTCGTATATATATATATATATATATAATATTATTTTTTTATTATAAATATTTTAAGTATAGCATATTATTTATAAATACATTTTAATTATAAAAATATCTAATAATTAAAAAAATAATGAATATATATATATATTTATTTATTTATTTATTTATTTAATATTATTTTCTTATTTTAATTATTTTACGTATAGTATATTATTTTTAAATATAATTTAATTATAAAAATATTTAATTGTTAAAAAAATTATAAATATATATATATATATATATAATTATTTTTTTATTTTAAATATTTTAAGTATAGTTTATTATTTTTTATTTTATTTTATATAATTATTTTTTTATTTTTTTATAATGTTTTAAGTATAGTTTAGTAAATTATAAATAAAAATATATATTGGTATATATATATATATAAATATATATATATATATATATATTTATATATATATATATATAAATTTATTTAATATTCTTTTATTTTAAATATTTTAAGTATAAGATATTATTTATAAATATAATTTAATTATAAAAGTTTTTAATAGTTAAATAAATTCTAAATAATTAAATATATATGTGTGTGTGTGTATATATATATATATATATATATATATTTATTTATTTATATAACTTTATATAAGAGTATTTTTTATTTTAAAATTTTTAAGTATAGTATTTTATTTATAAATATAATTTCATTATAAAAATATTTAATAGTCAATTTTTGACCTAATGACCAATAAATGACCAAATAAGTCAATCTCTGACTAAAAAGTTAATTTTTGTCAAAATAATCAACCCTTCACCCAATGACAAACAGATTGACCCAACAGGGAAACTTTTGACCAAAAAGTCAATTTTTGTCAAAATAATCAGTTTTTAACCTAGTTACCACTCATTAACCCAATAGGTTAACTTTTGACCAAAAAGTCAACTTTAGTCAAAGTGGTCAATTTTTAACCCAATGACCTACCCGTTGACCCAATATATGAAATTTTGACCAAAAATTTTTCTTTAGTCAAAATGGTCAAATCTTAACCCAATTACCAACTCATTGACAAAATAGTTCAACTTTTGACCAAAAAGTCAACTTTGGTCAAAATGGTCAATTTCTGACCCAATGCCACCCTCGTTGACCTAATGGGTAAACTTTTGACAAAATTTTAATTTTTGTCAAAATAATCAATTTTTGACCTAATGACCAATTTTAGACCCAATAAGTCAATATCTGACCAAAAAGTCAACTATAGTCAAAATGATTAATCTTTGACCCAATGACTAACCCATTGACCCAATAGGTAAACTTTTGACCAAAAAGTCAACTTTGGTCAAAATGATCAATTTTTAACCCAACGACCAACACATCGACTCGATAGAGTCAATGTTTGACCAAAAAATCAATTTTGGAAAAAATAGTCAATTTTTGACCTAATGACCAATTATTAACCCAGTAAGCCAATCTCTGACCAAAAAGTCAACTTTGGTCAAAATAGTCTACCATTGTACCAATGACCAACCCATTGACCCAGTAAGTCAACTTAACAAAAAGTCATCTTTGGTCAAAATGGACAATTTCTGATCCAATGACCACCCCATTGACCCAATGGGTTAACTTTTGACAAAAAATTCAATTTTGGTCAAAATAGTCAATTTTTGACCAAATGACCAATAATTGACCCAGTAAGCCAATCTCTGACCAAAAAGTCAACTTTGATCAAAATGGTCAATCTTTGACCCAATGACAAACCCATTGACCCAATAGGTGAACTTTTGACCAAAAAGTCAACTTTAGTTAAAATGATTAATTTCCTACCTAATGACCAACCCATTGACCCAATAAGTTAACTTTTGACCAAAAAGTCAACTTTGGTCAAAATGGTTATACCTTGACCCAATAACCAACCCATTGACTCAATATGTCAACTTTTAACTAAAAAGTCAATTTTGATCAAAATAGTCAAATTTTGACCTAATGACCCCCATTAACCAAATTGGTCAACTTTTGACCAAAAAGTCAACTTTGGTCAAAATGGTCAATTTTTGACCTAATGACCAACCCGCTGGCTAAATTGGTCAAATTTTGACAAAAAGTCAACTTTTTGGTCAAAATAGACAATTTTTGACCTAATGACCAATTATTAACCCAATAAGTAAATCTTTGACCAAAAAGTCAACTTTAGTCATAATTGTCAATCCCTGACCCACTGACCCAATAGATCGACTTTTGACTAAAAAGTCAAATTTGGTTAAAATAGTAAATTTTGACATAATTACAAATTATTAACCCATTAGGTCAACTTTTGAACAAAAAAGTCAATTTTTGACCTAATGACCACCTCATTGACCCAAAAGGTCAACTTTTGACCAAAAGTCAAATTTGGTCAAAATGGTCAATTTCTGACACAATGACCTATATGTCAACTTTAGTGAAAATGTTCAATCCTTCATCCAATGACCAACCAATTGACCCAATTTGTTAACTTTTTATTAGAAAGTCAACTTTGGCTAAAATGGTTAATCCTTGACCTAATGACCAACTTATTGACCCAATAGGTCAAGATTTGACCAAAAAGTCAATTTTGATCAAAATTGTCAATTTTTGACCTACTGACCGCCTCATTGACCCAAATAGGTCAAATTTTGACCAAAAGACAACTTGGGTCAAAATAGTCAATCCTTAACCCAATGACCAACTCATTGACCCAATATGTTAACTTTTGATTAAACAGTCAATTTTGATTAAAACAGTCAATTTTTGACTTAATGACCAATTTTTGACCAAGTAAACCAATCTTTGACCAAAAAGTCAACTTTGGTCAAGATGGTTAATCTTTGACCTAATGCTCAACCCATTGACCCAAAAGGTCATCTTTTGACCAAAAAGTCAACTTTGGTCAAAATGGTCAATCATTGACCCAATGACCAACCCATTGACCTAATAGGTCAACATTTGACCAAAAAGTCAATTTTTGAATTAATGACCCAATAAGTCAATCTCTGACCAAAAAGTTAACTTTGGTTAAAATGGTCAATCCTTGATCCACTAACAAACCCATTGACCCAATAGGTCAACTTTTGACCAAAAAGCCAATTTTGGTCAAAATTATCAATTTTTTAATTAATGACCAATTAGTGACCCAATAAGTTAATCTCTAACCAAAAAGTGAACTTTGCTCAAAATAGTCAATCCTTGACAAAATGATAAACCCATTGACCCAATATTTTTATTTATAATTTATTTAATTATTAAATATTTTTATAATTAAATTATATTTATAAATAATATACTATACTTAAAACATTTAAAATAAAAAATACTATTCTATATATATGTATATATTTATTTATTTATTTATTTATTTATATATACATATATTTATATCTTATTTATAATTTATTTAACTATTAACTATTTTTATATTTAAATTATATTTATAAATAATATACTATACTTAAAATATTTAAAATAAAAAATAATATTATATAAATTTATATATATATATATATATATATATATATACCATTTTGACCAAAGTTGACTTTTTGGTTAAAAGTTGACCTATTGGGTTAATGGGTAGTCATTAGGTTAAAAATTTATTATTTTGACCAAAATTGACTTTTTGGTCAAAAGTTGTCCTATTGGGTCAATGTGTTTATCATTGGGTGAAGGATTGATTATTTTGACAAAAATTAACTTTTTCGTCAGAGATTGACTTATTTGGTCATTATTTGGTCAATAGGTCAAAAATTGACTATTTTGACCAAGATTGAATGTTTGGTCAAAAGTTAACCCATTGGGTCAACGGGGAGGTCATTGGGTCACAAATTGACCATTTTGATCAAAGTTAACTTTTTGGTCAAAAGTTGACATATTTGGCATATGTGTTGGTAATTGGATCAGGAAGTTAACCATTTTTACCAAAGATGACTTTTTTAGTCAAAAGATGACCTATTGGGTCAATGAGTTGGTCATTGGGTCAAAAATTGTCCATTTTGACCAAAGTTAACTTTTTGGTCAAAAGTTGACCTATGGGTCAATGGGTGGTCATTTGGTCAAAATTTGACTATTTGGACCAAAATTAACTTTTTGGTCAAAAGTTGACCTATTGGGTCTATGGGTTTGTCATTGGATCAAGGATTGACCATTTTGACTAAAGTTGACTATTTGGTCAGAGATTGACTTATTGGGTCAATAATTGGTCATTAATTCAAATTTTTTTTATTTTGACCAAAATTAACTTTTTGGTCAAATTTTGACCTATTAGGCTAATGGGTTGGTCATTGCGTCAAGGATTGGTCATTTTGACCAAAGTTGACTTTTTCTCAAAAGATCTCCTATTGGGTCAATGGGTTGGGCATTAGGTTAAAAAATAACCATCCTGACCAAATTTGACTTTTTGGATCGAGATTGGTTTACTGGGTAAAAAATTGGTCATTAGGTCAAAAATTGACTATTTTAATCAAAATTGACTTTTTGGTCAAAGTTGACATTTTGGGTCAATGGGTTGGTCATTGGGTTAAGGTTTGACAATTTTGACCACCAAAGTTGTCTTTTGGTCAAAATTTGACCTATTTAGGTCAATGAGGCGATCAGTAGATCAAAAATTGATAATTTTGAGCAAATTTGACTTTTTGGTCAAAAGTTGACATATTGGGTCAATAGGTTGGTCATTGGGTCGAGGATTAAATATTTTGGCCAAAGTTGTCTTTTTAGTCAAAAGTTAACAAATTGGGTCAATGGGTTGGTCATTTGATGAATGATTGACCATTTTCACCAAAGTTGACATTTAGGTCATTGTGTCAAAAATTGATCATTTTGACCCAATTTGACTTTTTGGTCAAAAGTTGACCTTTCGGGTCAATGAGGTGGTCATTAGGTCAAAAATTGCCACTTTTGACTAAAATTGTTTTTTTTGTTCAAAAGTTCACCTATTGGATCAATAATTGGCAATTATGTAAAAAATTTACTATTTTGACCAAAGTTGACTTTTTGGACAAAAGTCGATATGTTGGGTCGGTGGGTTGGTTATTGGGTCAAGGATTTACCATTTTGACTAAAGTTATCTTTTTGTTCAAAAGTTGACATGTTGGATCAATGGGTTCGTCATTAGGTCAAGGATTGATAATTATGACCAAAGTTAACTTTTGGGTTAGAGATTTACTTATTGGGTCAATAATTGGTCAATAGGTTAAAAATTGTCTATTTTGACCTAAAAAGTTGACATTTCGGTCAAAATTTGACCAATTTAGTCAATGGGTTCATCATTGGGTCAAAAATTTACCATTTTGACCAAAGTTGACTTTTTGGTCAAAAAGTTGACCTATTTGGTCAAAAGTTGACCTATTTGGTCAATGTGTGGTCATTAGGTCAAAAATTGTCTATTTTGACCAAAATTGACTTTTTGGTCAAAATTTGACTTATTGGGCAATGGGTTCATTATCGGGTCAATCATCGACCATTTTGTCCAAAGTTGACTCTTTGGTTAGGGATTGACTTATTGGGTCAATAATTGGTCATTAATTCAAAAAATTGACTATTTTGGTCATTAGGTAAAAAATTAATTATTTTGACCAAAATTAAATATTTGGTCAAAAGTTGAGCAATTAGGTCAACGGGGAGGTCATTATGTCAGAAGTTGACCATTTTGACTAAAATTAACTTTTTTGGTCAAAAGTTGATCTATTTTGGTCAAAAGTTGACTTATCATTTGACCAAAGTTGACTTTTTGGTAAAAAGTTGACTTATTGGGTTAATTGGTGGTGATTTAGTCAAAAATTGACTATTTGACCAAAATTGACTATTTGGTCAAAAGTTGACCTATTAGGTCAATAGGTTAGTCATTGGGCTAAGAATTGAAAATTTTGACCAAAGTTAACCTTTTGGTCAGAGATTAACTTATTGAGTTAAAAATTAGTCATTAGATCAAAAATTAACTATTTTGACCAAAATTTACTTTTCGATCAAAAACTGACTTATTGGGTTAATGGGTTGGTCTTTGGGTCAATGGGGTGGTCATTGGGTCAGAAATTGGCCATTTTGACCAAAGATTACTTTTTGGTCAAAAGTTGACCTATTGGGTCAATGGGGTGATCATTGGGTCAGATATTGACTTTTTTTACCAAAGTTGACTTTGGGTCAAAAGTTGACCTATTTGGTCAATGAGTTGGTAATTAGGTCAAGAATTGACCATTTTGACTAAAGATAACTTTTTGGTCAAAAGTATACCTATTGGGTCAATGAGTTGGTCATTGGGTTAAAAATTGACCATTTTGACCAAAGTTGACTTTTTGGTCAAAAGTTGACCTATTTGGTCAATGAGTTGTTAATTGGGTCAAGAATTATCCATTTTAACCGAAGATGACTTTTTGGTCAAAAAGTTGATCTATTGAGTTAGTGGGTTGGTCATTGTGTCGAAAATTGACCAATTTGACCAAAGTGGACTTTTTGGTCAAAAGTTGACCTATCGGGTCAAAGGGTGGTCATTATGTCGAAAATTGACTATTTTGACTAAAATTGACTTTTCGGTCAAAAGTTGACTCTATTGGTTAATGAGTTTGTCATTGGGTCAAGATTGATCATTTTGACCAAAGTTGACTTTTTTGTGAGAGATTAAATTTTGAGGTCGATAATTTGTCATTAATTGAAAATGAATTATTTTGACCAAAATTGACTTTTTGGTCAAAAGTTGACTCTATTTAAATTTAATAGTTAAGAAAATTATAAATAAATAAATATATATATATATATATATAATATTATTTTTTTAATTATTTAACTATTGTATATTATTTATAAATATAATTTAATTATAAAAATAATTAATAGTTAATCTAAATTATATATATAAATATATATGTTATAGATATATTTCTATATATATATATTTATATTTTATTTATATATTATATTTTATATTTCTAAATATAGTATATATATTTATAAATATATTATTTAACTATTATAAATATTTTAAGTATATTATATTATTAATAAATATAATTTAACTATAATAAATTTATATAAGTATATATAAATATATATATATATATATATATATATATATATATATATATATATATATATATATATTATATAAATTTATATAACATTATTTTTTATTTTAAATATATTTAAGTATAAGTATATTATTTATGAATATTATTTATATTATAAAATATTTTAATATAAAATTATATATATATATATATATATATATATATTATTTTATTAATTTTAAATATTCTATAGATATAGTATATATATTTATGAAAATATAATTAATTATTATTTTTATTTAAATATAAAATATTTTAATATATATATATATATATATTTAAAAATATTTATAATTATAAATTATACATAATATATATATATATATATATATATATATATATATATATATATAATTTAAAACTTTATATAATATTTATTTTTTTATTTTAATTATTTTAAGTATAATATATTATTAATAAATATAATTTAATTATAAAATTATTTAATAAGTAAATAAATATGAATATATATATATATATATATATATATATGTATATATATATATATATATATATATATATATATATATATTTATTATTATTTTTTATTTTATATATTTTAATGTATAATATATTATTTTTAAATGTAATTTAATTATAAAAATATTTAATAGTTTAAATAAATTATAAATAAATATAAAATATATTTGTATATATAAATATATATATTTATATATATAAATTAATATAATATTATTTTAAATATTTTAAGTATAGTATATTATTTATAAATATAATTTAATTATAAAAATATTTAATAATTAAATAAATTATAAATAAATATGTGTGTGTGTAGTGTGTGTGTGTGTGTGTGTGTGTGTATATATATAAATTTATTATAATATTATTTATTTATTTTAAATATTTTTATTATGGTATATTATTTATAAATTTAATTTAATTATAAAAATATTTATTAATTAAATAAATTTAATAAAACATATAAATGGTATATATATATATGGTATATATATATATATATATATATATATATATATATATATATATATATATATTTTAATATTATTTTTTAAATATTTTAGGGATAGTATATTATTTAGAAATATAATTTAATTATAAATAATATTTAATAATTAAATAAATTAAAAATAAAAATATATATGTGGTATATATATATATATATGGGTTTTCAAAAAAGCTTGTTGTTCGCGAACTGGTTCGTGTTCGGTTCGGCAAGAAGTTCGTGTTCGATTCGTTCGATAAGCAAATGAGGTGAACACGAACAATTTTTTTCGTTTGGTTTGTTAAACGAACCAAACACGAATAGTGATGTGTTCGTTCGTGTTCGGTTTGTTATTGTTCGAAATATAAAATAATTTAAAATAATTATATATAAAAAATTATGATATTTTAAAAATAATTTTATATTATAAAATTTATCATATTTTAAATAAATAAACTTCTATAAATTATAATATATGATAAATTATTAACAACAATAATAATATTATAGACCACCTTCGACGACACACACATTTCAAAGATACTCGGTTCATCAAAGAACTCGAGAAGAGGGAACAAGCTCCGAGAACAATGTAAAAGATATGGGGAACTCGAGAAGATCGTAATAGAATCGCGTCTCGACGCCGGACAAAGATACCATATCTAAAGAACCTGTTGCGGAAGCAACCCCGAGGATGTCCCGACGGAGAAAATCCCCGAGGAGCCAAGGTATGCAGAGAACGTGACGGGATTGAGCCATACATCCCGCAATACGTTACTAGGCCCTCGTCACTTGCAGATCATCCCGTAATATGAACTAGAAATAATGCAAAATGTTGAGAAGAAGACTTTTGAATACTTTGAAAAGATTGTAGGCAAAATCAACATTTTGGAAGGCCTCGAGTTACACACAGTGTATTCTCGCAGTACGAGCAACAAAGCATTGTGGATTGCATCTTAGAACTTCGTAAATGGGTCGAGCAGCTCGGCTCCGAGAGAAAAGTCTTATTCGGAACCCCGGAAATGGTTACTGTGGAAAGGAAGAGTCACAATACAATGTGGATGTTGCTATAACCCCCGTAGAGGTCGAAAAGGAAATTCACCTTGGTGGATACTCCTTCACGGTGAGGTGGATCCAATGTCGAGGATAATTAAAAGTATGGTGAAAAGAATGCATACGTGGAGGGTACTGCCAGCAGATCGCATACCCAAATGCTTGCATCATCAACATTTAATGTAAAGGCGACCGCATACCTCCACACATAGACCACCATGACTTTGTCGACCTTCGCATAGTTTCGTTCGTCAACCAATGCAATATCATGTTCGGATCTGACCTCCGGATAGTGTGCCCGGGTAAGTTCCGAGGGCCGGTGGAGATACAACTTCCGGTAGGTTCCGTCATGATATTACAAGGAAATGGAGCGTACATCGCAAAACATCGTATACCGGAGTGCTCGCTGGAGCGATCTCCGTCACTTTTAGAAGGATGGACGATGAAAGGCGCCTTACCACTTCAAGCCGCATCCGACTGAGAGTCTCTCCGGCTCCTACCGAGCGGGGAGCGCACGGAAATAGCACACCTCCAATGCACATCCATGCGGCATTCCCGCCAAGGATGGCTTGGAAGGTGATGTTATCGACCGTGTATCTCATTATTCGTACATGGATTTTTACCGCATACTTTTTGGATGGATCAACAAGAATCATACATAATCCTTTTCGAGTCATGGATTGTATGAGAAATATTTCGATCGAGTTGTATGATGTATCTTCAATAAGATTGAATGAAAGTGACCATGTCACATTTGCCTTCACCTCTTTTTGTGCAAATTGACTGGGAAACACCATTAGAGTTAAATGAACTTTGAACAAAGAACAGATAAGAAAAGAGAAATAAATAAGAACCTTTCTTAGAAATCCAAATATTCAAATGTACTTCAAATCCACATGAACACCAACTAAAATTCACGTGAACATCAAATAAACAACAAAATAAAATTGGTAGTCTCTAAGATTTCTTCCCAACTCCAATGCTGGTCAAACTCTTTTTTATCCAATGAAGGTAGAATAACTCTACTTAAAAGTGTATTAACTTCCTTTCCTCTCTACACTCTTTAGATGGTTAAAATGAAGAAAAAGTACTCAAAAGTTACTTTCCATAATGTTCAATAAGTTTTTGTTGGAAGGTCAGCATAAGCATTTCCATTGGTCGAGTTGGGAGAAGGTATGCAAACCTTTGTCTAGTGGAGGCTTAGGTTTTAAAAGTTTTCAGCATTTAAATTTTTCTTATTTCTGTAAACAGTGGTTAAATTTCAGATCCAATTCTTCCTTATGGGCTAAATTTATGCATGGGAAATATTGTTATAACTCTCATCCTACTCAAACTATAGCTAAACTAGGTGACTCGAGAACTTGGAAGGAGGTTCGTTAAAGATTAGAGAGTTTGTCTGAACAACTTTTTGTTTGGGAGGTTGGAGATGGTCGGATTGATTTACGGAAAGATAACTCGGTTGTTTAATGAATCTCTTTTATCTCGATACGATCATTTCTCGACAATTAATAAAGTTTCCGATTGCTTTGGATTAATGGAACTCGGAATAAATCTGTTCTTCAATCTACTGTTAACAAGGAGACCATGGAGAAAATTTTAAATGTGCCTATTATGGAAGATAGAAAGGACGAATACCTACTAAAGCCCCGACTTATCAAAGCTTGTCAAAATTTATTCCGCTTTCTAATGAATCTTCCTCTAATAATGAGCAGGGGAAATCGTTCCGGAATAAATACATTTCACCTTCCATGTCATTTTTTTGTTGGAAGTTGTTCAGAAATTTTTTTACCTACTGATGATATATTAAAATTAAAGGGTATTAGAGGTCCTTCTAGATGTATCTTTTGTTCCTCCAACGAAGAATCCATCTATCATCTTTTCCTGAATTGTCGAGAAGTTCAGAAAATATGGAATTATGTTATTAGTAGCTGCAATACAAAAGTTAAATTCTCATTGTGGAACTCTATTATAGCTTTCTGGCTGGATTGGAAAGGGACTGCAGAATTTTATAATCCTTTAATAGTTTTCTGGTTTATCTGGTTTTCAAGAAATGGTGTGTTATTTGAAGATAAAGAGTTCTCTTCTCAGTTGGTAATTAATCACTATTTGGCTTATATATTCAAGATAAGGAAGCATTTTAATATAAAGCATCATCAAATGGCAGCTAAACCTTTGTTAATTCAGTGGACTCCTCCTTTGTTCCCTTGGATTAAGATCAATGTTGATGGAAGTTACAATGATGGTGTAGGTGGTATTGGTATTCTTGGTAGAAATCATAATGGTAAATGCTTATGGTTTCTAGCAGCTCCATTATTGCTGATAATGCTCTTATAACCGAAGTCATAGATATTTTTTGGGGTACGAAAGCGACTTTAATAAATAATCATCCTTCTATTCATATTGAAACCGATTCGGCTACCCTGATAAATATTCTACTGAAGAAGGCTACAGCTCCTTGGTACATTCAAATTTGGATAAACAAATCAATCAAATTGCATCAACTATACATATCAAGTGGAGTCATGTGTATAGAGAAGGAAATCAACCAGCAAATTGGCTTGCCACTATAGCTTCTTCATCGAATTTGCTTGTTTGCTGTCCATATAATGGTTTCTATGATAGATCTTATATTTACTTTGCTTTTAGTTTACTTTTGCATGGGGACCTTATGTCTATCCCTCATTTGAGATGTAATAGACTTCCTAGATCTAATAATAAGTTCTTGTTTCAAAAAAATCTATATATATATATATATATATATATATATATATATATATATATATATATATATATATATATATATACCTAAAAATATTTTTAATTATAATTTATTTAATTAATAAATTTTTTTATAATTAAATTATATTTATAAAAAATATACTATACTTTAAACATTTAAAATAAAAAAGAATATATATATATATATATATATATATATATTTATAATTTATTTAATTATTAAATATTTTCATATTTAAATTATATTTATAAATAATATATTATACATAAAACATTTAAAATAAAAAAATAATTTTACATAAATATAATATATATATATATATATATATATATATATATATATATTTATATATACACATATAAATTTATTTATTTATAATTTATTTAACTATTAAATATTTTTATAATTAAATTATATTTATAAATAATATACTATAATTAAAATATTTAAAAAATATTATTATATATATAGATATATATATAATTTTTTTAACTACTAAATATTTTTATAATTAAATTTAATTTAAAATAATATACTATACTTAAAATATTTAAAATAAAAAAATAATGTTATATAAATTTATGTATAAATATATATAAATATATATATATATATATATATATATAGATTAAATAAATTTTATTATATATATAAATATATATTTATGTACCTCTATATATTTTTTTATTTATAATATTTTTAATTATTAAATATTTTTATAATTAAATTATGTTTATAAATAATTTACTATACTTAAAATATTTAAAATAAAAAAATTAAATTATATATATATATATATATATATATATATATATATATATATATATATATGTTTATTTATAATTTATTTAATTATTAAATATTTTTATAATTAAATTATATTTATAAATAATATACTTATACTTAAAACATTTAAAATAAAAAAATAATATAATATATATATATAGCTATATATATAATTTTATTTATAATTTATTTAATTTTTACTTATTTGTATAATTAAATTATATTTATAAATAATATAATATACTTAAAACAATTAAAATAAAAAAATAATATTATATATATATATATATATATATTTTAGAAAAAGAAGAAAAATTCATTCATCAAAAGTCAACAAAGTTACATACATCTAATAAAGGGAATATCGATCAAATCCCCAAAAAGTAAAAGCTTTAAAGGATCATCGGGTTTAACGGCAAAAATAATCCTTTGAGTTGCGGTGGCATGTTTGACGACCGGTTAGCGGGTTGGTTACCTTCTCTAAAGATATGAGACCACTTAATGTTGAGAGAGCCAAATGTAGAGAGCAATGTTCCGTAAGGGTATACCAAATTCCGAGGAGGAGGAGATAATCCTTGTATTATATTAACCGAGTCGACGAGAATCGGATTCAATCCAGACAAATTGGTAGTTCAAAGCTTTAGCGGTAATCGGGGCCGATAAGCGACTTGGAGTTCGGAGTGGAGAGGCGACAAGGAGATGATAGGAACTTGAAAGTACCACAATAACTTACCTCCGAATTTCTGCAACCGCCCTAATTCCAGCGAGCAGAGTTAGTGAAACTCCCATCTATATTTATTTTTATCCATGGTGGAGGTGGAAGGGACCACTTCGAAGCAATGTAGGTTTTCTTTTAATTGTGGGCTCCAACAGTGGCTTCTTACTTAGAAAAGCACGGCGATTGGCCACCATATGATTAATACTACAAGTTCGTTGTCATACTTCACATGATTCCTATGCATCCAAACAAACCGAGAAGATAACTAAAGGTAAATGGAACCATTTTTCATTTTTCCAGTCCTCCCGAGCAAGCTTCCCGATTGAGCCGATTGTAATTGAGGTGGTTAAGATGGAATTGTTGTAAAACAGTAATCCACACCTGTTTAGTGACAGTATAATGGAGAAAGAGGTGGGAAAAAGATTCTTCCTGAGCTTGACACAGCCAACATCTAGAAGCTAGTCTTAGTCCTTTGAGTTTTAAAATATCATCTAATGGAAGGTAATGATGAAACATTCTCCAGACAGAAGTAAGACATAGAGGGGGATAAAATCCTGGTCCAGCATTTTCTCCCCCAAGTAGTATCAAGCCAAAGTTGAAATGAGCTATGAATCATTTGATTGAAAGAAATTTTATTAGACTGTCGAGTATGATTCTATCGAGTATAGTTGGATTAATAGGGATTTGAATGATCTGTTGTATGCTCTCTTCATCCAAAATTTCATTCGGCTTGTTGACATTCCATTGATCCTCCATCCGAAATCTGCAATCGTTAGTTGGTGATTGAAATCAGCAGATAAAATTTAAATTGCCATCTCCTATCCGGTTGTCATAATAGAAATTCACCTCCCCTTGCCCACTTCCCAGCAGAAATACTGATTGGTCAGATCCCTAACTTTCAGCAAGCTTCTCCAGTGCTTAGAATCCCCTTGTCTTGGTACTACAGAGTTTGGGTGAGCTTTCCAACAATATTTATCAAACAAGAATTTTGCCCACATGGTATCTTTCCTTCGAATTTAATCCATCGCTTACAATAGAACAAATGGCTCATCTGTTGGAAATTTCTCGATCACTAGGCTCCCGACCTTGATTGGTTTGCAAACCTTGTTCCATATAGCCCAATGATATTGTTTGGTTTGACCTTCCCAGAGAAATTTATTAAACATTGTTTCTATCATTTTCTGAGTGCTCTTTTTCATTCTAACTATTTGTAACTGATAAAGGGGAAAGGTTGAGTATACTCTTAAGCAATGTTAATCTTCCACCATTAGACAGAAAGGTATTAGTCCAGCAGTTTAATGTTGATGTAATCTTCCTAACAACTTCATCATACTGAGATTGCTTCCTCCTTCCTTTATTTAACTGCACTCCTAGATATTTCAAGGGGAGATCAGCAACGAGAAAATCCCTGTGTGCTCTTTCAACCACTTGTTGATATTTGAACCCTTTCTCAGCCAAATATTGACACTTCCTTTGGTTTAATTCCAGACCTGTTACCAAGGCTAAGTGATCAGTCAGTTGCAAAGTTTTCTTTACAGCAAGCTTACTTCCATTGGTGAAAATGATGACATCATCAGCATATGCCAAGTGACTTATAATCTGTGAAGAACCATGCTTAAAATGAAGATAAGGATAAAGTGTTTGAGCAGCATTCAGAGTTCTAGAGAAGTAATCAAAAGCCAAAATGAAGATGGTTGGAGAAAGTGGGTCTCCTTGTTTCAGCCCCCTACCAGCTTTAAAGAAACCACAGCTACAGCCATTAACCAGTACACTGTAATAGGCATTGGACAGCCATCTTTGAATTAAAGCACAAAAAGCAGGATGGAAACCTCTAGCTTTAAGTACCAGATCAATAAATTTCCAACTGATAGTATCATATGCCTTTTTAAGATCCAATTTGAGAAGTAAATTATGTCCCCTACATTTCTTATCAATATCAAGTAACAATTCTCGAGCCAAAAGACAATTATCGGTAATAGTTCTTCCCTGCACAAAAGCAGATTGGTTAGAGCTGATCAATTGGTTAAGATGGGGTTGTAATCTCCCCACAAGAATTTTGCTAATTATTTTAGAAAAGTAGTAGTAAAGGCTGATAGGTACGAAATCGGTCCACCGAGTTTTTGAGTGCCTTTGGGAATAAGAGCAATGTCGAGCTACTGCAAAATATTTAGGAAGATCCGACCCCGTAAAGAAAGAATGAAGCTCGCTGAATAAGATTAGCACCCACAATATCCCAGGCTTTAGTATAAAATGTTGAAGTGAAACCATCAGGACCAGCTGTTTTATTACCATCAATGTTGTGCAATGCCCGCATTATCTCCTGTTTATCGGGGAGGGATGTTAAATTCAGTCGATTCACATAATCTTGATGATCGGAAAACATCTCGGACAACAAATGAAGTAGAGGATATAGGTTCGTTCGACAAACAAATTCGAAAATGTGATACGAGCACTTTGTGAAATAGAAGATTGATCGGTAACCCAATTGCCGGACCTCATCTTTGATTTTAAGTATAATATTTATTTTTCTTCCGTGTTTAATAACCGCATGAAAATACTTAGAGTTCTTGTCCCATAGAGGTATTTATTCACGGCAGCTTTTTGTTGTAGAAAAGCCTCTTACCTTTCCGGGGCTTGGAAAAACAGATCTTGGGCATTTTCAAGCTCATGTGCCACGAAACCCTCCCAAATCATTAGCGGCTTCTAACAAATGAACTTTGTCTTCTGCATCTTTAACTTGCTGAAAAACATTCCCAAATCGATTCTTATTCCACAATCTTAGTTTAAAAGCTACATTCTTTTGCAATCTCCACAATCTCACAAGAGGGTTGCAGTTATTGTGATCCAAAACATGCCGGGCTCGTGCACTTCGAGCTTAAAAACTAATATGAGTGCACCAAACATTGAGAAATCTAAACCGAGAGTACCCTTTGTAAGAACTGAAAGAAATCGTATCAATAATGGGGAGTGATCGGATGTTGCTCGTGTAAATGCTGCACTTGAGTTATGGGAAAGGTGTTGAGCCATTGATAATTAGCTAAAACTCTATCAATTCTCTCAAAGCAGTTACCTCTCTTCCATGTGAAAGGGGTTCCAATATAGCCTAGATCAAATAATCCTCGCATTAGTGATATTCGAGAGAATTTTAACATGGTATTAAGGTCGGGAGTTCTTCCCTTTTTTCTCACTAGGATCTCTTATGCGGTTAAAGTCCCCACCGACAATCCAATTTGAAGGGTTATTAGTACCGATCGCCCACAGCTCTTTCCAAAGAGAATCTCTCGTCCATTGGAGTACACCTTGCATAAATGATAGTAAGCACTGCCTCGAAAAGAATCCAATCCAAACTATAAATGTAGAAATTGATAATTATCAAGTCGAACATTGCGGTTAAGCTCCTTTACGGTAAAAACCCAGATTTTATTGTTACAGATTGGAGTGAAAATGGAATCCCGGAAATCTTTTAGTAAATTTAGAGATGTTAATATGTACCATAGGTTCAAGTAATGCTATAATCCAAGGTTTAAAGGTCTCGTTAAAATGTAATAATCTATTAAGGGTGCCAGGACTTGCCACACCCCTAACATTCCAACAAATCGATTAATCATGATGTAATGCTTTACCGAGCCCTAGTGATTCTAGGGGGTGTTGCATCGGACCGATCCATACCAATAATATTAGACTTAGATAGATTTTGCAGCTCCGAATATCTTTCTCCTTCTTCTACTTTTCTGTTGAGACCAAACACCATCAGCAGTAGTTGCTAGATTCTCATATACCTATATGTATATTTTTATTTATAATTTACTTAACTATTAAATAAAAATGATCAATCCATGACCTAATGCCCAAACCATTAGCACAATAGGTCAACTTTTGACCAAAAAGTCAATGTTGGTCAAAATAGTCTATTTTTGAATTATTGACTAATTATTGACCCAATAGTCAATCTCTGACAAAAAAGTCAACTTTGGTCAAAATGGTCAATCCTTGACCTAATGACAAACTCATTAACCAAATAGATCAACTTTTCGACCAAAAAGTCAATTTTGGTCAAAATAGTCATTTTTGACCTAATTACCACCCTTTCGACCTAATAGGTCAACTTTTGAACAAAAAGTCAACTTTGGTCAAAATGATCAATTTTGACACAATGACCAACCCACTCGACCCAATAGATCAACTTTTCGACTAAAAGTCATCTTGGTCAAAATGGTTAATTCTTGACCCAATTACCAACTCATTGACCAAATAGGTCAACTTTTGACCAAAAGGTCAACTTTGGTTAAAATGGTCAATTTTTAACCTAATGACCAACCCATTGACCCAATAGGTCTACTTTTGACCAAAAGTCATTTTTGATCAAAATGGTCAATTCTCGACCCAATTACCAACTCATTGACCAAATAGGTCAACTTTTGACCAGAAGTCAACTTTGGTCAAAATAGTCAATATCTGACCCATTGACCATCCCGTTAACCAAATAGGCTAACTTTTGACCAAAAATTCAATTTTGGTCAAAATAGGTCAACTTTTGACCAAAAAGAAATCTTTGGTCAAAATGGCCAATTTATGACCCAATGACCACCCCATTGACCCAAAGACCAACCCATTGACCCAATAGGTCGATTTTTGACCGAAAAGTAAATTTTGGTCAAAATAAGTAATTTTTGATCTAATGACCAATTATTCACTCAATAAGTTAATCTCTGACCAAAAAGACAACTTTGGTCAAATTATTCAATCCTTAACCCAATGACAAACTCATTGACCCAATTGGTCAACTTTTGACCAAATTGTCAATTTTGGTCAAATAGTCAATTTTTGACTGAATGACCACCAATTGACCCAATAAGTCAACTTTTGACCAAAAAGTCTACTTTGGTCAAATGATAACTCAACTTTTGACCAATAAGTCAACATTTCACCAAAATAGATCAACTTTTGACCAGAAAAGTTAATTTTAGTCAAAATGGTCAACTTCTGACATAATGACCTCCCCGTTGACCCAATGGCTCAACTTTTGACTAAAAATTTAATTTTGGTCAAAATAATTAATTTTTGACCTAATGACCAAAATAGTCAATTTTTGAATTAATGACCCAATAAGTCAATCTTTGACCAAAAAGTAAACTTTGGACAAAATGGTCAATGATTGACCCAATGACAAACCCATTACCCAATAAGTCAAATTTTAACCAAAAAGTCAATTTTAGTCAAAATAGTCAATTTTTGACCTAATAACCACCCATTGACCAAATATGTCAACTTTTGACCAAAAGATCAACTTTGGTCAAAATGGTCAATTTTTGACCTAATGATCAACCCATTGACTAAATTGGTCAAATTTTGACCGAAAAGTCAACTTTTTATGTCAAAATAGTCAATTTTTTACATATTTACTAATTATTGACCCATAAGTAAATCTCTGACCAAAAGTCAACTTTGGTCATAATTATCAATCCTTGACCCAATGACAAACTCATTGACCCAACATGTCCTTTGAACAAAAAGATAATTTTGGTCAAAATTGTAAATCCTTAACCCAATAACCAACCCACCAAACCAATAAATCGACTTTTGCCCAAAAAGTTAATTTTGGTCAAAATAGTAAATTTTTTACATAATTGCCAATTATTGACCCAATAGGTCAACTTTTGAATAAAAAAGCCAATTTTGGTCAAAATTGGCAATTTTTGACCTAATGACCACCTCAAAAAGTCAATTTCGGTCAAAATAAAAAAAAATTTGAATTAATGACCAATTATTGACCCAATAAGTCATTCTCTGACCAAATAATCAACTTTCGTCAAAATGGTCAATCCTTGATCCAATGACAAACCCACAGACCCAATAGGTCAACTTTTGACAAAAATCGAATTTTGGTCAAAATAGCCAATTTTTGACCAAATGACCACCCATTGACCCATAGGTCAACTTTTGACCAAAAAATCAACTTTGGTCAAAATGAACAATTTTTAACCCAATGACCAACCCATTAACCCAATAGGTCGCCTTTTGACCAAAAAAGTCATCTTTGGTAAAAATGGTCAACTTCTTGATCCAATTACCAACACATTGGCCAAATATGTCAACTTTTGACCAAAAAGTCAACTTTGGTCAAAATAGTCAATTTCTGACCCAATGACCTCCCCGTTGACCCAATGAGTTAACTTTTGACCAAAAATTCAATCTTGGTCAAAATAGTCAATTTTTGACCTAATGACCAATTAATGACCAAATAAGTCAATCTCTGACAAAAAAGTTAATTTTTGTCAAAATAATCAATCCTTCACCCAATGACAAACACATTGACCCAACAAGACGATCTTTGACCAAAAAGTCAATTTTGGTCAAAATAGTCAATTTTTGACCTAATGACCACCCATTAACCCAATAGGTCAACTTTTGACCAAAAAGTCAACTTTAGTCAAAATGGTATGTATATATATATATATATAATATTTTTTTTTAATTTTAAATATTTTAAGTATAGTATATTATTTATAAATATAATTTAAATATAAAAATATTTAATAGTTAAATAAATTATAAATAAAATATAAATATATGTATATTAAAATAAATAAATAAATATATATATATATATAATAGTATTTTTTTATTTTAAATGTTTTAAGTATATTATATTATTTATAAATATAATTTAATTATAAAAATATTTAATAATTAAATAAATTATAAATAAAAATATTGAGTCAATGTGTTTATCATCGGGTCGAGGATCGACCATTTCGACCAAAGTTCACTTTTTGGTTAGAGATTAACTTATTGGGTCAATAATTGGTCATTAATTAAAAAATTGACTATTTTGACCAAAATTGGCTTTTTGGTCAAAAGGTGACATATTAGTGTTGACCTCATTTTTAATGAGGTCTTCTTTTCTCTCTTTAGTACTTAGGATCTAGCCTTAAGCTTTTCCTTTGATCGTCTTAGAGGATTAGAATCGGGACCCACCACCTAGAATTTCAAACCACTTCTTAGCTCCCTGCAAACTCCACAAACTCGACCGTAGACCCCTAATCACCTAGAGAGTTGAAATCAAATGTGGAAGTTTAAAGGATGAGTTCTTATAGGACTCTTTGGCCTTAGGACTGCCCTGGGTGGCCTGGTCTGGTGAAGGGCTGACCCACACACACACTACACTTATACACTACACTTTCACACACCTCCTAAAAACACACGCATAACTAACTTGACCTCCTGACCCATGAAGGTGATTCACATGGATGGTCCTTAACCCCTAAGCTCTTGGCTAAGAGGGTTAGGAACAACATAGTGGATGCCTCAAATGAGTCCCTTCATGGCTCATGTGGGCTTGATATGGCTTCATGGCTCAACCAAAATGATTTCATTCCACTTACAATTACTCAACCTTCAATTTTGCAAATTTTCAATTTTTGACCCCCGGGACCCTACACCCGCCTAGCCTACCTAAAGCCATTGAAATTACCCAAATTTTTCAAAATTTCCAAATCACCCAAAATTCCCCAAAATTAACCTTGAACATTTCCTCACCAATCAAGTTGATCACCCATAGCCAAAAATACCAAAAATTCCAAAAATACCTCCCAATACCCTCCAAATACCCAAAATACCCCTCTTGACCCAAAAATCCAAAAATTCAGAAAATTCCCAGAAAATTCCAAAAAATCCCAAATATTCCCAATTTCATTTTGTTCAACTACACCATGAGTCAAATTTTCCAATTTACCCCACTTTTGTCAAAACCCCCAATTTGACCCATTTTAACCCTAAGTGAACCCAATGTCAAGCCATACCTACCCAATTCACCCAAATTCTGGTCCAATTCAATTCTAAACTTCAATTCAACATTCCAAACACCAATATAGACCAAATCCAAGTCCAATTTGATTGACATTTGAATCTAATTTCACTTTTGGCCTTAAAGCCCAATTTGGACCCATGACCCAAACCTAATCCAAACTAACCCAATTCAACTCCAATTAACCCCAAACCTTTCCTAAACCTTCCCTAACATCCCCACAAACAAAAAACTAACATGATTTGCCCAAAATTTAGACCCAAACCCCACTCAAATCCAACCCAAAGCTAAAAGGCCCAATTTTGACCTAAACCCAAACCTAACCCAAATAAGCCCAAACCCCAAAATCAAAACCCAACCAAAGTCAAAACCTCTTTGAAACACTCCCATAAATATTTCCCAACATTTATTTTACATCAATTTCAACCCTAGCCCAACATTGGCCCAAGTTAGCCCAATTTGACCTACATTGGCCCATTTACCAAAGAGGTCCAAATCCAACCCAATTCAAGCCCAAACCACTTCAAATTTATTCCAAATCATTCATGAAACATTCCTAAATTAAATTCAACACTTATTGGACTCAATCCTTTGCAAAATTCTCATCCTAAAATTTGTTTTGAAATCTAAAAGCCCACTCTTTAGACCATCTTGAAAGCCCATCCAAAGTGAAATCCGAAAGCCCAAAGCCCACATGACAATTCCTTCTCATCATCCCTTTAATTGGGATCAATTCCTAAGTCCCAAATCAATCAACAAATCAACCTAAATCAAGCACCATCTAAATTTTTCACTAAATTGCCAAAATCTCCAAATTCCTTTTTCATATAAATGGATCCACTTTTCCTAAGTCAAAGGTGAGCCAAATGAAGCCACATGCGAAGCCATGGACAAGCCACATGAAGCCATGGAAGGTTTGACATGTGACCAAGCCATTAATGGCAAAAGGAGGAGCCTCTTTTAAGCCCCTTAAAAATGTTTTAACCCTTTTAATGCTTCACCTCGATCCATGATTAATCAAAATATTCATGGATGGTGACTTCTCTACCCTTTCCTACCGATTCATCCGATCCTCCCTCGAGCCAAATCATCCATGGGAGGTGAACCAAGCCCATTTCCATGGGTTGACCAAACCAAGTGCAAAATGAGCCTTCTCCCATACCATTCTAATCCAAGCTTTTGACACATGGCATTTGCCAATTGCCTACACTAAACCCCGCCACGACCCACTCGAACAAGATGGTGACCAGTGCCTGGCCGGCCAGCCACCAGTCCGCCGGAAAACACCACACCCGAGAGCTCACATGTGAGCCAACATTTAAATTCTCCCTTGCTGAGCTGCCCCATGCCCAGTGGCCACCATGGCTGTTCTTCTCTTCACTCGCAGCAAGCGCGATCCCAAGCCCTAACTCTCCTCGGGAGAGCCTCCAACTGACTCTATTTAAACACCCCTCTCTCGGCCATGGAAGAGGTGCTGAACCAACCTTAAGGAAACTCCGCCAAAATCATTCCGTACCACTCTCTACACATAGAGCACTTGATCCCCACCTGGATTCCAGTCCCAATTCCCTCTAGCCGAGCTCAATTTTGAGTTCAAATTTCAACGACAAAAACCAGGACACTTCTTCACAATGGACCAATCCCCAAATCGATTGGTCCTACACCTTCACCGGACCAAGGGAAGAAGTCCACAAGCAAAAGCCCCTCTCCGAGCCACCCATCTGTTCCGGACTCCAAGCTTTGTAATCACCGTGGTCGAAATCCTACTCAGACAATTCACCGGACCGGAGACTTCATCCGGAGCTTGCGGGACCCAATCGAAGGTGACACAACCCTCGGATTGAAGCCACACTTCTCCGAGCAAAGGTATGAGCTAACTCTTTATCCCGAGCTTCTAGAGATTCTCCATTTCAAATGCCTTAATTTCAATTCATGATCACCATATAGATGTATTCGTCTCTTCAAGACGAATCCATAGAGCACAAGAACACGAAAATCCGTTAAGTATTGAGTGAGATATTAAGGATTTAGCGTGGACGGTTCTCGGGTTAGGAGGCTTGGGGACGATGAACGGATGTCGTTCATTTAATACACGCGCGGACGGATGACCAGGATCGCGCCGGATGAGGAGACGGAACGATACAGCGGGCCCCCGGAGCACTGAGTTGGATGGCGGTGCCGAATCAAAAGACGACACGCGGCGCTTCGGAGATGCCTAGGTTGAGTTGGCGCAGCGTGGATAAGTAGAAAAATAGGTTATTTTTCTATTTATTTAATTCCCTAAACTTCAAAAATGCATAACTTTGTGTAGGAAAATCAGAAAAATAAAATAAAAATACCCTCTTGCTCAGATGAACGAGAGGAGAATAATGTGGAAAAGAAATCATTTAATTTCATCAAGTATTTTATTTTTAATGATTTATTTGCTCTTTGCATTGTTTTAATTCTCCATGCATATAGGAAATTCACCATGGCATGAGACCATAGGACTTTTGAAGCCTCTGAACTTGGGAATATTCCCTGAATTTTCCAAGGTCAGAGGCCATCCCTGTGAGAAGTTATTGATTTTTCAAATTCATGTTGCTGTTTTGAGTATCTTAATTCCAATAATTAGCATGTTGTGAAATAAATTCTAGGAAAATTTGGTGATGTTTATTATGACCAAAGGAACCTAGGAAAAATAGGTTTTGAATTAATCCACTTGGAATAACCATAATCGGCTTAAACACCCAAAATAGGTCCTTAATTAATTAGAGCTAATCATACATCAAATTGACTTGAAATCAATTCTCCACTGACCTTTAGGATCAGAGGAACCCACCATAAAAATTTGAAGTCAATTGGACTTGGTTAGCCCTACTAAATGGGTTAATTAAGCCATTTAGCCAATTTAAACTTTAAAAATTCATAACATTCAAAATACTTTTCAAAAATTCACCAAATTGGTTTTGGAGCCTCTCTGATATTAGGGGAATTTAGGAAAATTAAAATTTCAATTTTCTAAAAAAGTTGATTTTTTGCATTATTTTAATATTTTAATAATTAAAAAATAATAAAAATCACAAAAATAATAAAATTCACCAAAATATCACATTTTGAATTTTGATCACTTAGGAACAAACGCCATATTTTTATTAAGTCTATATGATGAGATATTAAATTTTAAAGCCCTAAGGTAATTTTAAAATTAAAAAAATGTATTTTTTAGCATTTCCACTAAAATAATTCTAATAAATCAAAGAAAAATCAAAAAATTGTAAAAATTGATTCTCTGATTTCATTGATATCAGAGAGATTTTTGAAAAATATAAAATTCATTTTTCAACCTTTATTTTATTTTTAAATTAAGTAATACTCCAAAACTCAAAATAATTATAATAAAAAGAATATAATTCACAAAATCACCAAAATTGGTGCAAGTGGTCCTCTGGTCATTAGGAATGTCCCATAATTTTCTTAAGGATAGAAACTTTCCCTTGGTCATATTATATAATTTTCCTTGGAAATCCCTATTTTCCACCAAAAATAATTACATAAATAAATTAAATACAGAAAAATCACATTTTCTCCTCTCATGTCTTTATTGACATATGAGTGAAGTCACATAAAAATTTCAAGTTCATTTAAGCTCAATTTAGTGAGTTATGAAATTATTAAGCTTGAAGGGCAAAATGGTAATTAAAATTTTAACCTTTAATTAAAACTTTAGGCTTAGTAAAATTAAAGAGTAAAATATTTGATCATAATCTGATTTGGATGATTGAAATTTAAATAATTAAAGGGTAGAAACCTACTAAACAATTTAAAAATAATTAAAATAAACCTTAATTAAATAATTGATTAAATTTGGAAGAATAATAAAATTAGAATTATTAAAATAGGGATATTATTAGGAAGAGATTTATTCTTTAATTTAAGAATCCCTAAATTAACCATCTCAATAATATTTAATTCCTAATTAAAATGATAATCCAAATTTAAGATTTAAAATGCTAAAAGACTTAATCATTAAATTAAATTAAAGTTAAATTATTTAAATTAAACTCTTTTAAAATTTCAATTAAATTAATACTTTAACAATTGAAATTAAATCATCTTTAAAATTAAAAATAAAATATTAAATTAAAATGAAAAATAAAATATTAAATTAAAATTAAAAATAAAATAAAATTAAATTAAATTAAATTAAATCAAATTAAGTTAAATTAAATCAAATTAAATTAAATTAAATTAAATTAAATTAAATTAAATTAAATTAAATTAAATTAAAATTAAATTAAATCAAATTAAATTAAATAAAAATTTAAATTAAATTAAATTAAATTAAATTAAATTAAATTAAGTTAAATCAAATTAAATTAAATTAAATTAAATCAAATTAAATTAAATTAAATTAAATTATGTCAAATCAAACTAAATTGAATTAAATTAAATTAAATATTAGAATCAAGTTAAAATTAAAATCAAATCAAATCAAATTAAGTTAAAATTAAAATTAAACCAAATTAAATTAAATTAAAGTTAAATTAAATTGAATTAAAAATAACATCACCTAAGACATAAAGAAGTTAAAAAATAAATATGAAGCAACTTGAACACCATTCCAAATTTAAACCGTTAACTGAAATTAAATTAAATCACAAACCATTTTAACATCAATTTGCCCTCTAAAGCTTTTGTTGTCGTAACTCCTAAACAGAACGATAAATGAAATGTTACTTCCCTCATAGGATATTCAAATGTCCTAGTTCATCGAGTAAGATAACAACAAAACTCGAATTCCGGACGATTAATTCATTTGTATGATTAAATTCATTTGGACTTAAAACAATTCTAGCAATATTGAAAAGATGATTGAGATTCTTCTTAAACACTTTCTCAATATGATAGGATGTTTATAAGAACAACCGAATTTAATTGTTCTTTGATGAAGAAAATCGTCCTCAAACCAAAACATAAGAACCTAGACGTCATAGGAAATGACTAGCTATAGGATTAAGAATTTGGTAGAAAACCATAACCCTTCCCTTAGCTTTACCTAGGAACTTGCTTAAATATTCTAAATTGTGTTTAAGTGCAGCTTGGGATGACGGGAAGACCCTCCAGGTACACTTTTATTTTGTTGCAATTTATTTAATCGCATCGCACTTACTTTTCTTGCATGATAAACAACTCGTTGCATGAAAACCCACACTTTTAGGATAGTCCCTAAAACCGAAACCAAAACTAAATTAAAAATCATTGCAAGATAAAATTCATCGCCACAACATTTCAAAATATAAAACAACTCAAAATTTAATCACAAACGAACACAAAACTACAATTACAACTAAATTAAAACGTCTTGTTGGATGATCGGGAATACCTCGGATGATGTAACCTACGTGTTGCTAACGGGATTTCCCACGGTCTAAATGAAAGTGTGGAACTCATTTAGTAGAGTTTAGCAAATTCATCTGGACTAAGTGAATCCGATAAAAATAACGATGCCGGAAGGATGGAACCGTGGGATCTTAACCGGTGTTGTTATAATCAACTTTAAGATTTGTTTTAAATAAAACATAAAAAACACTTGGAAATTAAGAATTTCTCTAAACCAAAGCACTTTTCTCATCTCCTGATTTATGACTTCTATAACTAAACCTCTGCAACAACAAGGAGCTCGGAGCATGGTGGGCAGCACGACCATCGTAATCAGCAAAACTCAGATCTACTTCAGCAAAACTTTCTTAGAATTATATAACCAAACCATAGGACTTCGAGGTAGTTTGCCTAGTGCAACATAAATCCTCAATCTTTTGTTAGGCATTTGCATTGCAAATTAAACCCTAACCGTTCTTAGGATTCCGAGGTAGTCATCCGATATGACATAAACCCTCATATCTTCGAGGCTATTTGTGTGATCACATCATACGAATATAAGTCCTAATTAATTAAAAATTGGCAAGATCAAAACATTAAATAAACATTAGGACTTTCCTAAATCCAAGCCAAACAATAAGATAGTCGGGAAATTACCGAAGTTCGCTTCGAATCTGTAATTTCTCCTATTTTCTTCCTTTGAATTCCCAAAACAAAATGTTCCAAATTTGATTCATTCCCTATTGAAATTCCAAAATTCAATCCCTCGAAAACTTAAACTTTGAGATTCTTGAGAGCGGAATTATTGATTATTATCGAGAGTTTTCTTAGGTGATTCCCGTCACTTAAGATGTAATTAACTATAGGGGCTTGCCCTTATAGGAATTTTAAGAACCCGAGTAATATAAACCCCGCTTAATTCATTTATATTAAGCGGGGAACTTGTCGACTTATAAAATTGGTTCGCAGACCAAACGGATGTCACAAATCTTCTAGTTTATTTAATCAAGCCCCATCACCAAATAGTGTGTCTATTCTTCGAGATAGATACACGGTTTGTGATGCGGTGCTCATTTATATAAACTATTCGGGATGTGAGATCGGTTTGATTTCATATCTTAAAATTTTCAAATTTAAAATTATTTTCAAAATCAAATACTACTTTTCAAATTATTTATTTAAATTAAATTAAAAATTGGCCGACAATTTCTGTTAGGCGACCCCCTTTTCAAAATAAAACACACAACCTAAAAATAACGCCGACAATTTCTGGCGACTCCGCTGGGGAAAATTCCTCTATCCATTTTAATCAGAAAATTCTGCTTTCAAAAATCGGTAGTGTATCCATGTTCCTAGTGGATCAAACTACCCTTCTTTCCGTTGGAATACTATGTTCATTTCTACCTTGAACAAGTATAGCCAACCTTCTCTCGGATTTAGGAGCCACTTGTTTAGACACCCCTAAACGAGAGGTTCCGAGATCCTTTTACCTCATTTCGAGGTGGGGTGGACCCCATAGGTATTAGTTTAGGAGCGGTCTTGCGGGTCGAGAAGTTTCTACAAGACTTTCTCTTCCTTTTCCAGTTCCTAATCAATTCCTTTTACCCTTCCTACAACTCTCCTTCTTTTAATAATTCTCCTCCCTAACGAACAAATCTTTTCGAAAAAAGTCAATTTTCCTTTAATACCGCAAATACACTAAGATAAACAGAAATGTGTTCGGACTCTTTCTTTTTCGTCATAAGTTATACAATAAGAAGAAGTACGATTCAGGGACTAACACTTGGAATCTTCCCTGCAGAAATGGAAGCCCCAAAACTGATCTTCTCCTTCGTCAACGGACTTGACCTGGCCGTGTTCAAGGACGAACTGCCTGATAATGGAATCATTCGATTCGGACAAGGATTCGGGGACACCGACATCAAAATCCCCGACGTCAATCTCTTTTCACTCACAAGCAAAGTACCAGAAACTGAGAAGCCGTTGATTGAGTTTAACCTCAAGTCAACTCATGAATTCCTCCTCTCGCAAAAGAATCCAACTGAGAGGAGTACTGTTGTTCGCAGAAGGACTGTTGTTGCTACCCCCACTGGTCTAGTTGTCTCTGCACCTACCCCGGCTTCTGCCAAACTAAAGGGAAAGGAAATTCAGAACTATGATGAACCTATTACCGTGGAGGGTACAGATCTTCCTGTGAAACCTTATGTTTTTGAAATCGGGTCCAGCTCGAGAATTCCATCGCTGACACGGACTCAGAGAAGGAACAGACGTAGAAGGATTGCTAGAGAAACCAGAGCTGCTAAAGTTGCTTTCCTAGAAGAAATCCCAGAACTGCCCGAGTATACACCGCTGCCTGAATACATACCACTTTTGGGAGGAAGCAGGGTCCATCCCCTCTCCGCCGCAGAGGATGAAGAAAATGTTCGCAAGATTGCTGCCGCATTGCCTCAGCCCGTATATTACAACGATAGCCGTAAGAAAAGGGTTAGAATTACGCCATGTGCTAGACTGCAAACCTTGATAGAGAAGTTAGCAAAGAAAGAAAAATGCCTTGTGTCAGAGATTTTAAGAAGGATAGGGCGGGTGCCAGCCAAGTCCCGTCTTGGGCCGCGAGTAGTAACACTCGCTATCGCCGCGGAAAAGCCGAATAAGAGAATGAAAGCAAGTCCACCTGTTATTGTTTCGAGGACTACAAATTAGGGAGGATACCACCTTCCGAAGCATTTGGGCGACAGACCATCCGGTCCTAGACCTTCTGCTGCTAGAAGGATGGTATGGCGTCCCACTACGGACAATTAAGATTAAAACAACAACCTGAGAAGGAAAGTCTCGTCAGGAGACTTGAGTCTGAAGAAAGTGCTACAGCAGTAAAGGGGACTCATGAGAAGGAAACCCGATAGTTATCACATGACAACTGCAAGGATGAATAGAAAAGACCACTAGAAGATGCTATGGAAAAGCTAAGAACTGATATTCGGTGATTAGCAAGGGAAAGAGAAGAGAAATTCGGAGATGAGGCTGACTCTTCAGAGTTCATGGATGATGAATATGCAGAAATTAACATGGTTAAAACACGAGCTTCGTCAGCTTCACAAGGTGCCCCTGCAGCCGCAGAAAGAGAGGAGCCGGAAGTAATGAGGAGTCAGCTTCAAGAAAAAGATGATACGATCGCCCAAATGGTAAAAATGATGGAAGAGATGGCTGTAGCCCTAGCCACTCTCCAGAGTCAGGTTCAACCCCAAAGAGAGACACCCCCAGAAGTCATTCACATTGTAGACGGAGGAAAGGAGATTACGTCCGTCAATGGGGATGATCAGTTAAAGAAGGATGCAACACAAAGCATGATTCCGGAAAAGGATATTAAGAGCATGGTGGAACAGCAGGTGTGAGAAGCCTTGGCACAATCAAAGAGCGGGACATCCATTCGGACGGGTAGACCTTACCCTGAAGAATTCGACACTGTCCAATATCCGAAAGGCTTTGTACCACCTCTGTTCAAGACCTTTGATGGAACCGGAAACCCTCGGCAGCATGTTGCACATTTTCGTGCCAGTTGTTGCAATGCCGGCGGAAGTGATGCCTTACTCTTCAGACAATTTGTCAGCAGCCTTATCAGGGATCGCCTTTGATTGGTATGCGGAATTACCGAACGGTTTGGTGAAGACATTTTCAGAACTAGAGAACCTCTTCATCAAGCGATTTGCCGGAGCTCAGCACCACATCACTATAGGTGATTTAGTGGTAGAGAAGCAGAAACCCAACGAAACCTTGGTGGACTACATACTTCGATGGAGGAACCTAAGTATGAAGTGTGAGCCACAACTACAAGAACAGCATGCAGTCGGCATTTTACTTAAGAGCATTCATGGCCCGATAGCACTTCTCCTCAAGGGATTTACTATTAAGACTTTCGAGAAGTTGTTAAGCAAGGCCAGAAGCTTGCAAGAGGAGGCGAAGCAATAAAGTTTCACCGACAAAACAGAAAAATAGAAGCCCGTGAAAACTTTTGAAAAGAAGTTCGGGATCGTTGCAGCAGTCGATAAAGGCAAGCAACAGATACAAATATCGTCAGAACGGCCGCAACAACCTCAACGGACTACCGGCAACCCCGACCCGGTTATCGGTCACCCCAACAAGTATGAACAACCGCCTCGTCCACAACGTACGCTAAAGGAGCTTCCGAGCGGGGAGTATCCGTTCAAGAATGAGGCGATGCCGAAAATGTTCCGCAGCTCGATGAAGACTCCAGATTTCCAACTACCAGAACCTAAGAGACCAGAAGAAGTCGACAAGAAAGGTGATCCCAACTTTTGCCCTTACCACCGGATGCTTAGGCATAAGATAGAAGATTGTATTACCTTCAAAAGTTGGCTCAACGACAATCTTCGGAAAGGGAATATAACAATCCCGAAGGAGTACATGAAGGAACCCCAGAAAGAAGGTTCCGTCAATGTTATCTCGACGGATCTCATTGTTCCGATAGATCCCTATGCGACTAATGATGGATGGACTACCGCTTGGACAAAGTCTTCGAAGAAGATTTTGGATCACATCTAAACCGCTTCGGTGCGAGCCTCAATTCAGAGTTTGAAACCTGTCAAGTCGGCACTATCACTTGCGATAGAAGAGCCACCTCAACAAGAGACGACTGAAGAAAAGAAGAAAATGGACAAAGAAGAGAAGACCGAGGCTCCTAAGGCTAGACTAGGGGCTGCTTATCCTAGGATAGTTGTTTCCAATTCGGGGGAGAAATCTCTCGAACCTCGGACTCTGTATGATTATATGCCCACTCCGGTGGGATCTTATAATGATAAGGGTTATGGCGTTGGCTACGTTTTGACTGTTTCTAACGATTACGTAACTAGCGACAATCCGGACATCGATTCCGATACAAATGACAATTCTCAAATCCTACACAATCTCGACGGTCACAATGACAAAGAAGACATCCACCAAGGAGGCTACAAGAGTTCAACAAGCAATGAATCTATTTGCGAGTTTCGAGAAGCTCCAGTCACAATAGAGTTAGAGCCTTCCGATTCCGAAGCTAATCCAGAAAAACCTGTCATTCCGATTCAGGAGGAGACACTAGCAAACTCAATACTAGACTCAGAAGAAATCATAGAAGTCAACTTGAGAAGTGGAAGAGTTCTGCCTCCGAGAATGGGTCCAAAGGACAAAGGAAAGCAGGTGGTTGTTCGAGAAGAACCAACCCGGCGAAGAAATACCCATTCGAGAAGAAGCCGAGACACATGGAAATAAAGTGGACTACAACGTGCTAGCCCACCTTAGGAAACTACCACCCAAGCTGAGCATCTACGACGCTCTCATCTTATCAAAGGAGATGAGAGAAGCTCTGATCAAGGCCTTACTTGATCCAGAAATTTGCTTAGCTCAAATGGCCGGAGGTTCCTTAGATGAGGTTTGCTCATTAAAGGAACATCGAGGTGTTGCCTTCACAGACAATGACCTACTACTTGGGACAGCAGACCACAACCGACTGTTGTACATTTCAGTTACAATCGGGAAGTTTACACTCTCCAGAGAATTGGTGGATCCAGGAGCATCAATCAATATAATGAATCTTCGAACGCTAGCATATTTGGAAATTGATGCTCGCGAGCTAGAAGCATACAAAATGTTATTAAGAGGATTCAACCAGAAAGGAGAAAGAGCCCTTGGCTCAATAACACTGCTAATGAAGACCGGTGACTTAGCAAAGACAACCGCAAAATTTCATATAATTGATTCAGAAACGTCATTCAACGCTCTACTGGGCCGACCATGGATACATGAAAACAGGATGGTACCATCATCCCTACACCGGTGCATCAAATACTACGTTGGAGGGGAACGAGTGCATCAAAGGTGACTTACTAACCATTCTCCATACATGAAATTGGAATCCATGAAGATGCAGCTTATTATGCACCTCCGAAGAAAACAATTTTCTCCAGAGATACCATAATGAATGAAGCAAAGGAAGTTCAGGACGACGAAGAACCTGAAGTTCTAGTCCAACAGTCACTCACCACTCCCTTACGGCGAGATGGCGAAGGTTTCTCCACAACTCTAATCCGAAGTCGAGGCCGGAGAAGAGGTCGTGGCAGAGACATTAGGACAGTTGGACAGAGGAAACCAGCCATCAATGTTGATTGGGAAGACAGTTCTGAAGAAGAAAAGAGATCAAACAAGAAGCAGCGACAATAAGTCGGAAGAAGCCGCAATTCAGGATCCCGCTTGAAGATGAAAACAATGAAGAATATAAATCAATGTACGAGAAGATTAACCACTATGTACATACTATGACCCTGACCCCGATCCATTCTAATAAGATCGAGGGTATGGTGGTCAAAGAGGTACGTAGCGGCGGTGCAAAGCCAATCAAATTCTACCGAGGTGCTCCTTCCTCCAAAACTGAAAATAATGTACAATTTGAAGATGCTACTTCATCAGAATTAATGGAATTACCTTTTGAGTGGTACTCTCCCTGTGTTCAAAATTTAATTCAGCGTGGTTTCTTACCTCGACAATGGATAAAAGGTCAATCACAACATTTTGAAAAATTATGGAATAACTCAGGTCTTCCACCCAATTCAAAGCATGGTCTCGGATTCGGCACAGTAGGATCAGTTGACGATACTGAATTTTGCTTGGTTGTCACTTGCGAGTTTAATGAAAACTTCATGGAAACTACAGAAGAATTTGAAGATTTACAAATTGGAAATGCTCCACCAGAGTTCGAAGAAGAGATCAAATCTACAATAGATGAGTTAACGGAAGTTAACTTAGGTACTAGCGAAGAGCCTAGACCTACCTTTGTTAGCTCCTTACTCAATAAAGAAGACTCCGAAGAAATAATCAAGTTATTAATGGAATTTAAAGACTTGTTTTGCTTGGAGCTACGATGAGATGCCGAGTTTAGCTCAAGAGGTCGCGATCCATAAGCTAGGAGTGGATCCTACTTCGTCCCGGTCGGACAAGGTCCCAGAAGAATGCGTCTAGAAATCGAACAACAAGTCATAGCTGAAGTTAAAAAGCTAATAGACGCTAAATTTGTCCGTGAAGAACAATACCCAACTTGGTTAGCCAATGTGGTGCCAGTCAGAAAGAAGAATGGTCAAATCATAATTTGTGTGGATTTCAGAGATTTAAACAAGGCATGTCCAAAAGATGAATTTCCTCTACCGATCCCAGAATTGATGATCGACATTACTTCGACACATGAAATATTCTCATTCATGGATGGATCTTCGGGATACAACCGGATAAAAATGGCTCCGTGAAGATGAAAAACTTACGACATTCGAACGCCGATTGGAGTATATTACTACACAGTGATGCCATTCGGACTGAAGAACGCAGGAGCAACCTACCAGAGAGCGATGATAAGAATTTTTGATGATCTCATCCACAATCAAGTCGAATGCTACGTGGACGACGTGGTCATCAAAAGCAAAGTAAAGGAAAACCACCTATATGATTTGAGAATTGTTTTCGAACGATTAAGACAATTTAACCTTAAGATGAATCCCTTAAAATGTGCCTTCGAGCGTCACCTCCGGGAAATTCTTAGGATTCGTTGTCCGACATCGTGGAATTGAAATCGACCCGGAAAAGATTAACGCTATCTTAGAAATGCCGCCTCCCAAAACCTTAAAGCAACTACGATCTTTTCGAGGAAGTTGGCATATCTTTGACACTTTATCTCAAACTTGTCGGGTAGGTGTCAACCTTTCTCTGCATTAGTTAAAAAGGACGCCAAATTTATTTGGGAAGAGAAATGCCAGAAGGCCTTCGAGGACATTAAACAATATTTAATGACACCTCCTGTCTTAGCAGCCCCAGTCTCAGGTAGACCGCTGATACTTTATACCGCGGCTTTAGACTACCTAAGCCGTCGTTTACTTCCGACAGAAATAAGGTATCCCGCAATTGAAAAGAATTGTTTGGCCCTGATCTTCGCCGCTCAAAAGCTTAGGCACTATATGCTTTCTCATAAGGTCAACCTGATCTCGAAATTTAATCAATTGCAATACTTGATGACTCATCCAACGCTTTCTGGCAGACTTGCCAGATGGTCAATGATATTATTGCAATTCGATATAACTTTCGTGCCTCTTCGTGCCATAAAGGGACAAGTCTTAGCAGACTTCCTCGCAGCACACCCTTTGTCGGCAGAATCTCCTCTCAATGACGATTTGCCAGATGAACAAATAATGAGCCTAGAAGACACTGATGATCTACGTTGGGAATTATATTTCGACGGAGCATCTTCAGCACACAAAGACGAAGAATCGCAAGTGATAGTGCCTGGTAAGGCAAGGATCGGATTAATCTTTATAACACCGGAGCGGGGGATGTTAAGATACTCCTACCACTTGACAGAGCCGTGTACAAACAACGAAGTAGAATACGAAACCCTCATAACAGGACTGGAATTAACTATTCAAATGGGGATAACAAACATCAACATCTACGGGGATTCGCAGTTAATCATTCAACAGATCGCCGGACAGTACAAAATTTTAAAGCCAAGACTCGAGCAATACTTCCAGTATGCCATACAGTTGTTGGAACAGATTCCGAATGTGACGATCTACAAAATTCCCAGAAAAGAAAATGCTTTAGCAGATGCGTTAGCTCGCCTCGCAAAAGAATTTGCCTGCTTGCAAGATGAATCAGTGGAAGTGTCAGTTCACGGATGTCAGGTCCTATCACAGCTCGACATAGACACAATACACAAATTAGAAAAAGAAGAAGAATCAGTTGCAACAGTGACAGAAAACACAGAAGATTGGCGACAACCATTAATAGATTACCTGCAAACAGGAAAACAGCCAGACGATAGGTCGCTAGCCCATCAGATCAAGAAAAGAACTCTGTCCTACGCATTAATAAACAACACGTTATACAGAAGGTCTTTCAATCAAATGTGGCTAAGGTGCTAAGCGGGTCCAAGGATCGTGAAATTGTTAAAGAGGTCCATTCAGGACTCTGTGGCGCTCACCAGTCGGGTCCGAAAATGAAAATGAAATTATAAGACTAGGGTACTACTAGCCCTCGATGATGACCGACTGCATGAAAATCGCTAGGAGCTGTCACCAATGCCAAGTGCACGGAGTGGTTCTACACAAACCTCCAAATGTGCTACATCCGACAATTGCGTCGTGGCCATTTGAATGTTGGGGCACAGATATAGTGGGTCTAATAGAACCACCATCTTCAAAAGGACATCACTTCATTCTTGCGGCTACAGATTACTTTTCCAAGTGGGCGAGAGCGTTCCACTTAGAGAAGTGAAAGCACACGACGTGCTACGGTTTTCAAGAACCAAGTTGTCTACCGTTTCGGAGTGCGGCGCAGGATCATCTCAGATAATGGGTTAGCATTTAGAAGCACACAAATCAACAATTTTGTCAGGAGACACGAAATCGACTGGTTGTATTCAACAATTTACTACCCAAGAGCAAACAGCCTGGCTGAGGCTTTTAATAAAACTCTCGTTCAAATCTTAAAGAAAACTTTGGACGATAATAAGAGAAATTGGCACGAGAAGTTATTAGAAGCCTTATGGGCCTACTGGACAACCCGCGAACTCCTACTCGAAGCTACACCTTACGCTCTGGTGTATGGGTCCGAGGCAGTGTTACCCTTAGAGGTCCAGCTTTCTTCACTCAGAATCGCAGTCACAAACAAAATCACGACAGAAGAGAATGCCAAATTACGACTAGAAGAATTGGAAAGCCTGGAAGGGAAAAGAATTGCATGCGCAACAGAATTTAGAATTATACCAAGCTAAGATGGTTCAAGCCCATGACAGACTGGTCCGCCCAAGAACCTTCAAAGTTGGTGACTTAGTTCTCGTTCTCAAAAGACCTATTCTTGCACACCGCAAGATAGGAGGAAAATTTGAACCCACTTGGGAAGGACCTTTTGTGGTTGAAGCAGTATACTCAGGAGGCTCCTACCAGCTAGCGAATTGCCAAGGAGAACGACATATGCTTCCGATCAACGGACGATACTTGAAGAAGTATTACGCTACCTGATGTTTCGAAAGAATGAATTTTTCATCCCTAGAAGCACGGGTGAAGTAATTACTTATGACTGGGTCCGATCCCAAAGATAATAAAAAATGTGCTAAAATAAATAAAATCATAATAATAAAGTTTTCCTTGTTTTCTCTTCCATATCAAAATCTTTTTCCTGATCTTATCCCACTTCATTCCTGTTAAATTTAAAAATACAAAAAGTAATAAAAAAAACTGTATTTAATAAACATTTTCTTAATGTTCTTGTTCTTAGTACGACCCCTGATCCTTTTCCTTGTCTTTTCGCAGGAAAATGTCGAACGGGCGGTTGGTCCCGAACTTTAGAAATGGCGTAAGCCTTGCACTCGACGAAAAGAGGGTGAAAGATGGAGCGATAATCGAGATTGACTCGGACTTCGCACCGAGCGAGCCCGCGATACGAGGAAAGTGACCGGGTCCTAGTTGACCGAGAGGAACCGCCCGTCGGACGATAATGAAAGTGGGTGGCCCAAGCCACCACTCCGACGACGAAGAAAAGGAAAACAAGCACTGAAGAGGACAAAAGAATCAAGTCTGTAGTCGCTACAGCAGAGGGCAAGCTTGTCAGCGCCGCGCCCACAGAGATTCAGGAAGTACGAAGAGCTACTCTTACAGCAACTCAGCGAAGAAATAAAAACCGCCGTATCCGCAAGATGTTAACTAAACTAGCAGTGGACCAGCGCGACGGGGCAGCTGCTACTGCCAGTACATATTCTTTAAGGACGCCAGTTCACCAGGTACCTGAAGGAAGGAGGCCAGCTCCTAGGATAACAGAAGAGACCAGGGAAATCTCAAGAAGATCAGAAGAAGGAAGGCTACCACGCCACCAGATAAAGCCACCGGTAATGCATAACCTTGTTGCAGAAGCAACCCCGGAGGATGTCCCGACGGACACCATCCCCGAGGAGCCGAGGTATGTAGGAGAACGTGAAGGGATTGAGCCATATATCCCACAATACATCACCAGGCCTCGCCATTTTCAGATTATTCCAGAATACGAGCCAGAAAGAATGCAGAATGTCGAGAAGAAAACTTTTGAATACTTCGAGAGAATCGGAGGCGGGAGGATCAATATACTTAGAAGGCCTCGAGCTACATACGGACGTGTTCTCGGAATACGAACAACAACAAATCGTGGATCGCATCCGGGATTTAAAAAGAATGGGCCGAGCGGGCCGCCTAAGAGAAAACACTTACTCGAACCCCGGAGATGGATGCCAGGAAAGGGAGAATTACAATACAATGTGGATGCTGCTACAACTTCACAGAAGACAGGAAGGGAAACCCACCAGGGATACTCCGTCATGGCCAGGTGGATCCAATGCCATTAGTCATCAAAAGGATGGTAAAGAGAATGATAACATGGAGGGTACTGCCGGCAGACCGCATACCCAACAGTTGCATCATTAACATTTACAAGAGGGGTGACTGCATACCCCGCACATAGATCACCACGACTTTGTCGGACCTTTTTGCACGGTTCTTTTCCGAACGAGTGTAATATCATGTTCGGATTTGACCTCCGGATAGTAGGCCAGTGTGAGTTCCGAGGGCCGGTAAAGATACCATTACCGGTAGGTTCCGTCATGATACTAAAGGGCAACGGAGCGAGATGTCGCTAAACATTGCATACGGGAGTACCAATGAAGCGGATCTCAGTTACTTTTAGAAGGATGGATGACAGGAAAGCACCTTATCACTTCCAGCCAGACCCGGAGCTAGAAAGCCTCCGGCCTTACGAGTTGTGAGTTACATGGAAAATATCACACCTCCAACGTACATTCATACGGCATCCTTGCCAAGGATGGCTTGGAAGGTGATGTTATTGACCATGTACCTCACTATTCAGACATGGATTTCTGACAGATACCTTTTTGGCTGGATCGACAAAGATCATACATAGTCCGTTTTGAGTCTATATGGATTGTATGAGATGTATTCCAGATCGAGTTGTATGATGTATCTTCAACATGATTGGAATGAAAGTGACCATGTCACATTTTTGTCCTTCACCTCTTTTGTGCAAGTTGACTGAGAAACGCCATTAAAGTGAAATGAACTTCGAACAAAGAACAGAAAAAAAAAAATTAAAAGAAAACTTTCCTTAAAAATCTAAAAGATGATGAACACCAAATTCACATGAACATTAAATGAATGATAAAATAAATTTGAATCGTTAAAAGACAAACAAAATGAACATAAATTTCAAATCAAATCTCAATCAAAAAGTCAAATTCAACTTTCCAAATTTCAAATCAAATCTCAATCAAATTCAAATTCAACCTTCCAAATTTCAGATCAAATCTCAATCAAATTCAAATTCAACCTTCCAGATCTCAAATCAAATCTCAATCAAATTCAAACTCAATCTTCCAAATCGAAATCCAATCGTTCTACTCTCTCCTTGTCCGGGATGGAAGCGGTTGATTCCATTGACACAGAGCCATAAGGTTTTCGATTTGAATCTGATGGCGAGGAATTGTATCCAATCCAAACCAGCAACTTTCGATCAACTCTTTTGAATGGGATATGCAACATCTACATATGCCCTCCTAATCTGTTTCTTTCCACAAAAATCTTTTACAACTTTCATGAAATTCTCGAAACACCAAAATTTCACACTTCTCAAATCAACACTACAAATCTTTGCAAAATCAATTACATCAAATTCAAATTCTTGGGGTTGAGGATTTTACATCCGAGACTGCATTGCTTTAGGATTCCTTCCCTATCACAATGAAATACATCAAATTCAAATTTTTGGGGTTGAGGATTTTACATCCGAAACTGCATTGCTTTAGGATTCTTTCCCTATCGCAATGAAATACATTAAATTTAAATTTTTGGGGTTGAGGATTTTACATCTGAAACTGCATTGCTTTAGGATTCTTTCCCTATCGCAATGAAATACATCAAATTCAAATTCTTGAGGATTTTACATCCGAGACTGCATTGCTTTAGGATTCTTTCCCTATCGCAATGAAATACATCAAATTCAAATTCTTGGGGTTGAGGATTTTACATCCGAGACTCGCATTGCTTTAGGATTCTTTCCCTATCGCAATGAAATACATCAAATTCAAACTTTTGGGGTTGAGGATTTTACATCCGAAACTGCATTGCTTTAGGATTATTTCCCTATCGCAATGAAATACATCAAAATTCAAACTTTTGGGGTTGAGGATTTTACATCAGAGACTGCATTGCTTTAGGATTATTTCCCTATCGCAATGAAATACATCAAAAATCAAACTTTTGGGGTTGAGGATTTTACATCCGAGACTGCATTGCTTTAGGATTCTTTCCCTATCGCAATGAAATACATCAAAATCAAACTCTTGAGGTTAAGGATTTTACATCCAATTCATGAGTTGACTTGAGGTTAAATTCAATCAACGGCTTCTCAGTTTCCGGTACTTTGCTTCTGAGTGAAAAGAGAGTGACTTCGGGGATTTTGATGTCGGTGTCCCCGAATCCTTGTCCGAATCGAATGATTCCATTATCAGGCAGTTCTTCCTTGAACACGGCCAGGTCCAGTCCGTTGACGAAGGAGAAGATCAGTTTTGGGGCTTCCATTTCTGCAGGGCAGATTCCAAGTGTTAGTCCCTGAATCGTGCTTCTTCTTGTCGTAAAACTTATGATGAAAAAGAAAGAGTCCGAACACATTTTGTTTATCTTAGTGTATTTGTGGTATTAAAGGAAAATTGTCTTTTTTCGAAAAGATTTGTTTGTTAGGAAGGAGAATTATTAAAAGAAGAAGAGTTGTAGGAAGGGTAAAAGGAATTGATTAGGAACTGGAAAAGGAAGAGAAAGTCTTCTAGAAACTTCTCGACCCGCAAGACCGCTCCTAAACTAATACTTATTGGGGGTCCACCCCACCTCAGAAATGAAGTAAAAGGATCTCGGAACCTCTGCGTTTAGGGGTGTCTAAACAGGTGGCTCCTAAATTCGAGAGAATGTTGGCTATACTTGTTCGAGGTAGAAATGAACATAGTATTCCAACGGAAAGAAGGGTAGTTTGATCCACTAGGAACATGGATACACTACCGATTTTTGAAAGCAGAATTGTCTGATTAAAATGGAGAGAGGAATTTTCCCCAGCGGAGTCGCCAGAAATTGTACGGCTTATTTTTAGGTTTGGTGTGTTTTATTTTGAAAAGGGGGTCGCCTAACAGAAATTGTCGGCGAATTTTTAATTTAATTTAAATAAATAATTTGAAAAGTAGTATTTGATTTTGAAAATAATTTTAAATTTGAAAATTTTAAGATATGAAATCAAACCGATCTCACATCCCGAATAGTTTATATAAACGAGCACCGCATCACAAGCCGGGTATCTATCTCGAAGAATAGATACAATCGTTTGGTGATGGGGCTCGATTAAATAAACTAGAAGATTTGTGACATCCGTTTGGTCCGCGGACCAATTTTATAAGCCGACAAGTTCCTCGCTTAATATGAAAGCATTAAACAGGGTTTATATTACCTAGGTTCTTGAAATTCCCTATAAGGGCAAGCCCCTATAGTTAATTACATCTTAAGTGACGGGAATCACCTAAGAAAACTCTCGATAATAATCAGTAATTCTGCTCTCAAGAATTTCAAAATTTAAGTTTTCAAGGGATTGAATTTTGGAATTTCAATAGGGAATGGATCAAATTTGGAACATTTTGTTTTGGGAATTCAAAGGAAAAAAAATAGGAGAAATTACAGATTCGAAGCAAACTTCGGTAATTTCCCGACTATCCTATTGTTTGGCTTGGATTTAGAAAGGCCCTAATAGTTATCTGATATTTCAATCTTGCCAATTTTAATTAATTTGGACTTATATTTGTATGACATGATCACACAAATAGCCTCAAAGATATGAGGGTTTATGTCATATCGGAAAACTACCTCAGAATCCTAAGACCGGTTAGGGCTTAATTTGCAATGCAAATGCCTAACAGAAGATTGAGGATTTATGTTGCACTAGGCAAACTACCTCGAAGTCCTATGGTTTGGTTATTTAATTCTAAGAAAGTTTTGTTGAAGTAGATCCGAGTTTCTTGATGACAATGGTCGTGCTGCCCACCATGCTCCGAGCTCCTTGTTGTTGCAGAGGTTTAGTTATAGAATTTATAAATCAGGAGATGAGAAAAGTGTTTTGGTTTAGAGAGATTCTTAATTTCCAAGTGTTTTTCATGTTTTATTTAAATCAAATCTTAAAGTTGATTATAACAACACCGGTTAAGATCCCACGGTTCCATCCTTCCGGCATCGTTATTTTTATCAGATTCACTTAGGTCAGATGAATTTGCTAAACTCAACTAAATGAGTTCCACACTTTCATTTAGACCGTCGGAAATCCTGTTAGCAACACGTAGGTTACATCATCCGAGGTATTCCCGATCATCCAACAAGACGTTTTAATTTAGTTGTAATTGTAGTTTTGTGTTCTGTTTGTGATTAAATTTTGAGTTGTTTTATATTTTGAAATGTTGTGGCGGTAAATTTTATCTTGTAATGACTTTTAATTTAGTTTTGGTTTCAGTTTTAGGGACTATCCTAAAAGTGTGGGTTTTCATGCAACAGTTGTTTATCATGCAAGAAAAGTAAGTGCGATGCGATTAAATAAATTGCAACAAAATAAAAGCGTACCTGGAGGGTCTTCCCGTTATCCCAAGCTGCACTTAAACACAATTTTAGAATATTTAAGCAAGTTCCTAGGTAAAACTAAGGGAAGGGTTATGGTTTTCTACCAAACTCCTAATCCTATAGCTAGTCATCTCCTATGACATCTAGGTTCTTGTGTTTTGGTTTGAGGACGATTTTCTTCATCAAAGAACAATTAAGTTCAATTGTTCTTATAAATATCCTATCATATTGAGGAAGTGCTTAAGAAGAATCTTAAACATCTTTTCAATATTGCTAGAATTGTTTTAAGTCCAAATGAATTTAATTATACAAATCAATTAATCATCCGGGAATTCAAGTTTTTTGTTATTATCTTACTTAGTGAACTAGGACATTTGAATATCCTTTGAGGGAAGTAACATTTCATTTATCGTTCTGTTTAGGAGTTATGATAACAAAAGCTTTTCAGGGCAAATTGATGTTCAAATGGTTTGTGATTTAATTTAATTTTAGTTAACGGGTTTAAATTTGGAATAGTGTTCAAGTTGCTTTATATTTATTTTTGAATTTCTTTATGTCTTAGGTGATGTTATTTTTAATTCAATTTAATTTAACTTTAATTTAATTTAATTTGGTTTAGTTTTAATTTTAATTTAATTTAATTTTAACTTGATTCTATTATTTAATTTAATTTAATTTAATTTAGTTTGATTTGATATGCTTTAATTTAATTTAATTTAATTTGATTTAATTTAATTTGATTTAATTTACTTTAATTTAATTTAATTTAATTTAATTTAATTTTATTTAATTTAATTTTAATTTAATTTGATTTAATTTGATTTAATTTACTTTAATTTAATTTAATTTAATTTAATTTAATTTAAATTTAAATTTAATTTAATTTAATTTAATTTAATTTAATTTTATTTTATTTTATTTTTAATTTTAATTTAATACTTTATTTTTAATTTTAAAGATGATTTAATTTTAATTGTTAAAGTATTAATTTAATTGAAATTTTAAAAGGGTTTAATTTAAATAATTTAACTTTAATTTAATTTAATGATTAAGTCTTTTAGCATTTTAAATCTTAAATTTGGATTATCATTTCAATTAGGAATTAAACATTATTGAGATGATTAATTTAGGGATTCATAAATTAAAGAACAAATCTCTTCCTAATAATATCCCTATTTTAATAATTCCAATTTTATTATTCTTCCAAATTTAATCAATTATTTAATTAAGGTTTATTTTAATTATTTTTAAATTGTTTAGTAGGTTTCTACCCTTTAATTATTTAAATTTCAATCATCCAAATCAGATTAGGATCAAATATTTTACTCTTTAATTTTATTAAGCCTAAAGTTTTAATTAAAGGTTAAAATTTTAATTACCATTTTGCCCTTCAAGCTTAATAATTTCATAACTCACTAAATTGAGCTTAAATGATCTTAAAATTTTTATGTGACTTCACTCATATGTCAATAAAGACATGAGAGGAGAAAATGTGATTTTTCTGTATTTAATTTATTTATGTAATTATTTTTGGTGGAAAATAGAGCGAAAATTTAATAATATGACCAAGGGAAAGTTTCTATCCTTAAGAAAATTATGGGACATTCCTAATGACCAGAGGACCACTTGGACCAATTTTGGTGATTTTTTGAATTATATTCTTTTTACTATAATTTTTTTTTGAGTTTTTGGAGTATTAATTAATTAAAAATAAAATAAAGGTTGAAAAATGAATTTTATATTTTTCAAAAATCTCTCTGATATCAAGGAAATCAGAGAATTAATTTTTACAATTTTTTGATTTTTCTTTGATTTATTAGAATTATTTTAGTGGAAATGCTAAAAAATACATTTTTTTAATTTTAAAATTACCTTAGGGCTTTAAAATTTAATATCTCATTATAGAGACTTAAGAAAAATATGGGGTTTGTTCCCAAGTGATTAAAATTCAAAATGTGACATTTTGGTGAATTTTATTATTGTTGTGATTTTTATTATTTTTAATTATTAAAAATATTAAAATAATGCAAAAAATCAACTTTTTAAGAAAATTAAAATTTTAATTTTCTTAAATTCCTCTAATATCAGAGAGGCTCCAAAACCAATTTGGTGAATTTTTGAAAAGTATTTTGAAAGTTATGAATTTTTAAAGTTTAAATTGGCTAAATGGCTTAATCAACCCATTTAGTAGGGTTAACCAAGTCCAATTGACTTCAAATTTTTATGGTGGTTTCATCTGATCCTAAAGGTCAGTGGAGAATTGATTTCAAGTCAATTTGATGTATGATTAGCTCTAATTAATTAAGGGCCTATTTTGGGTGTTTAAGCCAATTAGGACTATTCCAAGTGGATTAATTCAAAACCTATTTTTACTAGAGTCCTCTAGTCATACGAAACATCACCAAATTTTCCTAGAATTTATTTCACAACATGCTAATTATTGGATTTAAAATACTCAAAACAGCAACATGAATTTGAAAAATCAATAACTTCTCATAGGGATGGCCTCTGACCTTGGAAAATTCAGGGAATATTCCTAAGTTCAGAGGCTTCAAAAGCCCTATGGTCTCATGTCATGGTGAATTTCCTATATGCATGGAGAATTAAAACAATGCAGAGAGTAAATAAATCATTAAAAATAAAGTACTTGATGAAATTAAATGATTTCTTTTCCACATTATTCTCCTCTGTTCACTGAGCAAGGGGGTATTTTTATTTTATTTTTCTGATTTTTCTACAAAAAGTTATGCATTTTTGAAGTTTAGGGAATTAAATAAATAAGAAAATCTCTATTTTTCTATTTATCCGAATCGGCGCCGCGTCAACCTTAGCATCCCCGAACAGCCGCGCGGTGCTTTCTGGTTTGACGCCGCTATCCGACTCAGCGGTCCAGGGGCCCGCTGTATCGTTCCGTCTCCTCATCCGGCGCGATCCTGGTCGTCCGTCCGTGCGTGTATTAAATGAACGGCATCCGTTCATCGTCCCCAAGCTTCCCAGCCCGAGAACCGTCCACACTAAATCCTTAATATCTCACTCAATACTTAACGGATTTTCGTGTACTTGTGCTCTATGGATTCATCTTGAAGAGACGAATACTTCTATACAGCGATCATGCATTGAAATTAAGGCATTTTAAATGGAGAATCTCCAGAAGCTCGGGATAAAGAGTTAGCTCATACCTTAGCTCAGAGAAGTGTGGCTTCAATCTGAGGGTTGTGTCACCTTCGATTGGGTCCAAGCAAGCTCCAGATGAAGTCTCCTGGCCTGGTGAATTGTCCGAGTATGATTTCGACCACGACTCGATTACAAAGCTTAGAGTCCGGAACGGATGGGTGGCTTCGGAGAGGGTGCTTTTGCTGGTGGACTTCTTCCCTTGGTCTGGTGAAGGTGTAGGATCAATCAATTTGGGGATTGGTCTACTGTGAAGAAGTGTCCTGGTTTTGTGCTGAAGTTTGAACTCAAAATTGAGCTTAGCTAGAGGGAATTGGGGCTGGAATCCAGTGGGAATCAAGTGCTCTATGTGTAGAGAGTGGTCTGGAATGATTTTGGAAGAGTTTCCTTAAGGTTGGTTCAGCACCTCTTCCATGGCCAAGAGAGGGGGTGTTTAAATAGAGCTGGCTGGAGGCTCTCCCAGGGGGAGTTAGGGCTTGGGATCAGCTGCTCTGGTGAGGAGAAGAACAGCCATGGTGGCCACTGGGCATGGGGCAGCTCAGCAAGGGAGAATTTCAATGTTGGCTCACATGTGAGCTCCCGGGTGTGGTGTTTTCCGGAGGCCTGGTGGCTGGCCGGCCAGGCACTGGTCGCCATCTTGTTTAGGTGGGTCAGGGCTGGGGTTTAGTGTAGGCAATTGGCAAATGCCATGTGTCAAAAGCTTGGATTAGAATGGTATGGGAGAAGGCTCATTTTGCACTTGGTTTGGTCAACCCATGGAAATGGGCTTGGTTCACCTCCCCATGGCTGATTTGGGCTGAGGGAGGATCAGATGAATCAGCTAGGAAAGGGTAGAGAAGTCACCATCCATGAATATTTTGATTAATCATGGATTAAGGTGAAGCATTAAAAGGGTTAAACCTTTTTATGGGGACTTAAAAGAGGCTCCTCCTTTTGCCATTAATGGCTTGGTCACATGTGAGCAACTCACATGGCTTGCATGTGGCTTAAGAGTGGCTTCATGGCTTGTCTTTGGCTTGGGGAAAAGCTTGGTCAATTTCATGAAAATGGATTTTAGAAATTTTGGTAATTTAGGGGTGATTTGATGGGATTTGGCATATGGCTTGATTTGGAACCATTTGATGATTGACTTAGGACTTAAGGGATGATTTTAATTGAATGCATGATGAAGAAGAGTGTCATATGGACTTTGAATGAATTTTGGGCCTTTGAAATTTAGTGAAGATGGGCTTTTAAAATGGTTTAGAGAAGTGGGCTTTTGAATTTTAAAATGGATTTTAGGATGAGAATTTTGCAAAGGATTGGATCCAATAAGTGTTGAATTTAATTTAGGAATGTTTCATGAATGATTTGGAATAAATTTGAAGTGGTTTAGGCTTGAATTGGGTTGGATTTGGACTTCTTTGGTAAATGGGCCAATGTAGGTCAAATTGGGCTAACTTGGGCCAATGTTGGGCTAGGGTTCAAATTTATGTAAAATTAATGTTGAGAAATGTTTATGGGAGTGTTTCAAAGAGGTTTTGGCTTTGGTTGGGTTTTGATTTTGGGGTTTGGCCTTATTTGGGTTAGGTTTGGGTTTAGGTCAAAATTGGGCCTTTTAGCTTTGGGTTGAATTTGAGTGGGGTTTGGGTCTAAATTTTGGGCAAATCATGTTAGTGTTTTGTTTTTGGGGATGTTAGGGAAGGTTTAGAAAAGGTTTGGGGTTAATTGGAGTTGAATTGGGTTAGTTTGGATTAGGTTTGGGTCATGAGTCCAAATTGGGCTTTAAGGCCAAAAGTGAAATTGGATTCAAATTTCAATCAAATTGGACTTGGATTTGGTCTAGATTGGTGTTGGTAATGTTAAATTGAAGTTTAGAATTGAATTGGATTAGAATTTGGCTCAATTGGGTAGGTTTGGCTTGACATTGGGTTCACTTAGGGTTAAAATGGGTCAAATTGGGGGTTTTGACAAAAGTGGGGTAAATTGACAAAATTGGCCTATGGTATAGTTGAAGAAAATGAAATTGGAAATATATGGGATTTTCTGAAATTTTCTAGGAATTTTCTGAATTTTTGGATTTTTTGGGTCAAGAGGGGTATTTTGGGTATTTGGAGGGTATTGGGAGGTATTTTTGGAATTTTTTGATATTTTTGGCTATGGATGATCAACTTGATTAGTGAGGAAATGTTCAAGGTTAATTTTGGGTGATTTGGAAATTTTGAAAAAAATTTGGGTAATTTCAAGGGCTTTGGGTAGGCTAGGCGGGTGTAGGGTCCCCGGGGTCAAAAATTAAAAATTTGGAAAATTGAAGATTGGGCAAATGTAAGTGAGATGAAATCATTTTGGTTGAGCCATGAAGCCATATCAAGCCCACATGAGCCATGAAGGGACTCATTTGAGGCATCCACTATGTTGTTCCTAACCCTCTTGCGAGGGCTTAGGGGTTAAGGACCATCCATGTGAATCACCTTCATGCGTCGGGAGGTCGAGTTAGGTATGGGTGTGTTTTTAGGAGGTGTGTGAAAGTGTAGTGTATAAGTGTAGTGTGTGTGTAAGTCAGCCCTTCACCGCACCAGGCCACCTGAGGCGATCCTAAGGCCAAAGAGTCCTATAGGAACTCATCATTTAAACTTCCATATTTGATTTCGACCCTCTAGGTGATTAGGGGTCTACGGTCAAGTTTGTGGAGTTTGCGGGGAGCTAAGAAGTGGTTTGAAATTCTAGGTGGTGGGTCCCAATTCTAATCCTCTAAGATAGTCAAAGGAAAAGCCTAAGGCTAGATCCTAAGTACTAAAAAGAAGAAGAGAAGACCTCATCAAAAATGAGGTCAACAATGACTAAAGTTGACTTTTTGGTCAAAGATTTACTTATTGGGTTAATAATTAGTCATTAGGTCAAAAATTGTCTATTTTGACCAAAAAGTTGACTTTTTGGTCAAAATTTGACCAATTTGGCCAGCGAGTTGGTCATTGGGTAAAAAATTGACCATTTTGACTAAAGTTAACTTTTGGTCAAAAGTTGACCTATTTGGTTAATGGGGGGTCATTTGGTCAAAATTTAAGAATTTTGACAAAAATTGACTTTTTTGTCAAAAGTTGACATATTGGGTCAATGGGTTGGTTATTGGGTAAAGGTATAACCATTTTGACCAAAGTTGACTTTTTGGTCAAAAGTTAACCTATTGGGTCAATGGGTTGGTCATTGGGTCGGAAATTGACCATTTTAACTAAACTTGACTTTTTAGTCAAAAGTTAACCTATTGGGTCAATGGGTTTGTCATTGGGTCAAAGATTGACCATTTTGATCAAAGTTTACTTTTTGGTCAGAGATTAACTTCTTGGGTCGATTATTGGTCATTTGGTCGAAAATTGACTATTTTGACCAAAATTGAATTTTTTGTCAAAAGTTAACCCATTGTGTCGATGAGTTTGATCATTGGATCGAGAATTGTCCATTTTGACCAAAGATGACTTTTTGTCAAAAGTTGATCTACTTGGGTCGATGGGTTGTTCATTGGGTCGGAAAAATTTTTATTATTTAATTATTTATAATTTATTTAACTATTAAAAATTTTTATAATTAAATTATATTTATAAATAATATCCTTTACTTAAAATATTTAAAATAAAAGAATAATATTAAAGAAATTTATATATATATATATATATACCTAAATATATTTTTTTATTTATATTTTATTTAATAATTAAATATTTTTTATAAATAAATTATATTTATAAATAATATAGTATACTTTAAACATTTAAAATAAAAAGATAATATTATATATATATATATATATATAATTTATTTATTTATTTAATTATTTATTATTTTTTAAATTAAATTATATTTATAAAGAATATTCTATAATTAAAACATTTAAAATAAAAAAAGAATATTATTTATACATATATATATATATATTTATTTACAATTAATTTAATTACTAAATATTTTTATAATTAAATTATATTTATAAATAATATTCTGTACTTAAAAATTTTTAAAATAAAAAAATAATATTATATAAATTTATATATATATATAGAACTTTATTAAACATTAAATATTTTTTTAATTAAATTATATTTAAAAATAATGTACTATACTTAAAATATTTAAATTAAAAAATTAATGTTATTAAAATTTTTATACACATATATATGTATATATAAATATATAAATATGTATTTATATTTATATAAACATATATTTATTTATTTATTTATAATTTATTTAACTATTAAATATTTTTATAATTAAATTATATTTATAAATAATACATTATACTTAAAATATTTAAAATAAAAAAATAATATAAAATAAATTTTTATATATATATATATATATATATATATATCGTATATGTATATATTTACATATACCTATTTATATATTTTTATTTGTAATTTATTTAATTATTAAATATTTTTATAATTAAATTATATTTATAAGTAATATACTATACTTAAAATATTTAAAATAAAAAAATAAATTATATAAATCTCTCTCTCTATATATATACATATATATATTTATTTATTTATATATACCAATTCATATATTTTTATTTATAATTTATTTAATTATTAAATATTTTTTAAATTAAATTAAATTTATAGATAATATACTATACTTAAAATATTTAAAATGAAAAATTAATTTTAAGTAAAATTATAAATATATATATATTTATATATACCTATATATATATTTTTATTTATAATTTGTTTAATTAATAAATATTTTTATAATTAAATTATATTTATAAATAATATACTATACTTTAAAAATTTAAATTAAAAAAATAAGATTATTAAAATTTATATATACATATATATGTATATAT
>CM040431.1:85604327-85606827 GCA_022702705.1 Papilionanthe hookeriana x Papilionanthe teres
AATATTATTATATATATATATATATATATATTTATTTATTTATATATATAAATAAATATATATATATATATATTTATATATACGGATATAAATTTATTTATTTATAATTTATTTAACTATTAAATAATTTTATGATTAAATTATATTTTTAAATAATAAACTATACTTAAAATATTTAAAATAAAATATAATGCTAAATAAATTTTTTTATATATATAAATATATATTTATGTACCTCTATAAATCTTTTTTTAATTATTAAATATTGGTATAATTAAATTATATATATAAATAATATACTTGTACTTAAAATATCTAATATAAAAAAATAATATTGAATAAATTTTTTTATATATATAAATATATATTTATGTACCTCTATATATATTTTTTTAATTATAATTTTCTTAATTATTAAATATTTTTATAATTAAATTATATTTATAAATAATATACGATACTTAAAATATTTAAAATAAAAAAATAATATTATATATATATATATATATATCTATATATATTTATATATACGGATATAAATTTATTAATTTATAATTTATTTAACTAATAAATATTTTTATGATTAAATTATATTTTTAAATAATATACTATACTTCAAAAATTTAAAATAAAAAAATAATATTAAATAAATATATATATATATCTCTATATCTATTTATATATACATATATATATATTATAATTTATTAAATTTTTATATATTTTAATAATTAATTTATATTTATAAATAATATAATATACTTTAAACATTTAAAAAAAATAATTTATATATATATATATATATAACTATATATATTTTTTATTTATAATTTAATTAATTGATAATTACTTTTTAAATTAAATTATATTTATAAATAATATACTATAGTTAAAACAATTAAAATAAAAAAATAATATTTTGTATATGTATATATATTTATATATATATATATATATATATATATATATATATATACATTGATTTATAATTAATTTAATTATTAAATATTTTTATGATTAAATAATATTTACAAATAATATATTATACTTAAAATTTTTAAAATAAAAAAAATAATATTATATTATTTATTTATTTTCAATTTTTTTAACTATTAAATATTTTTATAATTAAATTATATTTATAAATAATATACTATACTTAAAATATTTAAAATAAAAAATAATTATATATATATATATATATACACACACACACACGCATATATATTTATTTATTTATAATTTATTTAACTATTAAATATTTTTATAATTAAATTATATTTATAAATAATATACAATACTTAAAATAGTTAAAACAAAAAAATAATATTAAATAAATTTATATATATATATATATATTTATATATTTATATTTATATATACCTATATATATATATATATTTAATTATAATTTATTTAATTATTAAATCTTTTTATAATTAAATTTTATTTATAAATAATATACTTTACTAAAAATATTTAAATTAAAAAAATAATATTATATATATATATATATGTAAATTTATGTATATATATATATCTATATACATAAATTTACATATATATATTTATGTATGTATACATAAATATACCAATTCATTAACCGAATAGGTCGACTTTTATGCAAAAAGTCGACTTTGGTTAAAATGGTCGATTTTTAACCTAATGACCAACCCATCGACCCAATAGGTCTACTTTCGACCAAAAAGTCATCTTTGATCAAATGGTCGATTCTTGACCAATTACCAACTCATTGACTAAATAGATCGACTTTTGACCAAAAGTCAACTTTGGTCAAAATAGTCAATATATAACCCAATGACCACCCCGTTGACCCAATAGGTTAACTTTTGACCAAAAATTCAATTTTTGTCAAAATAGGTCAACTTTTGACCAAAAAGTAATCTTTAGTCAAAATGGTCAATTTCCGACCCAATGACCACCCCATTGACCCAAAAACCAACCCATTGACCCAGTAGGTCAGTTTTGACCAAAAAGTAAATTTTGGTCAAACTAGTTAATTTTAGATCTAATGACCAATTATTCACTCAATAAGTTAATCTCTGACCAAAAAGTCAATTTTGGTCAAAATATTCAATCATTAACCCAATGACAAACCCATTGACCCAATAGGTCAACTTTTGACCAAATATTCAATTTTGGTCAAAATAGTCAATTTTTGACTGAATAACCACCAATTGACCTAATAAGTCAATTTTGGACCAAAAAGTCAACTTTTGTCAAATGACAAGTCAACTTTTGACTAATAAGTCAACTTTTGACCGAAATATGTCAACTTTTGACCAAAAAAGTTAATTTTAGTTAAAATGGTCAACTTCTGACATAATGACCTCCCCGTTGACCCAATGGCTCAACTTTTGACCAAAAATTTAATTTTGGTCAAAATAATTAATTTTTGACCTAATGACCAAGATAGTCAATTTTTTGAATTAATGATCAATTATTGACCCAATAAGTCAATCTGTGACCAAAAAGTAAA
>CM040431.1:85611827-85625526 GCA_022702705.1 Papilionanthe hookeriana x Papilionanthe teres
ATATAAATTTATTTATTTATAATTTATTTAACTATTAAATATTTTTATAATTAAATTATATTTTTAAATAATAAACTATACTTAAAATATTTAAAATAAAAAATAATGCTAAATAAATTTTTTTATATATATAAATATATATTTATGTACCTCTATATATATTTTTTTAATTATTAAATATTGGTATAATTAAATTATATTTATAAATAATATACTTTACTTAAAATATCTAATATAAAAAAATAATATTGAATAAATTTTTTTATATATATAAATATATATTTATGTACCTACTATATATATATTTTTAATTATAATTTTCTTAATTTTTAAATATTTTTATAATTAAATTATATTTATAAATAATATACTATACTTAAAATAAAAAAATAATATTATATATATATATATATATATATATATATATATATATATATATATATATACAGATATAAATTTATTAATTTATAATTTTTTTAACTAATAAATATTTTTATGATTAAATTATATTTTTAAATAATATACTATACTTCAAAATTTTAAAATAAAAAAATAATATTAAATAAATATATATATATCTCTATATCTATTTATATATATATATATTATAATTTATTTAATTTTTATATAATTTTATAATTAATTTATATTTATAAATAATATAATATACTTTAAACATTTAAAAAAAATAATTTATATATATATATATATATATATATATATATATATATTTATAACTATATATATTTTTTATTTATAATTTTTTTAATTATTAATTACTTTTTAAATTAAATTATATTTATAAATAATATACTATAGTTAAAACATTTAAAATAAAAAAATAATATTTTGTATATGTATATATATTTATATATATACCTATATATATATATATATATATATATATATTTATAATTAATTTAATTATTAAATATTTTTATGATTAAATAATATTTACAAATAATATACTATACTTAAAATTTTTAAAATAAAAAATATAATATTATATTATTTATTTATTTTTAATTTTTTAACTATTAAATATTTTATAATTAAATTATATTTATAAATAATATACTATACTTAAAATATTTAAAATAAAAAATAATTATATATACACACACACACACACACACACACACACACACACACACACACACACACACACACACACACACACACACCACACACACACACATATATTTATTTATTTATAATTTATTTAACTATTAAATATTTTTATAATTAAATTATATTTATAAATAATATACAATACTTAAAATAGTTAAAACAAAAAAATAATATTAAATAAATTTATATATATATATATATATATATATATATATATATATATATATTTATATATATAAACCTATATATATATTTAAGTATAATTTATTTAATTATTAAATCTTTTTATAATTAAATTTTATTTATAAATAATATACTTTACTAAAAATATTTAAATTAAAAAAACAATATAATATATATATATATATATATGTAAATTTATGTATATATATATATCTATATACATAAATTTACATATATATATTTATGTATGTATACATAAATATACCAATTCATTAACCAAATAGGTCAACTTTTAACCAAAAAGTCAACTTTGGTTAAAATGGTCAATTTTTAACCCAATGACCAACCCATTGACCCAATAGGTCTACTTTTGACCAAAAAGTCATCTTTGATCAATTGGTCAATTCTTGACCCAATTACCAACTCATTGACCAAGTAGGTCAACTTTTGACCAAAAGTCAACTTTGGTCAAAATAGTCAATATATAACGCAATGACGACCCTGTTGACCCAATAGGTTAACTTTTGACCAAAAATTCAATTTTTGTCAAAATAGGTCAACTTTTGACCAAAAAGTAATCTTTAGTCAAAATGGTCAATTTCCGACCCAAAGACCACCCCATTGACCCAAAAACCAACCCATTAAACCCAGTAGGTCGGTTTTTTACCAAAAAGTAAATTTTGGTCAAAATAATTAATTTTAGATCTAATGACCAATTATTCACACAATAAGTTAATCTCTGGCCAAAAAGTCAACTTTGGTCAAAATATTCAATCATTAACCCAATGACAAACCCATTAACCCAATAGGTCAACTTTTGACCAAATATTCAATTTTTGTCAAAATAGTCAATTTTTGACTGAATAACCACCAATTGACCCAATAAGTCAACTTTTTACCAAAAAGTCAACTTTTGTCAAATGATAAGTCAACTTTTGACCAATAAGTCAACTTTTGACAGAAATATGTCAACTTTTGACCAAAAAAGTTAATTTTAGTTAAAATGGTCAACTTCTGACATAATGACCTCCCCGTTGACCCAATGGCTCAACTTTTGACCAAAAATTTAATTTTGGTCAAAATAATTAATTTTTAACCTAATGACCAAGATAATCAATTTTTTGAATTAATGACCAATTATTGACCCAATAAGTCAATCTCTGACCAAAAAGTAAACTTTGGACAAAATGATCAATGATTGACCCAATGACAAACCCATTGCCCAATAAGTTAAATTTTCACCAAAAAGTCAATTTGGGTCAAAATAGTCAATTTTTGACCTAATGACCACCGATTGACCAAAAAGGTCAACATTTGACCAAAAAGTCAACTTTGGTCAAAATGGTTAATTTTTTACCCAATGATCAACCCATTGACTAAATTGGTCAAATTTTGATAGAAAAGTCAACTTTTTAAGTCAAAATAGACAATTTTTTATCTAATGACCAATTATTGACCCTATAAGTAAATCTCTGACCAAAAAGTCAACTTTGGTCATAATTATCAATCCTTGACCCAATGAACAACCCATTGACCCAATATGTCAAACTTTTACCCAATAGTCAATTTTGGTCAAAATAGACAAATTTTAACCTAATGACTCCCCATTAACCAAATAGGTCAACTTTTGACAAAAAAGTCAACATTGTTCAATATGGTCAATTTTTTACCCAATGACCAACCCGCTAGCCAAATTAGTCATATTTTGACCAAAAAGTCAACTTTTTTATCAATATAGACAATTTTTGACTTAATGACCAATTATTAACCCAATAAGTAAATCTTTGACCAAAAAGTCAACTTTAGTCATAATTGTCAATGCTTGACCCAATAACCATCCACTGACGCAATAGATCGACTTTTGACTAAGAACTCAATTTTAGTCAAAATAGTAAATTTTTGACATAATTACCAATTATTGATCCATTAGGTCAACTTTTGAACAAAAAAGTCAATTTTGGTCAAAATTGTCAATTTTTTACCTAATGACCACATCATTGACCCAAAAGGTCAACTTTTGACCAAAAGTCAAATTTAATCAAAATGGTCAATTTCTTACACAATGACCTAAATGTCAACTTTGGTGAAAATGTTCAATCCTTCATCCAATGACCAACCAATTGATCCAATTTGTTAACTTTTGACTAAAAAGTCAACTTTGGCCAAAATGGTTAATCATTAACCCAATAACCAACCTATTGACCCAATAGGCCAACTTTGACCAAAAAATCAATTTTGCTAAAAATTGTCAATTTTTGACCTACTGACCGCCTCATTGACCTAAATGGGTCAAATTTTGGCCAAAAGACAACTATGGTCAAAATTGTCAATCCTTAACCCAATGACCAACTCATTGACTCAATATGTCATCTTTTGACCCAAAAGTCAATTTTGATTAAAATACTCAATTTTTGACTTAATGACCAATTTTTGACCGACTAAACCAATCTCTGACCAAAATGTCAACTTTGGTCAAGATGGTCAATCCTTGACCTAATGACCAACTCATTGGCCTACTAGGTCAACATTTGACCAAAAGTCAATTTTGGTCAAAATAAATAATTTTTGAATTAAGGACCCAATAAGTCAATCTCTGACCAAAAAGTTAACTTTGCTCAAAATGGTCAATCCTTGATCCAAAGACAAACCCATTGACCCAATAGGTCAACTTTTGACCAAATAGGTCAACTTTTGACCAAAAAACTAATTTTGGTCAAAATAGTCAATTTTTGAATTAATGACCAATTATTGATCCAATAAGTTAATCTCTGACCAAAAAGTGAACTTTGGTCAAAATGGTCAAATCCTTGACCCAATGACATACCCATTGACCCAATATTTTTATTTATAAATTATTTAATTATTAAATATTTTTATAATTAAATTATATTTATAAATAATATACTATACTTAAAACATTTAAAATAAAAAATAATATAATATATACATATATATATATTTATATATACGTATATTTATATTTTTATATATAACTATATATATATTTATTTGTAATTTATTTAACTATTAAATATTTTTCTAATTAAATTATATTTATAAATAATATACTATACTTAAAATATTTAAAGTAAGAAAATAAGATTATATAAATTTATATATATATATATATATATATATATATATATATATATATTTATATAAACCTATATATATTTTTATTTATAATTTATTTAATTATTAAATATTTTTATAATTAAATTATTTTTATAAACAATACACTATACTTAAAATATTTAAAATAAACAAAATAATATAATATAAATTTATATATGTAAATATATATATATATATATATTTATTTATTTATTTATTTATTTATTTATAGTTTTTTTAATTTATCTAACTATTAAATATTTTTATAATTAAATTATATTTATAAATAATTTACTATACTAAAAAAATTTAAAAGAAAAAAATAATATGAAATAAATTTATATATATATAAATAAATATATATATTTATAAATATGAATATATATATATATATATATATATATATATATATATATATATATATATATATATATATATATCTATATTTATTAGTATTTTGATTCCTATGTATATGTATATTGGTTATATATATATATATATATATATATATATATATATATATATATATATATATATATATATTTATACATATACATATCTTTGCAGTATCTATTTTCAAGGTTTTTTATGAGTCGCTTGAGGTGGTTTTTCCTTGCTACCATGGTATTTGCTTTAGTGGTAAACCATTTTGGATGCTAATTGTATACGATTATATAAATAGTTATGCATTATTACTATACAATGCATTCTGGTTATACTGCCATGGATGGTGCTAAAATTTTGAGAATATTCTTCGAATGTTGCTGCATTGGATTTACAGTCTTGCCACTATTTATATTGCATGGTTCTAGGGTTTATTAATCCAAGATTTGCAGGATTTGCTGATATGATTTGCAGGGTTTTATTAATCCAGGATTTGCTATTATTATTTCTTTCGACTTCTATTTATCTGCTTCTATTTATATGCTTAAACTTATATACATATAATATTTGACATTTCTCTTATGTTCGGAATTCTTGTTTTTTGTTATGATCGATTTTGGAACTCTCTCGAGCTGCTCCGTCTCTATCTGTCCTGCTCCGCCCCTTGTTCGACTTGTACGGCTCGGTGTGACGAGAGCCATGCGATCTCATCCTCATCCTCTCCTTCAGTATTGGGTAACCACATATCGTGTTGTTTAGGAAATTTTTCGCACCACTTCGAGGTTGTAGCACTCGGATTAATCATATCTACTTGGTTTTGTGGTTTATTATTTTGCTCCTATTAGGATTTACATATTTGAGTGGTGCTTTACTTTTAATGTTTTGGCGTCGAGTTTGTAGTCTGGGAGGAGGAACCCTTACGGCTGTGTTTCATTATATTGTTTACTTTTAGATTTAGGGATCCACCCCTCTCCTCTGGTTGTATTATTTTGATTTATCAACATGTAGGGAGCCACGAGACACTCTTTTTTTTTAAAAAAAATATATATCTATATATATATATATAAATATATAAATATATATATATATATATATATATATGATATATATATATAAATATATATATTCAGTTTTTTATAATTTTGTTAACTATTAAATATTTTTATAATTAAATTATATTTAAAAATAATATACTCGTACATAAAATATTTAAAATAAAAAAAATATTAAATAAATTTATATATATATATATTTATACATACCTATATATATATATATATATATATATATTTATTTATTTTTTTAATTATTAAATATTTTTTATAATTAAATTGTATTTATAAATAATATGCTATACTTAAAATATTTAAAATAAAAAAATAATTTTATATAAATATATATATATATAAATATATATATATATATATATATATATATATATATATATATATATATATATATATATATATATATATATATATGTATGTATGTATACATATATAGATATATACATACATATATAGATATATACATACATATATAGATATATACATACATATATAGATATATACATACACACATATATATACATACATACATACATACATACATACATACATACATATATATATATATATATATATATATATCCATATATTTATACAGATATACATTTATTTATGTATAATTTATTTAACTATTAAATATTTTTAAAATTAAATTATATTTAAAAATTATATACTATACTTAAAATAGAAAATAATATTATATATATATATATAAATATTTATAATTTATTTATTTATTAAATATTTTTATAATAAAATTATATTAATAAAATAATATACTCGTACTTAAGTTATTTAATATAAAAAAATAATATTATATAAATTTATATATATATAAATATATATATTTATATATACACATATATATTTATTTATAAATTTTTAAACTATTAAAAATTTGATAGTTAAATTATATTTATAAATAATATAATATACTTAAAATATTGAAAATAAAAAAATAATACTAAATATATATATATATATATATATATATATATATATATATATATATGTATATGTATATGTATATGTATATGTAAATTTGTATATATATGTATATGTATATATGTATATGTATACATATATATATATATATATATATATATATATATATATATATATATATATATATATATTGCTATATATATTTTTTATTTATAATTTACTTTTGTCCAATAGAGCCAACTTTGGTCCAATAGTCAACTTTGGTTAAAATATTCAATCTTTAACCCAATGACAAACCTATTGGCCCAATAGATCAACTTTTGACCAAATAGTCAATTTTGGTCAAATAGTCAATTTTTTACTGAATGACCACCAATTGACCCAATAAGTCAACTTTTGACCAAAATGTCAACTTTGGTCAAATGATAAGTCGACTTTTGACCAATAAGTCAACTTTTGACCAAAATAGATCAACTTTTGACCAAAATAGATCAACTTTTGACCAAAATGGTCAATTTCTGACATAATAACCTCCCCGTTGATCCAATGGCTACACTTTTGACCAAAAAATTAATTTTGGTCAAAATAATTAATTTTTGACCTAATGACCAAGATAGTCTATTTTTTGAATTAATGACCAATTATTAACCCAATAAGTCGATCTCTGATTGACTAAATGACAAACCCATTGCCCAATAAGTCAAATTTTGACCAAAAAGTCAATTTTGGTCAAAATAGTTATTTTTTAACCTAATGACCACCCATTGACCAAATAGGTCAACTTTTGACCAAAAAGTCAACTTTTGTCAAAATGGTCAATTTTTTACCCAATCATCAACCCATTGACTAAATTGGTCAAATTTTGACCGAAATGTCAACTTTTTAGGTTAAAATAAACAATTTTTATTTTTTTACCTAATGACGAATTATTGCCCCAATAAGTAAATCTCTGACCAAAAAGTCAACTTTGGTCATAATTAACAATCCTTGACCTAATGACAATCTCATTGACCCAACATGTCGACCTTTGAACAAAAAGATAACTTTGGTCAAAATGGTAAATCCTTGACCCAATAACCACCGACCCAATTGATCGACTTTTGTCCAAAAAGTTAATTTTGGTCAAAATAGTAAATTTTTTACATAATTGCCAATTATTGACCCAATAGGTCAACCTTAGAATTAAAAAGTCAATTTTGGTCAAAATTGGCAATTTTTGACTTAATGACCACCTCATTGACACAAAAGGTCAACTTTTGACCAAAAAGTCAAATTGGGTCAAAATGGTCAATTTCTGACACAATGACCTAAATGTAAACTTTGGTGAAAATGGTCAATCTTTCATCCAATGACCAACCCATCGACCTAATTTGTTAACTTTGACTAAAAAGTCAACTTTGCCAAAATACTTAATCCTTGACCCAATGACCAACTTATTGACCCAATAGGTCATCTTTTGACCAAAAAGTCAATTTTGCTCAAAATTATCAATTTTTGATCTACTGACTGCCTCATTGACCTATATAGGTAAAATTTTGAACAAAAAACAACTTTGGTCGAAATTGTCAATCCTTAACCCAATGACCAACCCATTGACCCAATATGTCAACTTTGACCAAAAAGTCAATTTTGATTAAAATAGTAAATTTTTGACCTAATGACCAATTTTTGATCCAGAAAACCAATCTTTATCCAAAAATTCAACTTTGGTCAAGATGGTTAATCTTTGACCTAATGCCCAACCCATTGACCCTATAGGACATCTTTTGACCAAAAAGTCAACTTTAGTCAAAATGATCAATCATTGATCCAATGACCAACCCATTGGCCTAATAGGTCAACATTTGACCAAAAAGTCAATTTTGGTCAAAATAAAAATTTTTTGAATTAATGAGCAATTATTGACCCAATAAGTCAATCTCTGACCAAATAGTTAACTTTAGTCAAAATGGTCAATCCTTGATCCAATGACAAACCCATAGACCCAATAGGTCAACTTTTGACCAAAAAGTCAATTTTGGTCAAAATAGTAAATTTTTGACCAAATGACCACCCATTGACCCAATAGATCAACTTTTGACCAAAAGTCAACTTTGGTCAAAATGGACAATTTTTGACCCAATGACTAACCCATTGACCCAATAGGTCATCTTTTGACCAAAAATGTCATCTTTGGTAAAAATGGTCAACTTCTTGATCTAATTACTAACACATAGGCCAAATATGTCAACTTTTGACCAAAAAGTCAACTTTGGTCAAAATGGTCAATTTCTGACCCAATGACCTCCCCGTTGACCCAATGGGTTAAATTTTGACCAAAAATTCAATCTTGGTCAAAATAGTCAATTTTTGACCTAATGACCAATTAATAATCAAATAAGTCAATTTCTGACCAAAAAGCTAATTTTTGTCAAGGAAATCAATCCTTCACCCAATGACAAACACATTGACCCAACAATATAACTTTTGACCAAAAGGTCAATTTTGGTCAAAATAGTCAATTTTTGGCCTAATGACAACCCATTAACCCAATAAGTCAACTTTTGACCAAAAAGTCAACTTTGGTCAAAATGGTCAATTTTTTTCCCAAAGACCTACCCGTTGACCCAGCATATCAAATTTTGACCAAAAAATTTTCTTCGGTCAAAATGGTCAAATCTTGACCCAATTACAAACTCATTGACCAAATATGTCAACTATTGACCAAAAAGTCAACTTTGGTCAAAATGGTCAATTTCTGACCCAATGACCACCCCGTTGACCCAATGGGTAAACTTTTGACAAAAAATTTAATTTTGGTCAAAATAATCAATTTTTGACATAATAACCAATTTTAGACCTAATAAGTCAATATCTGAACAAAAAGTTAAATATGGTCAAAATGATCAATCCTTGACCCAATGACCAACCCATTGACCCAACAGGTCAACTTTTGACCAAAAAGTTAACTTTGGTCAAAATGATCAATTTTTTACCCAACGACAGACACATTGACCCAGTAGGTCAATGTTTGACCTAAAAATCAATTTTGGTCAAAATAGTCAATTTATTACCTAATTACCAATTATTAACCCAGTAAGCCAATCTCTGACCAAAAAGTCAACTTTGGTTAAAATGGTTTATCCTTGACCCAATGACCAACCCATTGACCCAGTAGGTCAACTTTTGACAAAAAGTCATCTTTGGTTAAAATGGTGAATTCCTGTTCTAATGTCCACCCCATTGATGCAATGGGATAACTTTTGACAAAAAATTCAATTTGGGTCAAAATAGTCAATTTTTGACCAATGATCAATAATTGACCCAGTAAACCAATCTGTGATCAAAAAGTCAACCTTAGTCAAAATGGTCAATCTTTGACCCAATAACAAAGCCATTGACCCAATAGTTGAACTTTTGACCAAGAAGTCAACTTTAGTTAAAATGGTCAATTTCCGACCCAATGACCAACCCATGACCCAATAGGTTAACTTTTGACCAAAAAGTCAACTTTGGTCAAAATGGTCAAACCTTAACCTAATAACCAACCCACTGACCCAATATGTTAACTTTTGACCAAAAAGTTAATTTTGGTCAAAATAGTCAAATTTTGACCTAATGACCCCCATTAACCAAATAGGTCAACTTTTGACCAAAAAGTTAACTTTGGTCAAAATGGTCAATTTTTGACCCAATGACCAACATGCTGGCCAATTTGATCAAAGTTTTAGCAAAAAGTCAACTTTTTGGTCAAAATAGATAATTTTTTACCTAATGACCAGATATAAACCCAATAAGTAAATCTTTGACCAAAAAGTCAACTTTGGTCATAATTGTTAATCCTTGACCCAATAATCAACCCACTGACCCAATAGATCGACTTTTGAACAAAAAGTCATTTTTGATCAAAATAGTAAATTTTTGATATAATTACCAATTATTGACCCATTAGGTCAATTTTTGAAAAAAAGTCAATTTTGGTCAAAATTATCAATTTTTGACCTAATGCCCACCTCATTGACAAAAAAAGGTCAACTTTTGACCAAAAGTTAAATTTGGTCAAAATGGTCAATTTTTGACACAATGACATAAATGTCAACTTTGGTGAAAATGTTCAATCCTTCATCCACTGACCAACTAATTGACCAAATTTGTTAACTTTTGACTAAAAAGTCAACTTTGGCCAAAATGGTTAATCCTTGACCAAATGACCACCTATTGACCCAATAGGTCAACTTTTGACCAAAAAGTCAATTTTGCTCAAAATTATTAAATTTTGACCTACTAACCGCCTCATTGACCAAAATAGGTCAAATTTTCACCAAAAGACAATTTTGGTCAAATAATCAAAACTTAACCCAATGACCAACTCATTGACCCAATAGGTCAACTTTTGACCAAAAAGTCAATTTTAATTAAAATAGTTAATTTTTGACTCAATGACCAATTTTTGACCTAGTAAACCAATCTATGATCAAAAAGTCATCTTTGGTCAAGATAGTTAATCTTTGACCTAATGCCTAACCCATTGACCCAATAGGTCATCATCTGACCAAAAAGTCAACTTTAGTTAAAATGATCAATCCTTGACCCAATGACCAACCCATTGGCCTAATAGGTCAACATTTGACCCGAAAGTCAATTTTGGTCAAAATAAACAATTTTTTAATTAATGACCCAATAAGTCAATCTCTGACCAAAAAGTTAACTTTGGTCAAAATGGTCAATCATTGATACAATGACAAACCCATTGACCAAACAGGTCAACTTTTGACCAAAAAGCTAATTTTGGTCAAAATAGTCAATTTTTGAATTAATGACCAATTATTGACCCAATAAGTTAATCTCTGACCAAAAAGTGAACTTTGGTCAAAATGGTCAATCCTTGACCTAATGACAAAACAATTGACCAAATATTTTTTATTTATAATTTATTTAATTATTAAATTTTTTATAATTAAATTATAGTTATAAATAATATACTATACTTAAAACATTTAAAATAAAAAAATAATATTATATATATATATATATATATTTATTTATTTATTTATATATACTTATATTTATATTTTTATTTAAAATTTATTTAACTATAAAATTTTTTATATTTAAATTATATTTATAAAAAAACTACTATACTTAAAATATTTAAAATAAAAAAATAATATTACACAAATATATATATATATATATATATATATATATGAATATATTTATTTATTTATAATTTTTTTAATTATTAAATATTTTATAATTAAATTATATTTAAAAATAATATATTACACTTAAAAATATTTCAAATAAAAAAACATTATTATATAAATTTATATATATATAAATATATATATATACATTTATATATATACACACACACACACACATATACATTTATTAATATATACCCATATATATATATATATATATTTATTTGTAATATATTTAATTATTAAATATTTTTATAATTAAATTATCTTTATAAATAATATACTATACTTAAAACATTTTAAAAAATATTATATATATATAATATATATATATATATATATATATTTATTTATAATTAAATTATATTTATAAATCATATACTTATACTTAAAATTTTTAAAATAAAAAAATATATTTTTTTAAATTTATATATATATATATATATATATATATATATATATATACCTATATATTTTTATTTATAATTTACTTAACTATTAAATATTTTTATAATTAAATTATATTTATAAGTAACAAACTACACTTAAAACATTTAAAATAAAAAAATTATTATATATATATATATATATATATATATTTATAATTTATTTAACAATTAAATATTTTATAATTAAATTATATTTATAAATAATATACTATACTTAAAACATTTAAAATAAAAAAATAATTTCATATATATATATATATATATATATATATATAAGTTGTTGGTTCCGATGGTTTCACATTCACTTTCTACAAATGCAAGTTGGGCCAAAGTCGGGTTGGATGTCATACATGTTGTCCAATCTTTCTTCCAAGGATCCGATCCTCCAAAATACTTTTCAAGCATCCACTATTGTCCTCCCGCCCAAAAATAAGATTAGGAAGACTTGAGGTGACTACGAGCTCGTGGTTTTAACCACTGTTATGTCTAAATTGCTGAGCAAAATTCTTGTTACTAGACTTCAACCCTACCTAAACACTCTAATTGTGGATAACCAAGCAGCATTTGTTAAGAATAGAACCATTTCAGATAATATACTCTTGGCACAAGAACTAATGCTGGACTTGGATAGATAATACAGAGGATATAATATCATTTTCAAACTTGATATTAAGAAGGCATATGACTCTATTTGCTGGGATTTCATCCTTAAAGTCTTAAGTGTCAGGGGCTTTCAACCAAACTTAATTCAGCTCATTCACAGATGGCTTAAAAGTAATGTTCACTCAGTATTAGTGAATGGGGAGGGACATGGCTTCTTTAGTGCAACTAGGGGCATTAAACAAGGTGACCCACTATCTCCCACTATATTCATCCTAGCCATTGACTATCTCTCTAGACTTCTGGAGCAAGCTTTCTTACAAGCTCCTCACATCAACTATCTCCATAAGTCCAAGCATCGAGTAAGTCACCTCGCTTATGCCGATGACTTTATCATCTTCTCAGTGGCCTCTAAGGCTGCTCGTTAAGACCATACACAAAATCTTACAGCATTTCACTGAGGTCTCTGGGATGGAATTAAACCTCAAAAAATGCCAATTCTTTCCTAGTAAACATCTTAGTTGCAGTCTCAAAAGGTGGATCTCTAATTACACAGGCTTCCACTCAGCTTCTTGTCCCATCCACTATCTTGGTGTTCAACTTATTAAAGGCAGATGCAAACAAACTCAATTTCAGGAGT
>CM040431.1:85626025-85645029 GCA_022702705.1 Papilionanthe hookeriana x Papilionanthe teres
TTTATCGATCCATCCAAAGAAGCATCTGTCAAAAATCCATGTCTGAATAGTGGGGTACATGGTCAATAACATCACCTTCCAAGCCATCCTTGGCAAGGATGCCGTATGGATGTACATTGGAGGTGTGATATTTTCCATGTAGCTCACAGCTCGTAAGGCGGAGGCTCTCTAACTCCGGGTCTGGCTGAAAATGGTAAGGTGTCTTCCTGTCGTCCATCCTCCTGAAAGTAAGCGAGATCCGCTTCACTGGTACTCTCGGTATGCAATGCTTAGCGATATCTGCTCCGCTTGCCCTTCGGTATCATGACGGAACCTACCGGTAATGGTATCTTCACCGGCCCTCGGAACTCACACAGGGCCTACTATCCGGAGGTCGGATCCGAACATGATGTTACACTCGTTCGGGAAAGAGCGTGCGAAAGGTCGACGAAGTCGTGGTGATCTATGTGCGGGGGTATGCAGTCACCCTGCTTGTAAATATTAATAATGCTGTTGTTGGGTATGCAATCTGCTGTCAATACCCTCCATGTTATCAATCTCTTTACCATTCTCTTGATGACTAGTGGCATTGGATCTACTTGGCTATGACGGAGTATTCGCGGAGGGTTTCCCTTCTCGTCTTCCGCAAAGTTGTAACGAGCATCCACATTGTATTGTGATTCTTCCTTTCCCGGCATCCATCTCCGGGGTTCTGAGTAGGTGTTTTCCCTTAGGCGGCCCGCTCGGCCCATTCTTTTCAAATCCCGGATGCAATCCATGATTTGTTGTTGTTCATACTCTGAAAATACGTCTGTATGTAGCTTGAGGCCCTCTAGTATATTAATCCTTCTGCCTCTAATTCTCTCGAAGTATTCAAAGGTATTCTTTTCGACATTACGCATTCTTTCCGGCTCGTATTCCGGAATAATCGCAGATGGCGAGGCACAGTGACGTATTGCAGGATATACGGCTCAATCCCTTCACGTTCTCCTGCATACCTCGGCTCCTCGGGGATGATGTCCGTCGGGACATCCCCGGGGTTGCTTCCGCAACAAGGTCATGCATTACTGGTGGTTCTATCTGGTGGCGTGGTAGCCTTCTTTCTTCTGATCTTCGTGAGATTTCCCTGGTCTTTTCTGTTATTCTAGGAGCTGGCCTCCTTTCTTCAAGTTCCTGGTGAACCGGCGTCCTTGAAGTGTATGTACTGGCAGTAGCAGCTGCCTCGTCGCGCTGATCCGCTGCTAGTTTGGTTAACATCTTACGGATACGACGATTCTTATTTCTTCGTTGCGTTGCTGTGAGAGTAGCTCTTCGAACTTCTTGAATCTCTGTGGGCGCGGTGCTGACAAGCCTGCCCTCTGCTGTAGCGACTACAGACTTGATTTTCTTATCTTCTTCAGTGTTTGCCTTTCTTTTCTTGCTTCTTGGATTGGTGGCTTGGGCCACCCACTTTCATCATCTGTCTGCCGGGCGGTTCCTCTCGGTCAGCGGGACCCGATCATATTCCTCGTACTTGCGAGCACTGCGCGGTGCGAAGTCCGAGTCAATCTCGATTATCTCTCCATCCTTCACCCTCTTTTCATCGAGTGCGAGGCTTACGCCATTTCTAAAGTTCGGGACCAACCGCCGTTCGACATTTCCTGCTGAAAAGACAAGGAAAAGGATCGGGGTACATCTAAGAACAAGAACATTAAGAAAATGTTTATTAAAGATAATTTTTTTATTACTTTTTATATTTTTAAATTTAACAGGAATGAAGTGGGAAAAGATCAGGAAAAAGATCTTGATATGGAAGAGAAAACAAGGAAATTTTTATTATCATGATTTTATTTATTTTAGCACATTTTTTATTATTTTTGGGTTCGGACCCAGTCATAAGTAATTACTTCGCCCGTGCTTCTTAGGGATGAAGAATTCATTCCTTTGAAACATCAGGTAGCGTAATACTTTTTCAAGTATCGTCCGTTGATCGGAAGCATATGTCGTTCTCCCTGGCAATTCACTAACTGGTAGGAACCTCCTGAGTATATTGCTTCAACCACAAACGGCCCTTCCCAAGTGGGTTCAAATTTTCCTCCTATCTTGCGGTGTGCAAGAATAGGTCTCTTGAGAACGAGAACTAAGTCACCAACTTTGAAGGTTCTTGGGCGGACTAGTCTGTCATGGGCTTGAACCATCTTAGCTTGATATAATTCTAAGTTCTGCTGCGCTGCAAGTCTTTTCCCTTCCAGGCTTTCTAATTCTTCTAGTCATAATTTGGCATTCTCTTCTGTCTTGATCTTATTTGCAAGTGCAATTCTGAGTGAAGGAAGCTGAACCTCTAAAGGTAACACTGCCTCGGACCCATACACCAGAGCGTAAGGTGTAGCTTGAGTAGGAGTTCTAAAGGTTGTCCGGTAGACCCATAAGGCTTCTAACAACTTCTCGTGCCAATTTCTTATTATCGTCCAGGGTTTTCTTTAAAATTTGAATGAGGGTTTTATTAAAAGCCTCAGCCAGGCCGTTTGCTCTTAGGTAGTAAATTGTTGAATATCGCCAGTCGATTCCGTGTCTCACGACAAAATTGTTGATTTGTGTGCTTCGAATGCGACCCATTATACGAGATGATTACGCGCGGCACTCCGAAACGGTAGACAACTTGGTTCTTGAAAAGCGTAGCACGTGGTGTGCTTTAATTTCTACGAGTGGAGCGCCTGCCTGCACTAGGAAAAGTAATGCTGTAGCCGCAAGAATGAAGCGATGTCCTTTTGAAGATGGTGGTTCTATCGGACCCACTATATCCGTGCCCCAACATTCGAATGGCCACGATGCAATTGTCGGATGTAGCACATTTGGAGGTTGATGTAGAACCACTCCGTGCACTTGGCATTGGTGACGGCTCTTGGCGATTTTCATGCGGTCGGTCATCATCGAGGGCCAGTAGTACCCTAGTCTTTTAATTTTCATTTTCATCTTCGGACCCGACTGGTGAGCGCCACAGAGTCCTGAATGCACCTCTTTAACGATTTCACGGGCCTCGGACCCGCTTAGGCACCTTAGCCACATTTGATCAAAAGACCTTCTGTACAAGGTGTTGTTTATTAATGCGTAAGACAGAGTTCTTTTCTTGATCGATGGGCTAGCGACCTATCGTCCGGTAGTTTTCTGTTTGCGAGTAGTCTATACTGTATGTCGCCAATCTTACGTGTTTTACATCCATTGTAACAGCTGATTCTTCTTCTTTTTCGATTTGTGTATTGTGTACATGTCGAGTCGTGATAGGACTCGACGTCACGTGAGCCGACACTTCCACGACTCATCTTGCAAACGAGGCAAATTCTTTTGCGAGGCGAGCTAATGCATCTGCTAAAGCATTTTCTTTTACGGGAATTTTATAGATTGTCACATTTGGAATCTGTTCAACAATTTGTATAGCGTCTTGGAAGTATTGCTCGCGTTTTGGCTTTAAAATTCTGTCTTGTCCGGCGATACGTTGAATGATTAAGCTGTGAATCCCCGTAGATGTTGATGTATGTTATCCACATTTGAATAGTTAATTCCGATCTGTTATGAGGGCTTCGTATTACGCTCGTTGTTTGTACACGGTTACTGTTAAGTGGTAGGAGTATCTTAACATCCCCCGCTCCGGTGTTATAAAGATTAGTCCGATTCTGCCTTACCGGGCACTATCACTTGCGATTCTTCGTCTTTGTGTCTTGAAGATGCTCCGTCGAAATATAATTCCCAACGTCGATCATCAGGGTCTTATAGGCTCATTATTTGTTCATCTGGCAAATCGTCATTGAGAGGAGATTCTGCCGGCAAAGGGTGTGATGCGAGGAAATCTGCTAAGACTTGTCCCTTTACGGCACGAAGAGGCACGAAAGTTATATCGAATTGCAATAATATCATCGACCATCTGGCAAGTCTACCGGAAAGCGTTGGACGAGTCATCAAGTATTGCAATGGATTAAAATTCGAGATCAGGTTGACCTTATGAGAAAGCATGTAGTGCCTGAGCTTTTGAGCGGCGAAGATCAGGGCCAAACAATGCTTTTTAATTGCGGGCTACCTTATTTCCGTCGGAAGTAAATGACGGCTTAAGTAGTAAAGAGCATATTCTTTACCCTCATCATTGACACAGGCTAACGGGGCTCGAGAGAGTCGTTTAAAGCCGCGGTATAAAGCATCGATGGTACTACGAGGCTGGGGCTGCTAAGATAGGAGGTGTCATTAAATATTGTTTAATGTCTTCGAAGGCCTTACGGCATTTCTCTTCCCGAATAAATTTGGCGTCCTTTTTAACTAGTGCCGAGAAAGGTGACACCTACCTGACAAGTTTGAGATAAAGCGTCAAAGATATGCCAGCTTCCCTTGAAAAGATCGTAGTTGTTTTAAGGTTTTGGGAGGCGGCATTTCTAATATAGCTTTAATCTTTTCCGGGTCGATTTCAATTCCACGATGTCGGACAACGAATCCTAAGAATTTCCTGGAGGTGATGCCGAAGGCGCATTTAAGGGATTCATCTTAAGGTTAAATTGTTTTAATCGTTCGAAAACAATTCTCGAATCATACGAGTGGTTTTCCTTTACTTTGCTTTTGATGACCACATCGTCCACGTAGCATTCGACTTGATTGTGGATGAGATCATCAAAAATTCTTGTCATTGCTCTCCGGTATGTTGCTCCTGCGTTCTTCGGTCCGAATGGCATTATCGTGTAGCAATATACTCCGATCGGCGTTACGAATGCTTGTAAGCTTTTCATCTTACTGGAGCCATTTTTATACGGTTGTATCACGAAGATCCATCCATGAATGAGAATATCTCATGTGTCGAAGCGATGTCGATCATTAGTTACGGGATCGGTAGAGGAAATTCATCTTTTGGACATGCCTTGTTTAAATCTCCGAAGTCCACACAAATTCGATCGACCATTCTTCTTTACGTCGGCACCACATTGGCTAACCAAGTCGGGTATTGTTCTTCACGGACAAATTTAGCGTCTATTAGCTTTTTAACTTCAGTTATAACTTGTTGTTCAATTTCTAGACGCATTCTTCTGGGACCTTGTCTGACTGGGACAGAAGTAGGATCCACCCCTAGCTTATGGACTGCGACCTCTTGAGATAAACCTGGCATCTCATCATAGTTCCAAGCAAAACAGTCTTTAAATTCCATTAATAACTTGATTATTTCTTTGGAGTCTTCTTTATGTAGCAAGGAGCTAACTAAGGTAGGTCTGGGCTCCTCGCTAGTACCTAAGTTAACTTCCGTTAACTCATCTATTGTAGATTTAATTTCTTCTTCGAATTCGGTGGAGCGTCTTCGATTTGTAAATCTTCGAGTTCTTACGTAGTTTCCATGCGGTTTTCATTAGACTCGCAAGTGACAACCAAACAAAATTCGGTATCGTCGGCGATCCTCGCGTGCCGAATCCGAGACCATGCTTTGAATTGGGTAGACGACCGGAGTTATTCCATAAATTTTCAAAACGTTGTGATTGACCTTTTGTCCATTATTAGGGTAAGAAACCACGCCGAATTAAATTTCGAACACAGGGAGAGTACCACTCAAATGGTAATTCCATTAATTCTGATGAAGTGACATCTTCAAATTGTACATTATTCTCAGTTTTGGAGGAAGGAGCACCACGGTAGAATTTGATTGGCTTTGCACCGCTGCTACGTACCTCTTTGACCACCATACCCTCGATCTTATTAGAATGAATCGGGGTCAGGGTCATAGTATGTACATAGTGGTTAATCTTCTCGTACATTGATTTGTATTCTTCGTTCTTCTCATCTTCGAGAGAGATTTTGAATTGCGGCTTCTTCCGACTTATTATTGCTGCTTCTTGCTTGATTTCTTTTTCTTCTTCAGAACTGTCTTCCCAATCAACATTAATGACTGGTTTCATCTGTCCAACTGTCCTAACGTCCCCGGCCACGACCTCGGATGAGAGTTGTGGAGAAACCTTCACCATCTCGCCGTATGGGAGTGGTGAGTGACTGTTGGACTAGAACTTAGGGTTCTTCGTCGTCCCGAACTTCCTTTGCTTCATTCGTTATGGTATCTCTGGAGAAGATTGTTTTCTTTGGGGGTGCGTAATAAGCTGCATCTTCTTGAATTCCAATTTCATCTACGGAGAATGGTTGTAAGTCACCTTTGATGCACTGTTACCCTCCATCGTAGTATTTGATGCACTGGTGTAGAGATGATGGTACCATCCTGTTTTCATGTATCCATGGTTGGCCCAGTAGAGCGTTGAACGACGTTTCTGAATAAATTATGTGAAATTTTGCGGTTGTCTTTGCTAAGTCACCGGTCTTCATTAGTAGTGTTATTGATCACGAGGGCTCTTTCTCCTTTACGGTTGAATCCTCTTAATAACATTTTGTCGGCTTCGAGCTCATGAGCATCAATTTCCAAATATGCTTAGTGTTCTAAGACTCATTATATTGATTGATGCTCCTGGATCCACCAATACTGCGGAGAGTGTAAACTTCCCGATTGTAAGCCGAAATGTACAACGGTCGGTTGTGGTACTAGCGTCCCGAGTAGAAGGTCATTGTCCGTGAAGGTAACACCTCGTTGTTCCTTTAACGAGCAAACCTCATCTAAGGAATATCCGGCCATTTGAGCTAAGCAAATTTCTGGATCAAGTAAGGCCTTGATCAAAGCTTCTCTCATCTCCTTTGATAAGATGAGAGCGTCGTAGATGCTCAGTTTGGCGGTAGTTTCCTAAGATGGGCTAGCACGTTATAGTCCACTTTATTTTCATGTGTCTCGATTTCTTCTCGAATGGGTATTTCTTCTGCCGGGGTTGGTTCTTCTTGAACAACCACCGCTTTCCTTTGTCCTTTGGACCCATTCTCGGAGGTAGAACTCTTCCACTTCTTAAGTTAACTTCGTAATTTCTTCGAATCTAGTGTTGAGCTTGCTTTGGTGTTTCTTCTTGAATTGGAATGACATGTTCTTCTTGATTAGCTTCGAGTACGAAGGCTCTAACTCTGTGTATTTGGAGCTCCTCGAAACTCACAGATAGATTTGTTGCTTGTTGAACTCTCGTAACCTCCTTGATGGATGTTTTCTCTATCATCCTGATCGTCGAGATTGTGTATGATTTGATAATTGTCATTGGTATCGAAATCGATGTCCGGATTGTCGCTAGTTACGTAATCGTTAAAAACAAGTCGAAAACGTAGCCAACGCCATCACCCTTATCATTATAAGATCCCACCGAAGTGAGCGAGATAATCATACGAGTCGGAGGTTCGAGGGATTTCTCCCCCGAATCGAAAACAACTATCTTAGGATAAGCGACCCCTAGTCCAGCCTTAGGAGCCTCGGTCCTCTCTTCTTCATCAATTTTCTTCTTCTCTTCAATCGTCTCTTGTTGAGGTGGTTCTTCTATCGCAAGTGATAGTGCCGACTTGACAGGTTTTGAACTCTGAATTGAAGCTCACACCGAAGCGGTTTGGATGTTGTCTAAAATCTTTTTCGAAGACCTTGTCCAAGAGGTAGTCCATCCATTGTCAGTTGTATAGGGATCTATCGGAACGATGAGATCAGTCGAGACAACATTGACGGAACCTCCTTTTACGGGGTTCCTTCATGTACTCCTTCGGGATTGTTATATTCCCTTTCCGAAGGTTGTCATTGAGCCAACTTTTCAAGGTAATGCAATCCTCTATCTTGTGTCCAAGCATCCGGTTGGTAAGGGCAAAAGTTGGGATCACCTTTCTTGTTGACTTCTTCCGGTCTTTTAGGCTCAGCGGCTAGAAATGCGGAGTCTTCATTGAACTACGGAACATCTTTAGCACTGCCTCATTTTTGAATGGATATTCCCTGCTCGAAACTCCCTTAATGTACGTTGCGGACGAGGCGGTTGTTCATCTTGTGGAGATGGCTGATAGCTAGGTCGGGTTCGTTGGTAATTACGTTGAGGTTGTCTGCGGCCATTCGATGATATTTGTATCGGTTGCTTGCCTTTGTCGACTGCTGCAACAATTCCGGATTTCTTTTCAAAAGTCTTCACAGGATTTTGCTTGTCTGTCTTGTCGGCGAAACTTAATTACTTCGCCTCCTCTTGCAAACTCCCGGCCTTGCTTAACAACTTCTCAAAAGTCTTAATAGTGAATCCCTTGAGGAGAAGTGCTATCGGGCCGTGAATGCTTTTAAGTAAGATGCCAATCGCATCTTCGTTCTTGTAATTATGGTTCACACTTCATACTTAGATTCCTCCATCGACGTATGTAATCCACCAAAATTTCGTTCGGCTTACGCTTCTCTACCACTAAATCACCTATAGTGATGTGGTGCTGAGCTCCGGCGAATCGCTTGATGAAGAGGTTTTCTAGCTCTGAGAACGTCTTCACTAAACCATTCGATAATTCTGCATACCAATCGAAGGCAATTCCTGACAGGCTGCTGACGAACTGTCGGAAGAGTAATGTATCGCTCCCGCCGGCATTGCAACAACTGGCACGAAAGTGTGCAACATGCTGTTGGGGATTCCCGGTTCCATCAAAGGTCTTGAACAGAGGTGGTACGAAGCCTTTTGGGTATTGGACAGCATCGAATTCTTACGGGTAAAGTCTGCCGTCCGAATGGATGTCCCGCTCTTTGATTGTGCTAAGGCTTCTCGTACTGCTCGTTCTACCAAGCTCTTGATATCTTTTACGGAATCATGCTTTGTGTTGTATCTTTCTTTAGGTGATCATCCCCGTTGACGGATGTAATCTCCTTTCCTCCGTCCACAATGTGAATGACCTGCGGGGGTGTCTCTCTTTGGGGTTGCACTTGACTGCGGAGGCCGGCTGGGGCTACGAGCCATCTCTTCCATCCTCTTCGCCATTTAGGCGATCGTATCGTCTTTCTCTTGAAGTTGTCTTCTCATCGCTTCCGGCTCCTCTCTTCTGCGGGCTGCGAGAGCACCTTGTGAAGGCGATGAAGCTCGTGTTTCAACCATGTTGATTTCGCATACTCATCATCCATTAATTCCGATGAATCGATCTCGTCTCCGAATTTCTCTTCTCTTTCTTTTGCTAGTCGTCGAATATCAGTTCTCAACTTTTTCATAGCGTCCTCTAGCGGTCTTTTCTATGCATCCTCGCAGTTGTCGTATGATAGCTGCCGGGTTCCCTTCTCGCGAGTCCCCTTTACTGCAGTAGCACTTTCTTCAGATTCAAGTCTCCTGACGAGACTTTCCTTCTCGAGTTCGTTGTTTCGATCTTAGTTGTCCGGTAGTGGGACGCCATACCATCCTTCTAGCGGCGAGAAGGTCTTGGACAAGATGGTACGTCGGCCGGATGCTTGGAAGGTGGTATCCTCCCTAATCCGTAACCACCGAAACAACGATAGGCGGACTAGACTTCATCCTTTTATTTGGCTTTTACGTAACGATGGCGGGTTCTACTCGTGGCCCGAGACGGGATTTGAGCGGCACCCGCCCTATCCTTCTTAGAATCTCCGATCTCGGGCATTTCTCTTTCTTTGCTAGCTTCTCGATCACAGTCTGTAGTCGGGCAAACGGCGTGATCCTAGCCCTTTTCTTTCTGCTGTCGTCATAGTATGCCGGTCGAGGTAATGTAGAAACAATCCTGCGGACATTTTCCTCGTCAGCCGCGGTGGAAAGGGGGTGGAATCTACTTCCTTCCAAAAAGGGTGTATCTTCGAGCAATGGTATGTATTCGGGTAGTGGTGTGTACTCGGGGATTTACGGGATTTCCTCCGGGAAAGCAACTTCGGCGGCTACGGCCTTCCTGGCAATCTTCCTACTTCTGTTCCTTCTTTGGGTCCGTGTTAGTGATGGAATTCTTGAGCTGGACCCGATTTCAAAAATAGAAGGTCTCACAGGAAAGTCTGTACCCTCCACGGTAACAGGTTCACCATAGTTCTGGATTTCCTTCCCCTTTAACTGCGCGAGCAGGCGGGGTAGGTGCGGAGACAACTAAACCGGTGGGGGTAGCAAGAACGGTCCTTACGCGGACGAGCGGTACTCCTCTCGGTTGGAATCTTTTGCGAGGGCGGAAACTCTTGAGTTGACCTAAGGTTGAACTCGATCAACGGCTTCTCGGCTTCGGATACTTTGTTTGTCGATGCGAAAAGGGAAACATCGGTGATCTTGACATTTGTGTTCTCGAATCCTTGTCCAAACCGGATGATCCCATTGTCGGGTAGCTCATCCTTGTAAACGGCGAAGTCCGAGTCCATTGGTGAAGGAGAAAATCAGCTTTGGGGCTTCCATTTCTACGGGGCGGATTCGATTGTCGGTCCCGAGTTATGCTTCTTCTCATCGGGACAAAAGAAAGGAATCGAAAAGAGTCCGAACACATTCTTGTTCATGTATTTATAAGGAGTTATTTGTTAAAAGAATCATTCGTTAAAGGGTTTGTTTATTTAGAACGGAATGTTCAAAGGTGTAAAGAAGGTAAGGAATTCGATTTAGAGTTGGAAAGGAAAAGAAAGTCTTATGCAAGACTTCTCGACTCAGAGGATCACTCCTAAACTAACACCTTTTGGGGGTCCACCCCACCTCGAAAATGAGGTAAAAGGATCTCGGAACCTCTTTGTTTAGGGGTGTCTAAACAGTGACTCCTAAATCCGAGAGAATGTTGGTTATACTTGTTCAAGGTAGAAATGAACATAGTACCCCAACGGAAAGAAGGGTAGTTTGATCCATTAAGGACATGGATGCACTACCGATTTTTGAAAGCAGAATTATCTAATTATAATGGAGAGAGGAATATTCCCCAGCGGAATCGCCAGAAATTGTCGGCACTATTTTAGGTCGTGTGTTTTATTTTGAAAAGGGGGTCGCCTAACAGAAATTGTCGGCGAATTTTTAATTTAATTTAAATAAATAATTTGAAAAGTAGTATTTGATTTTGAAAATAATTTTAAATTTGAAAATTTTAAGATATGAAATCAAACCGATCTCACATCCCAAATAGTTTATATAAACGAGCACCACACCACAAACCGTGTATCTATCCCTAAGGATAGACACACTGCTTGACGGTGGGGCTCGATTAAACAAACTAAAAGATTTGTGACATCCGTTTGGTACGCGAACCAATTTTATAAGCCGGCAAATTCCACTGCTTAATATGAAAGTATTAAACGGGGTTTATATTACCCAGGTTCTTTAAAATTCCCTATAAGGGCAAGCCCCTATAGTTAATTACATCTTAAGTGACGGGAATCACCTAAGAAAACTCTCGATAATAATCGGTAATTCGCTCTCGAGAATTTCAAAGTTTAGGGTTTTCGAGGGATTAAATTTTGGAATTTCAATAGGCAATGGATCAAATTTGGAACATTTTGTTTTGAGAATTCAAAGGAAGAAAAGTAGGAGAAATTACGGATTCGAAGCTGACTTCGGTAATTTCTCGACTATCCTATTGTTTGGCTTGGATTTAGGAAAGTCCTAATGTTTATTTAGTATTTCAATCTTGCCAATTTTAATTAATTTGGACTTATATTTGTATGATAGAATCATACAAATAGCCTAGAAGTTATGAGGGTTTATGTCGTACCGAACGACTACCTCGGAATCCTAAGTCCGGTTAGGGCTTAATTTGCAATACAAATGCCTAACAAAAGGTTGAGGATTTATGTTGCACTAGGCAAACTACCTCGAAGTCCTATGGCTTGGTTATTTAATTCTATGAAAGTTTTGCTGATGTAGATTTGTTTTGCTGACGATGATGGCCGTGCTGCCCACCATGCTCCGAGTTCCTTGTTGTTGCAGAGGTTTAGTTTTAGAAGTCATAAATCGGGAGATGAGAAAAGTGTTTTGGTTTGGAGGGAAACTTAATTTCCAAGTGTTCTTTGTATTTTAATTAAAACAAATCTTAAAGTTAATTATAACGACACCGGTTAAGATCCCACGGTTCCATCCTTCAGGCATCGTTATTTTTATCGATTCACTTAGTCCGGATGAATTTGCTAAACTCAACTGAATGAGTTCCACACTTTCATTTAGACCGTGAGAAATCCCGTTAGCAACATGTAGGTTACATCATCCGAGGTATTCCCGATCATCCAACAGAACATTTTAATTTAGTTATAATTGTAGTTTTGTGTTCTATTTGTGATTAAATTTTGAGTTGTTTTATATTTTGAAATGTTGTGGCGGTGAATTTTATCTTGCAATGAATTTTAATTTAGTTTTGGTTTCAGTTTTAGGGACTATCCTAAAGGTGTGGGTTTTCATGCAACAGTTGTTTATCATGCAAGAAAAAGTAAGTGTGATGCGATTAAATAAATTGCAATAAGGTAAATTGCAATAAAATAAAAGCATACCTGGAGGGTCTTCCCGTCATCCCAAGCTGCACTTAAAACACAATTAGAATATTTAAGCAAGTTCCTAGGTAAAGCTAAGGGAAGGTTTATGGTTTTCTACCAAGTTCCTAATCCTATAGCTAGTCATTTCCTATGACATCTAGGTCCTTTGTGTTTTGGTTTAAGGACGATTTTCTTCATCAAAGAACAATTAAATTCAATTGTTCTCATAAACATCCTATCATATTGAGGAAGTACTTAAGAAAAATCTTAAACATCTTTTCAATATTGCTAGAATTGTTTTAAGTCCAAATGGATTTAATTATACAAATGAATTAATCGTCCGGGAGTTCAAGTTTTGTTGTTATCTTACTCAGTGAACTAGGATATTTGAATGTCCTATAGGTGGAGTAACATTTCATTTAATGTTCTATTTAGGAGTTATGATAATTAAAGTTTTCGAGGGCAAATTGGTGTTCCAATGATTTGTGATTTAGTTTAACTTCGAGTTAAAGGGTTTAAATTTGGAATAGTGTTCAAGTTGTTTTATTTTTAATTTCTTTATGTCTTAGGTGATGTTATTTAATTCAATTTAATTTAACTTTAATTTAATTTAATTTAATTTAATTTGGTTTAGTTTTAATTTTAATTTAATTCTGATTTAATCCAATTTAGTTTGACTTGATGTGAATTAATTTAATTTAATTTAACTTGATTTAATTTAATTTGATTTAATTTAATTTAATTTAATTTGATTTGATTTAATTTAATTTAATTTAATTTAATTTAATTTAATTTAATTTAATTTAATTTAATTTAATTCAATTTAATTTAATTTGTTTAATTTAATTTAATTCAATTTAATTTAATTTGATTTAATTTAATTTAATTTAATTTAATTTAGTTTAATTTGATTTAATTTAATTTAATTTTATTTTTAATTTTAATTTAATTGAAATTTTAAAAGAGTTTAATAATTTAACTTTTAATTTAATTTAATGATTAAGTCCTTTAACATTTTAAAACTTAAATTTGAATTATCATTTTAATTAAGAATTAAATATTATTGAGATGATTAATTTAGGGATTTTTAAATTAAAGAATAAATCTCTTCCTAATAATATCCACTATTTAATAATTCCAACTTTATTATTCTTCCAAATTTAATCAATTATTTAATTAAGGTTTATTTTAAGTATTTTCAAATTGTTTAATAGGTTTCTATCCTTTAATTATTTAAGTTTCAATCATCCAAATCAGATTAGGATCAAATATTTTACTTGTTAATTTTTTATTAAACCTAAAGTTTTAATTAAGGGTTAAATTTTTTAATTACCATTTTGCCCTTCAAGCTTAATAATTTCATAACTCACTAAATTGAACTTAAATGAACTTGAAATTTTTATATGACTTCACTCATATGTCAATAAAGACATGAGAGGAGAAAATGTGATTTTTCTGTATTTAATTTATTTATATATTTATTTTTGGTGGAAAATAGGAATTTCCAAGAAAAATTTAATAACATGACCAAGGGAGAGTTTCTGTCCTTAAGAAAATTATGGGACATTCCTAATGACCAGAGGACCACTTGGACCAATTTTGGTGATTTTTTAAATTATATTATTTTTATTATAATTATTTTAAATTTTGGAGTATTAATTAATTTAAAAATAAAATAAGGGTTGAAAAATGAATTTTATATTTTTCAAAAATCTCTCTGATATCAAGGAAATCAGAGAATCAATTTTTGTAATTTTCTGATTTTTCTTTGATTTATTATAATTATTTTAGTGAAAATGCTAGAAAATACATTTTTTAATTTTAAAATTGCCCTAGGCTTTAAAATTTAATATCTCATTAAATAGACCTAAGAAAAATATGGGGTTTGTTCCTAAGTGATTAAAATTCAAAATATGACATTTTGGTGAATTTCATTATTTTTGTGATTTTTATTATTTTTTAATTATTAAAATATTAAAATAATACTAAAAAATCAACTTTTTTAGAAAATTGAAATTTTAATTTTCATAAATTCCCCTGATATCAGAGAGGCTCTAAAACTAATTTGGTGAATTTTTGAAAGGTATTTTGAAAGTTATGAATTTTTAAAATTTAAAATGGCTAAATGGCTTAATCAACCCATTTAGTAGGGCTAACCAAGTCCAATTGACTTAAAATTTTTATGGTGGGTTCCTCTCGATTCTAAAGGTCGGTGGAGAATTGATTTCAAGTCAATTTGATGTATGGTTAGCTCTAATGAATTAGGGATCTATTTTGGGTGTTTAAGCCGATTAGGGTTATTTTAAATGAGTTAACCTAAAAACTATTTTTCCTAGGGTCCTGCGGTCATAAGGGACATCACCAAATTTTCCTAGAATTTATTTCTCAACATGCTAATTATTGGATTTAAAATACTCAAAACAGTAACATGAATTTGAAAAAACAATAACTTCTCATAGGGATGGCCTCTGACTTTGGAAAATTCAAGGAATGTTCCCAAATCCAGAGGCTTCAAAAGCCCTATGGTCTCATGCCATGGTGAATTTCCTATATGCATGGAGAATTAAAATAATGCGAGAGGGTAAATAAATTATTAAAAATAAAATACCTGATGAAATTAAATAATTTCTTTTCCACATTATTCTCCTCCGTTCACTGAGCAAGAGGGTATTTTTATTTTATTTTTCCGATTTTCCTACACGAAGTTATGGATTTTTGATGTTTAGGGAATTAAATAAATCAGAAAATCCCTAATTTTCTATTTATCCGAGTCGGCGCCGCGTCAACCTTAGCATCTCCGAAGTGCAGCGTGGCGCTCTCCCATTCGACGCCGCCACCTAAGTCAGCAGCCCGGGTCCCGCCTTCCGCGTATCATTTGCCGATCTGACCCGATCTGAGCCGTCCGTCCGTGCGTATATTAAATGGACGGCATCCGTTCATCATCCCCAAGCGTCCTCACCCGAGAGCCGTCCACACTAAATCCCTAATATCTCACTCGATACTCGATGGATTTTCGTGTTCTTATACTCTATGGATTCGTCTTGAAGAGACGAATACATCTATACGGTGATCATGCATTGAAATTAAAGCATTTGAAATGGAGGATCTCTAGAAGCTCGGGATGAAGAATTAGCTCATACCTTTGCTCAGAGAAGTGTGGCTTCAATCTGAGAGTTGTGTCACCTTCGATTGTGTCCCAACAAGCTCCATATGAAGTCTCCTGGTCGCAGTGAATTGCCTAAGTAGGATTTCGACCACAGCCGATCACAAAGCTTGGAGGCTGGAGCAACTAGGTGGCTTGGAGATGGGGCTTTCTTTGGTGGGCACCTTCTCTTGGTACGAGTGAAGGTGTAGGACCAATCAATTTGAGGATTGATCCACTGTAGAGAAATGTCCTGGTTTTGGGTGGAATTTCAGTTGAGAAATTGGGTTCTGTTGGTGGGGATTAGGGCAAATTGACACTGGGGATCAACTGCTCTAATGATGGAGAAGGGTTTAGAAAAATTTTGGCAGAGTTTCGGCAAGGTTTGTGCAACTCTCTTCTTATGGCCGTGAGGGGGTGATGTTTAAATAGGAGAGGGTGGAGGGCCTCCCAGGGAGAGTTAGGGCTTGGGATCAGCTGCTCTTGGCAAGAGAAGAACAGCTACAATGGCCACTGGGGATGGGGCAGCTCGGCGGGTGAGAATTTCAAGTTTAGGCTCACATGTGAGCTCTCGTCCATGGTGTTTTCCGGCGACTTGGTGGCTGGCCGGCCAGGCATTGGTCACCATCTTGTTCAGGTGGGTCAGGGCTGGGGTTTAGTGTAGGCAATGGCAAATGCCATGTGTAAAAGGCTTGGATTGAAATGGAATGGGGGAAGGCTATTGCGGGTTCAAATGAGTCAACCCCTCCATTTGGGCTAGGTGCACCACCCGAGGCCTGATTTTGGGCTGAAAAGGATCATTTGGGTCAGCCAAGAGAAAATGGTGTGGTCTCCATTCATGATGAGGTGGCTAAGCATGGTTTAGTGTGTGACATTCTTAAGGTAAAAAAGGGTTTAAGAAGGATTAGGAAAGGGGGCCCTCCTTTTGCCATTAATGGCTTGATCACATGTCAAACCTTCCATGGCTCCATGTGGCTTGCCCATGGCTTGCATGGCTTGTCTTTGGCTTGGGGAAAGTTGAGTCAATTTCATGGAAATGGATTTAAGAAAAAATTTTGGTATTTAGGGGTGATTTGGCATGAGGCTTGATTTGGAATTATTTGATGATTGGATTATAACTTAGGGAATGGCTTTAATTAAATGGATGGCAAATGGAAATGTCATGTGGGCTTTAGGGCCAATTTTGGGCTTTTGTATTTGATGGAAATGGGCTTTTAAAATGGTTTAGGGAAGTGGGCTTTTGGATTTTAAAATGGATTTTAGGATGGAATTTTGGCAAAGGCTTGGGCCAAATAATTGTTGGGTTTAGCTCATAGATGTGTCATGAGTGACTTGGAGCAAATTGGGAGTGATTTGGGTTTGAATTGGGTTGAATTTGGGCTCCTTTGGTGAATGGGCCAATATAGGTCAAATTGGGCTAAGTTGGGCCAATGTTGGGCTACGGTTGAAATTGATGTAAAATAAATGTTGGGAAATGTCTATGGGAGTGTTTCAAAGAGGTTTTGACTTTGGTTGGGCTTTGATTTTGGGATTTGGGCTCATTTGGGTTAGGTTTGGGTTTAGGTCAAAATTGGGCCTTTTAGCTTTGGGTTGAATTTGAGTGGGGTTTGGGTCTAAATGTTGGGCAAATCATGTTAGTGTTTTGTTTGTGGGGATGTCAAGGAAGGTTTAGAAAAGATTTTGGGTTAATTGGAGTTGAATTGGGTGAGTTTGGGTTAGGTTTGGGTCATGGGTCTAAATTGGGCTTTAAGGCCAAAAGTGAAATTGGATTCAAATGTCAATCAAATTGGACTTGGATTTGGTCTAGATTGGTATTGGGAATGTTGAATTGAAGTTTAGAATTGAATTGGACTAGAGTTTGGGTCAATTGGGTAGGCTTAGTTTGACATTGGGTTCACTTAGGCTTAAAATGGGTCAAATTGGGGGTTTTGACAAAAGTGGGGTAAATTGACAAAATTGGCCCATGGTGTAGTTGGACCAAATGAAATTGGGAATATTTGGGATTTTCTGGAATTTGTTGGGAATTTTCTGAATTTTTTGGATTTTTGGGTCAAGGGGGGTATTTTGGGTATTTGGAGGGTATTGGGAGGTATTTTTGGAATTCTTGGTATTTTTTGGTATGGATGATCAATTTGAGTAATGTGGAAATGTTTGGGATTGGTTTTGAGGAATTTTGGGTGATTTGGGATTTTGCAAATTTTGGGTAGTTTCAAGGGTTTTGGGTAGGCTAAGCGGGTGTAGGGTCCCGGGGGTCAAAAATTGAAAATTTGGAAAATTGAAGATTGGGTAAATTTGAATGGAATGAAATCATTTTGGTTGAGCCATGAAGCCACATCAAGCCCACATGAGCCATGAAGGGACTCATTTGAGGCATCCACTATGTTGTTCCTAACCCTCTTAAGAACCATCCATGTGAATCACCTACATGAGTCAGGAGATAAAGTTAGGTATAAGTGTGTGAAAGTGTAGTGTATAGATGTAGTGTGTGTGTAAGTTAGCCCTTCACCGAGACCAGGCCACCCGAGGCGATCCTAAGGCCGAAGAGTCCTATAGGAACTCATCCTTTAAACTTCCAAATTTGATTTCAACCCTCTAGGTGATTAGGGGTCTATAGTCAAGCTTGTAGAGTTTGCAGGAAGTTAAGAAGTGGTTTGGGTTTCTAAGTGGTGGGTCCCAACTCTAGTCCTCTAAGATAGTCAAGGGAAAAGCCTAAGGCTAGATCCTAAGTACTAAAAAGAAGAAGAGAAGACCTCATCAAAAATGAGGTCAACAGGGCTGCCTTCTGTAGAAAGTTGGTCTAGTTGTCAGTACCTAAGGTGGGACATACACCATGCTTACGGTCCTTTTCAGATGCCACATGGCTTTCTTATGGTCTGCCGTGAGTTTAGCGGGACATCTGTGAGTTTCTTCTTTCGGTGTTTTTGTGGTTTTCGCTACGACTTTGTTTTGTTTTTGTTCGCAATTTCTACGAGGTTTCCTACGAGATTTCTTTTTCTCTTTTCAAGATTTTATTTGCTTTATTTCACCTTTCTTTCGGGTTTCTCTTTTTCTTTCTTTCGCCTTTTCTTCTTGGATTTACCGCCGGGTTTTGCACCTTACTTTCCTTACACATACGGTAGCGCACTTAGTCAGGTTTTCCTTACTACGTTCACTCCTGTTTTGCTTTGGTGCTGATGCCTTTTCTGCAGAAAATAATAAAGTGATAATAATAAACAGGTAACAATACGCCCCGGGTAATCATTGCCTACGGTACATTTGTAGCACTGTTACTCCTTTTATTTACTGCTTTTCCTGCTTTACTTTTTAGCATATATACCAGCTAGCGTAGCATGTTTTACTTTCCTCAGTACTTGCTTCAATTAGCATAACATGTTTTACCTGTTACAGCGCATATTCCTGTTAGCGTAGCATGCTTTACTTCCTTTGTACTTACTCCTGCTTAGTGTAGCATGCTTACTGTTTACTGTAGCATATACCTATTTCCCTGTTCTCTTTTACTATTGCTCCTGTCACTGTAGAACACACTCACGCTTGCAACAAAAAAAATGGTAATAATAATAAGATAAGATAAAATGATTTGCATGTTCGTTTTAACTTAAGATTTAAATCTAA
>CM040431.1:85645529-85675529 GCA_022702705.1 Papilionanthe hookeriana x Papilionanthe teres
GGTTAAACTCAATCAACGGTTTCTCAGTCTCCGGTACTTTGCTTGTGAGTGAAAAGAGAGTGACGTCGGGGATTTTGATGTCGGTGTCCCCGAATCCTTGTCCGAATCGAATAATTCCATTATCAGGCAGTTCGTCCTTGAACACGGCCAGGTCGAGTCCGTTGACGAAGGAGAAGATCAGTTTTGGGGCTTCCATTTCTGCAGGGCAGATTCCAAGTGTTAGTCCCTGAATCGTGCTTCTTCTTATCGTATAACTTATGACGAAAAGAAAGAGTCCGAACACATTTCTGTTTATCTTAGTGTATTTGTGGTATTAAAGGAAAATTGTTTTTTTTTTGAAAAGATTTGTTCTTTAGGAAGGAGAATTATTAAAAGAAGGAGAGTTGTAGGAAGGGTAATAAGGAATTGATTAGGAACTGGAAAAGGAAGAGAAAGTCTTGCAGAAACTTCTCGACCCGCAAGACCGCTCCTAAACTAATACCTATTGGGGGTCCACCCCACCTCAGAAATGAGGTAAAAGGATCTCGGAACCTCTCTGTTTAGGGGTGTCTAAACAGTGGCTCCTAAATCCGAGAGAATGTTGGCTATACTTGTTCAAGGTAGAAATGAACATAGTATTCCAACGGAAGGAAGGGTAGTATGATCCACTAGGAACATGGATACACTACCGATTTTTGAAAGCAGAATTATCTGATTAAAATGGAGAGAGGAACTGTCCCCAGCGGAGTCGCCAGAAATTGTACGGCTTATTTTTAGGTTATGTGTTCTGAAAAAGGGGGGTCGCCTAACAAAAATTGTCGGCGAATTTTTAATTTAATTTAAATAAATAATTTGAAAAGTAGTATTTAATTTTGAAAATAATTTTAAATTTGAAAATTTTAAGATATGAAATCAAACTGATCTCACATCCCGAATAGTTTATATAAACGAGCACAGCATCACAAACTGTGTATCTATCTCGAAGAATAGACACACTCGTTTGGTGATGGGACTCGATTAAATAAACTAGAAGATTTGTGACATCCGTTTGGTCTGCGAACCAATTTTATAAGCCGACAAGTTCCCCTGCTTAATATAAAGGAATTAAGCAGGGTTTATATTACCTGGGTTCTTAAAATTCCCTATAAGGGCAAGCCCCTATAGTTAATTACATCTTAAGTGACGAGAATCACTTAAGAAAACTCTCGATAATAATCAGTAGTTCTGCTCACAAGAATTTCAAAGTTTAAGTTTTCAAAGGGATTGAATTTTGGAATTTCAATAGGGAATGGATCAAATTTGGAACATTTTTGTTTTGGGAATTCAAAGGAAGAAAGGTAGAAGAAATCACAGATTCGAAGCGAACTTCGATAATTTCTTAACTATCCTATTGTTTGGCTCGGATTTAGGAAAGACCTAATGTTTATTTGATATTTCAATCTTGCCAATTTTGATTAATTTGGGCTTATATTTGTATGATAAAATCATACAAATAGCCTTGAAGATGTGAGGGTTCATGTCGTACCAAACGACTACCTCGGAGTCCTAAGACCGGTTAGGGCTTAATCTACATAACATGATCTTGCAAATGCCTAACGAAGAGTTGAGGATTTATGTTGCACTAGGAAAACTACCTCGAAATCCTATGGCTTAGTTATTTAATTCTAAGAAAGTTTTGCTGAAGTAGACTCAGGTTTTGCTGATGACGATGGCCGTGCTGCCCACCATGCTCCGAGCTCCTTGTTGTTGCAGAGGTTTAGTTATAGAAGTCATAAATCAGGAGATGAGAAAGGTGTTTTGGTTTAGAGAAAATCTTAATTTCCAAGTGTTTTTATGTTTTATTTAAAACAAATCTTAAAGTTGATTATAACAACACCGGATAAGATCCCACGGTTCCATCCTTCCGGCATTGTTATTTTTATCGGATTCACTTAGTCCAGATGAATTTGCTAAACTCAACTGAATGAGTTCCACACTTTCATTTAGACCAGTAGGAAATCCCGTTAGCAACACGAAGGTTACATCATCCGAGGTATTCCCGATCATCCAACAAGACGTTTTAATTTAATTGTAATTGTAATTTTGTGTTCTGTTTGTGATTAAATTTTGAGTTATTTTATATTTTGAAATGTTGTGGCAGTGAATTTTATCTTGCAATGACTTTTAATTTAGTTTTGGTTTCAGTTTTAGGGACTATCCTAAAAGTGTGGGTTTTCATGCAACAGTTGTTTATCATGCAAGAAAAGTAAAGTGCATTTGCAAAAAAGTAAATTACAAGAAAATAAATTGCAATAAAATAAAAGCGTACCTGGAGGGTCTTCCCGTCATCCTAAGCTGCCCTTCAACACAATTTAGAATATTTAAACAAGTTCCTAGGTAAAGCTAAGGGAAGGGTTATGGTTTTCTACCAAATTCCTAATCCTATAGCTAGTCATCTCCTATGACGTCTAAGTTCTTGTATTTTGGTTTGAGGACGATTTTCTTCATCAAAGAACAATTAAGTTCAATTGTTCTTATAAATATCCTATCATATTGAGGAAGTGCTTAAGAAGAATCTTAAACATCTTTTCAATATTTCTAGGATTATTTTAAGTCCAAATGAATTTAATTATACAAATGAATTAATCGTCCGGGAATTCAAGTTTTGTTGTTATCTTACACAGTGAACTAGGACATTTGAATATCCTATAAGTGAAGTAACATTTCATTTAACGTTCTGTTTAGGAGTTATGATAACCAAAAGCTTTCGAGGGCAAATTGGTGTTCAAATGGTTTGTGATTTAATTTAATTTCAGTTATCGGGTTTAAATTTGGAATAGTGTTCAAGTTGCTTTATTTTGAATTTCTTTATGTCTTAGGTGATGTTATTATTTTTTTAATTCAATTTAATTTAACTTTAATTTAATTTAATTTAGTTTAGTTTCAATTTTGATTCAATTTAACTTGATTTTAATTTTAACTTGATTGTATTATTTAATTTAATTTAATTTAAATTTTAATTTAATTTTACTTTTAATTTTAGTCTAGTATTTTATTTTATTTTTTTTTATGTTTTAAAGATGATTTAATTTTAATTGTTAAAGTATTAATTTAATTGAAATTTTAAAAGGATTTAATTTAAATAATTTAACTTTAATTTAATTTAATGATTAAGTCTTTTAGCATTTTAAATATTAAATTTGAATTATCATTTTAATTAGGAATTAAATATTATTGAGATGATTAATTTAGGGATTCTTAAATTAAAGAACAAATCTCTTCCTAATAATATCCCTATTTTAATAATTCCAATTTTTACTATTCTTCCAAATTTAATTAATTACTTAATTAAGGTTTATTTTAATTATTTTTAAATTGTTTAGTAGGTTTCTACCCTTTAATTATTTAAATTTCAATCATCCAAATCAGATTAGGATCAAATATTTTACTCTTTAATTTTATTAAGCCTAAAGTTTTAATTAAAGATTAAAATTTTAATTATCATTTTTCCCCTTCAAGCTTAATAATTTCATAACTCACTAAATTGAGCTTAAATAAACTTAAAATTTTTATATAACTTCACTCATATGTCAATAAAGACATGAGAGGAGAAAATGTGATTTTTCTGTATTTAATTTAATTATATAATTATTTTTGGTGGAAAATAGAGATTTCAAGGAAAATTTAACAATATGACCAAGGGAAAGTTTACTGTCCTAAGAAAATTATGGGACATTACTAATGACCGAGAGGATCACTTGGAACAATTTTGGTAATTTTTGAATTATATTATTTTTATTATAATTATTTTAAGTTTTGGAGTATTAATTAATTTAAAAATAAAATAAAGGTTGAAAAATGAATTTTATATTTTTCAAAAATCCCTCTGATATCAAAGGAATCAGAGAATTAATTTTTACAATTTTCTGATTTTTCTTTGATTTATTAGAATTATTTTAGTGGAAATGCTAGAAAATACATTTTTTTAAAATTTAATATATCATCAAATAGACCTAAGAAAAATATGGGGTTTGTTCCTAAGTGATTAGAATTCAAAATGTGACATTTTAATGAATTTTATTATTTTTGTGATTTTTATTAATTTTTATTTATTAAAATATTAAAATAATGCAAAAAATTAACTTTTTAGAAAATTACAATTTTATTTTTCTTAAATTCCCCTGATATTAGAGAGGCTCCAAAACCAATTTGGTGAATTTTTGAAAAGTATTTTGAAAGTTATGAATTTTTAAAGTTTAAATTGGCTAAATGGCTTAATCAACCCATTTAGTAGAGCTAACCAAGTCCAATTGACTTCAAATTTTTATGGTGGGTTCCTCTGATCCTAAAGGTCAGTGGAGAATTGATTTCAAGTCAATTTGATGCATGATTAGCTCTAATTAATTAAGGACATATTTTGGGAGTTTAGGCCAATTAGGGTTATTCCAAGTGAATTAATTCAAAACCTATTTTTCCTAGGGTCCTCTGTTCAAGAAACATCACCAACTTTTTCTATAATTTATTTCACAACATGCTAATTATTGGATTTAAAATACTCAAAACAGCAACATGAATTTGAAAAATCAATAACTTCTCTTAGGTATGGCCTCTGACTTTGGAAAATTCAGGGAATGTTCTCAAATTCAGAGGCTTCAAAAGCCCTATGGTCTCATGCCATGGTGAATTTCCTATATGCATGGAGAATTAAAACAATACAGAGGGTAAATAAATCATTAAAAATAAAATACTTGATGAAATTAAATGATTTCTTTTCCACATTATTCTCCTCTGTTCACTGAGCAAGGGGGTATTTTTATTTTATTTTTCTGATTTTTCTACACAAAGTTATGCATTTTTGAAGTTTAGGGAATTAAATAAATCAAAAAATATCCTAATTTCCTACTTATCCACGCGGAGCCACACCATCCTCGGCAGCTCCGAAACGCCGCGTGTCGGGCTGCCATTCGACGCCGCCATCCAACTCAGCGTTCCGGGGGCCCGCTGTATCGTTCCATCTCCTCATCCGGCGCGATCCTGGCCGTTCGTCCGCGCGTGTATGGAATGAACGGCATCCGTTCATCGTCCCCAGCGTCCTCGCCCCGAGAGCCGTCCACACTAAAACCACTAAGAACTCACTCATTTCTCAACGGATTTTTGTGTTCTTGTGCTCTATGGATTTGTCTTGAAGAGACGAATACATCTATAGGGTGATCATGCATTGAAATTAAGGCATTTGAAATAGAGAATCTCCAGAAACTCGGGATAAAGAGTTAGCTCATACCTTTGCTCAGAGAAGTGTGGCTTCAATCTGAGGGCTGTGTCACCTTCGATTGGGTCCCAACAAGCTCCAGATGAAGTCTCCTGGTCTGGTGAATTGCCTAGGTATGATTTCGACCAAGCCCGATCACAAAGCTTGGAGTCTGGAACAGATGGGTGGCACGGAGAGGGGGCTTTTGTCTGGTGGACTCCTTCCCTTGGTCCGGTGAAGGTGTAGGACCAATCAATTTGAGGATTGATCCTCTGTGGAGAAGTGTCCTGGTTTTAGGTGGAATTTTGGGTCGAGAAATTGGGCTCTGTTGGTGGGGATTAGGGCAAATTGTCCATCGGGGATCAACTGCTCTAATTATGAAGAGTGTTCTGGAACAATTTTGGCAGGGTTTCAGTAAGGTCTGGTTCAGCACCTGTCATGGCCGAGAGGAGGTGAGGTTTAAATAGGAGAGGGTGGAGGGCCTCCCAGGGGGAGTTAGGGCTTGGGATTAGCTGCTCTTGGCAAGAGAAGAACAGCTACAATGGCCACTGGGGATGGGGCGGCTCGGCGGGTGAGAATTCCAAGTTTGGGCTCGCATGTGAGCTCTCGGCACAGTGGTTTCCGGTGGCTATGGTGGGTGGCCGGCCGAGGTCGAGTCACTGTTGTCATCGGGGAGGTCGGGCTGGGGCTTAGTGCGGTCAATTGGCCAATGCCATGTGTAAAGAGCTTGGATTGAAATGGAATGGGGGGAAAGCTATTTTGGGTTCAAATGAGTCAACCCATGATTTTGGGCTAGGTTCACCACCCAAGGTCTGGTTTTGGGCTGAAAAGGATCACTTGGGTCAGCCAAGAGAAAATGGTGTGGTCTCCATCCATGATGAGGTGGCTAAGCATGTTTTAGTGTGTGACATGCTTAAGGTAAAAAAGGGTTTAAGAAGGATTAGGAAAGGGGGCCCTCCTTTTGCCAAATGTGGTAAGGTCACATGTGAGCAACTCACATTGCTTACATGTGGCTTAAGAGTGGCTTCATGGCTCCATTTGGCTTTGGAAAAAGTTGGCTTGGTTTCATGAAAATGGTTTTTAAGGATATTGGGTATTTTTGATGGAATTTGGATAAAGCCTAATTTGGATTGATTTGATTATTGATTTAGGCTTTAGGGATAATTTCAATTAATTGAGTGATGAAAAGAATGTGTCATATGGGCTTTAGCATGAAGTTTGGGCTTTTAGGAAGGTTTAAGAAAGTGGGCTTTTGGTTTGAAAATAAATTTATGGATGGGAATTTTGTGAATGATTGGGTCAAACAAATGTTGGGTTTAGCTCATAGATGTGTCATGAGTGATTTGAAGCAAGTTGGGAGTGATTTGGGTTTGAATTGGGTTGAATTTGGGCTTCTTTGGTGAATGGGCCAATATAGGTCAAATTGGGCTAACTTGGGCCAATGTTGGGCTAGGGTTGAAATTGATGTAAAATAAATGTTGGGAAATGTTTATGGGAGTGTTTCAAAGAAGTTTTGGCTTTGGTTTGGTTTTGATTTTGGGGTTTGGGTTTATTTGGGTTAGGTTTGGGTGTAGGTCAAAATTGGGCCTTTTAGCTTTGGGTTGAATTTGAGTGGGGTTTGGGTCTAAATTTTGGGTAAATCATGTTAGTGTTTTATTTTTGGGGATGTTGAGGAAGGTTTAGAAAAGGTTTGGGATTAATTGGAGTTGAATTGGGTTAGTTTGGGTTAGGTTTGGGTCATGGGTTCAAATTGGGCTTTTAAGGTCCAAAATGAAATTGGGTTCAAATGTCAATCAAATTGGACTTGGATTTGGTCTAGATTGGTGTTAGGAATGTTTAATTGAAGTTTAGAATTGAGTTGGACCAGAATTTGGGTCAATTGGGTAGATTTGGCTTGACATTGGGTTCACTTAGGGTTAAAATGGGTCAAATTGGGGGTTTTGATAAAAGAGGGGTAAATTGACAAAATTGGCCCATGGTGTAGTTGAACAAAATGAAATTGGAAATATTTGGAATTTTCTGGAATTTTCTGAGAATTTTTTGAATTTTTGGATTTTTGGGTCAAGAGGGGTATTTTGGGTATTTGGAGGGTATTGGGAGGTATTTTTGGAATTTTTGGTATTTTGGCTATGGATGGTCAATTTGAGTGATGTGTGAATGTTTTGGATTGGTCTTGAGGAATTTTGGGTGATTTGGAGATTTTTTGGAAAAAATGGGTAATTTTAAGGGTTTTGGGTAGGCTAGGCGGGTGTAGGGTCTCGGGGGTCAAAAATTGAAATTTTGGAAAAATGAAAATTGAGTAATTTTAAGTGGAATAAAATCATTTTGGTTGAGCCATGAAGACATATCAAGCCCACATGAGCCATGAAGGGACTCATTTGAGCTATTCACTATGTTGTTCCTAACCCTCTTAGCCAAGAGCTTAGGGGTTAAGGACCATCCATGTGAATCACCCTTATGAGTCAGGAGGTCAAGTTAGGTATGGGTGTGTTTCTAGGATGTGTGTGAAAGTGTAGTGTATAGGTGTAGTGTGTGTGTAAGCCGGCCCTTCACCGGACCGGGCCACCCGGGCGGTTCTAAGGCCGAAGAGTCCTTATAGGAACTCATCCTTTAAACTTCCACATTTGGTTTCAACCCTACTAGGTGATTAGGGGTCTATAGTCAAGTTTGTGGAGTTTGCGGGGAGTTAAGAAGTGGTTTGAAATTCTAGGTGGTGGGTCCCAATTCTAATCCTCTAAGATAGTCAAAGGAAAATCCTAAGGCTAGATCCTAAGTACTAAAAAGAAGAAGAGATGACCTCATTAAAAATGAGGTCAACAATCCCTATAGGTGACTAAAGCCTTAAGATTAACCCTGAGGTGCCCGTTTCACACACTTACACTTTCACACACTTTAACATTTACATTTACACTGACATTCACATTTACACATCGCATTCTACATTCACATCCTGAATCGAATACATTTCACTTCGATCTTCGGACTCTTTGGAAACTCATGTGTGTGGTCCCACTAGCCTTACGCCTACGGCTAAAAGAGCTGAAATCACCAAATAGAGAACCAAAGGATGCTTTCCTTAGCCTGTTGACCATCCAGAATCATTCCATTCTTCATGGTCTGACGATACATTGCTTTTCCTAAATTTTCATTTTTACCCCGAAATTACCAGTTTGCCCCTGAAAAGGGACCCAAAACCCAAAACTCCACAGAGCCACCTGGTGTTCCCGGAAATTGTTCCGGAGCGTTCCTCTCGTCAAATGATGAAGTTTAACTGTAAACATGCCATACTTTTGAGCTACCGGTGGACCCCTCGCGGCTTAAATAGCCGCAACTTGAACGACATTTCGGGCCCCACAAATCCCTCCACAGTGGTCAGAAACACTCCCGGACACTGTCATTCAACTCCAAATTTCACTTTACACTGCCTCGTACCGTTATTTTGACATTTCGGACACTTTCCTAAAATGACCCCGAAATGACTAAAATACCCCTGCGGGCTCGGATGACCTCGAATTTCGAAACGGACTTCGCCGTTGCTCTCAGAACATTGAAAATAGTAGGAATCGATATAAAATTTTCCATGTTTTGACGAGCGACAAAATCGGCTCAAAATCGACGCAATTTTAATTAAAATAATTACATTTTTACCACCTAAACCCAAACCCACGCCAAATAGGGTTTAGCCGAACCCTAGACGAACCCCTCCCTCTTCCTTTTCGCAAAACAACAGTCGAGCCCCCTCTCCATTCGCGATTTCTTCCTCCCTTAGCCCTAGATTCGCGATTTTCTCCTCCTTGCGTCTCTCCTTGTCGTGGCTTCTCCTCCTCCTTGCGCCTAGGGGTGAGGTGGCCTCTCCCCTTCCAGGTAAGTGCTGCCATGAAAGAGAATCTCTGGCTCCAAGTCCTCTCCATGGCAGCCCCCTATCACTTCTCCATGGATCGTCACTTCTTCTTTTGCTTTTCTATCATCTCCTTTCACTTCTATGGAGGATTTTGGGCTGCACCTACCTGGTACCCATGGGGTGTTTGGGAGCACACCTTCTTCCTCCTCCCATGGCTTTAAATCAACCTTTTTTTTGCCATTTTTGGGTTGGCTGAAAATTAAAGATTGGGAGAAGAGGAGGTGCTGCCCAAATGTGTTCTAAACTTGTTTCTAGCCTTGCATTGGTGTCTTACTTCAAGTGGTAACCCCCTTAACTCCTTAATTTCTTTGGTTGCTTGACTTTGAATGTTGGGATTGATTTATCTTGTGGCTTAATTGGTTGGTTTGGCAAGCCCTCCTTTTCTTCTCTTCATTTTGCAAGTTTCATTTTTTATAAAAAATAAAAAAAATAAAAAAAACAAAGTTTGTGCATCAAATATCTAATGCTTTTCTTATCCCATGTGCAAGACTATTCCTACATGCAAAAGGTTTAAATTTGTGCCTATGTTCAAGGTCACTTTTTCATGCCAAGGATCTAATTTTGGGCCTATGCTTCAAGTCGTTTTGCGTGGCTAAAGTTTGGGGCTTATGATTAGCTCTTAGTGCTTTTCTTACATAGCAAAGTTTTAGAGTTATGCTTATGTTCTCAAAGTGCTTTACATGAAAAAATGTTTGGGTTTCTATGGCTTGGTGCCCTTTTACTTAAAAGTTTGGTGATATCTTATACATGTTAGAGAATGCCTATGGCGTGAAACACCTTACTTAGAAAAGATTACTTTTTTTTTCCTCTTGTCATTTGGGATATTTTGGCTTTATGGCTTTCATTTTGAAAGCATGAAAACACTTGTGTATTTAGTGCAATTTTCCGATTTAGGGAGGTTGACACATGGAACTTTCAAGTTGGAGCACATATGCACTTGTTTATCACTCATTTCAACACATATTCATACACACAACATCAAAGTTGGTATTTTGCACTCATTTGCACTCATTTCATGTATTTAAAATGCTTTGCATTGGTTGGGATGCATATGAAATAATTTGGTGAAATAGTTGCAATTTTCAGATTTGGAAACACATACAACTTCCAAATTTGAAACCATATGGGCTTGTTTCTCACTTCCCCCAATATGTATTCATATATGCATCACTTAAGCTTCAAATTCACATACATTCCACCTCATTCCATACATCTAAAGTGCTTTCCATTGGTTGGAATACACGTGAAATAAATAGTTTAAAAGAAATCTGTAATTTTCGGATTTGGACTTACCCCAACAAAAAAAGTTCAAATGTGAAGTTATAAATGCTCTTATCCTATTCATTTCAATGGGTATTCATGTATACAATATCAAGGGTATAATTCCATACAAGTTCCAACCCATTCCCTACATAAAAGGTGATAATTTCTCATTTAGAAATTCTAAAGCTCCTTACATGTCACCTTCACTAAAACACTTTCACACATACATTCCCTACATGAAAACTCCACACATACACTCACCCTACAAAGCTGCAACAAACCTACAAGATACATTCATGAAATTTCACATTCATGCTCACTTTATCAAGTTTTAGCATCCCCACATATTACATACATGACACCTACACTTAACACATACTTCACTCACATATAACTCACATACACTTAACATTTTCATTCCATATCATCCCTACATGTCATCCACATTAAAGTTAACCCTCATACACAATTTTGGGAGTGAATTTCATCATTCCTACACTTGGCAAAATAAAAATCTGCACTCACCTTTTGCCCCGGAATTGATCTACATTGATTCTACATTTGCCAAAGTGCAAAAACAGCACTTACACATTAATATAGAGTTAGTTTATATCATCCCTATGCTTGCACAAAGTGAAAATCTGGATCTTTGCACTTGCTTTAAATTGATTTGGATCACTTACTTGCTGCCCCTATGCAATATACACTTGGTTCAGTTTATGGCAAGTTGGTAATAAGCATTCTTTTGTTGCCCCTATGTTGAGAATTGCAAGGATGCCTACCATGCAAGTTTATTTTGAATGTTCCTTTGTTGTCCTCACTTAAAATTTACATTATTTAGCATCATTTGGGTTGCTTTCAAGTGAGAAAACTAAAAGAAAAGGAGGTGGCAAGTTCACTGCTTCAAAGAGGGATCCCAGATATGTTTTACATGCTTAGATGCCTTTAACTTGCATAATTAAGTTAGGTGTCTTTACATTCTTATATATGCTCTCTTGCTTGCATAATATGCTTGGAATGGTGTTATATGCTTGGGTTGCTTCACTTTCCTATTGTTGCAAGTGTGGGAAGTTTAAAGTTGATGGCAAATGTGGTGTTATATATATACATGCTTGGTGCACTTTTTTAGATGGATTGCAGGTGTGAAAATATGATTTTCCTGCCGTTATGATGCAGAAATTTTCTCTAAATAGAATTGTACTCTTTTCATTCTTTTTTTTAGGTATGTTGCCCTCCCCCTTACATTGTGGTTTTGGTTTCATGGAGTCCTAGGGTCGTCCCCTGCATTTTGGCAAAGGGACTTGTATTCACACTTTATACACTACACCACATCACTACAACCAAATTACATTACCCTACATGATCACACATATCCCTACACCATTACATCACATAATTTTACCCTACATGCTACATGGTTACATATCTTACCTCACTCTACACGTTACACCACATTCTTATACTATCACACCTTGCACATTATTCCACTACATGTCTTACCTCATTACCTTACACACTACACTTCATATTACATTACTCCACCACTTTATCTTTTATTTTACATGCTACATCACCACACTCTCCACATTTCCCCACATGACTTTACTATCCTGTTTCATTATCTTACATGTTTTATACGATGACCCCTTGCACCATGATAGAGGGGTTTAATCTGTTTGTGTCACATATCTTACCGTCAGCTCTCCGTACCACGTTGGGAGAAGCTTCTGTCATTTTGACATGTGTTTCAATTTTGACTTTGAGAGGCAATCCACCTCTTTTCCCACAATTGCGTTAGGTGGATTGTCTTCTCCTCTTTCTTTTCTTGACCCCCTGTCCTTTGTTTTTCACCTTGTTTCTTGGTTCAATTCACGTGCTTATGCAAGACACATAAGTACGCATGTATAGCTTTCTGCTATATGTGGGGCCATCAAGCAAGGCTGTAAGTGCGGTAGGGACATTAATAAAATTGGATAGGGAAGGTTACGAGAAAATTATAGAATGGTGCAGCCTGACTCAGATACTCTGAAAAGGGTAGAGCAGGAATCACGACACTATTCACCAGTCCTTAAGGTTTCTACTGCTGACTGTCTAAAGAAGTTAGCAGTCTTAGTCTGATTAGAGTAGTCAACCTGCGGATCGAAATATTTTAAATACAAAAAAATACATACATTTGAAAAATACAAAAATTTTTCCTCCACCACAACACAGCCTACTTACCTACAACTTTTTACCTGCATGCAAAATCCAAATTGAAATGTGTGAAAATTTACAAAGGTCCACGGTTGGCTACTCGAGTCGGGTTAAGACTGCCTTCTGCAGCGAGTCGGTCTAGTAGTCAGTACCTAAGGTGGGACATACAGCACAGCTCTGAGTCCTCAACACCACCGTGCTTACGGTCCTTTTTGGACTTGTAGTCCTTTGTTTCCTGTGGTTTTTCCTACGTAGTTTTCTCCGGATTTACTACGGATTTTTCTCTACATATTTGTTTTCTACGGATTTCCCGTAGACTTTAATTTATGGATTTGTTTTCCTGGTTTTCCTACGAGATGTTACTCCTTTAGACCCTTTTGGTTTCTCTTGTGGTTTCCTTTTGGTCTATTATACAGGTTTTACACTTCGTCTTTCACACACACACTGTGGCACACACATACCCTTTTGAGATTTACTTACCTCGTTCTTTTGTGGTTGGTGTGCTTGTTCACGCACTTTTGCTTCACATACATACTGTTTACTGCTTTTCACATTCTTCTTTCATATATAACTGCTTGGGATGAAATAAAACACTTCACAACATTTCAAAATATAAAACAACTCAAAATTTAATCACAAACAAATTAAAACCACAACTTCAACTAAATTAAATCACCCCTTCGGATGAACGAGAGTTCCTTGGACGACGCAACCTACGTGTTGCTGATAAGGTCTCCCTGGTCTGAATGAAAGTACGGAATTCATTAAGTTGGATTTAGTAAATTCATTCTAAGGGAATCCGATGAAACAATGTAACTGGAATGAGGGAGTCGTGGGGTCCTAACCGGTGGCGTTATAATCAACTTTAACATTTGTTTAAATAAAACACTAAGTCACCTTGATTTTCAACCTTCTAAAACATGCTACTTCTCTCACCCCCTACATTTGTCACCTCTAAAACTGAAACTTCTGCAACAACAACAAGGAGCTCGAGGCAACACACCGAGGGCAGCACGATCGAGGTTGCGGGAGGACATGTTCGAGAGAGCGAACGGCGAGTCTACGACAGCAACCTTCCTTCCTTAGTAATAACAACAAGTCATATGACTTCTAGGTCACTTGTCTAGCACAGCATAAATCCTCACCTCCTCTTTTTGGCCTCTACACCTGGTGCACTATAAGCCCTAACTCGTCTAGGTTTCCGAGGTTGTCATTCCGATATGACATAAACCCTCACATCTTCCAGGCCATTCACATGATCGACATCAAGTGAATGTAAGTCCTACTTAATTAAAATTGGCAGGATAAAACATAAATTAAATCTTTCCCTAAATTGAGCCAAACAATAGGATAGCTTGGGAAGTCACCGAGAGTCTTCTCGGATCAGTGTCTTCTCCTAGTCTTTCCTCCTTTGGATTCTACAACAACTCTTTCAAAATTTGACACCACTCACCTATTGGATTCTGACAATCACATTTCGTTGGAGAAAGCCTTAGCCTTTTGAAGTCGTAAAAACATATTTCCTGATTTGTATCGAAAGTTTTCTTAGTTGATTTGCGTTATTTAAGATGTAATTAACTATAGGGGCTTACCCTTATAGGAAACTTAAACGACCCAAGATTAATATAAATCCCATTTAATTCTCTTTTGTATTAAATGGGGGAACTTATAGGTAAATACACAGGTTTCACAGACCAAACGGATGTCATATACTTCTTTAGTTTATTTGATCGAGCCTCATCCTCATGTTTTGTGTTTATCCTTCAGGATAGATACAAGGCTTAAGGTATAGTGCTCTTTCATTTGAACTTCAGAAAATATGAGATCAGTTTAACTTCATATTTTTCTAAACTAAATTTATAATTAAATTAATACTGTCCTTCCGAAGCATGCTACGGGATTTCGATCCCGGCGGCCAACAGCTTCTAATGGGCAACCCCAACCAAAACATACATTTGAACATTTTATACTCTGACAGCTCCTGGCGACTCCGCTGGGGATAGTTTCTCTTTCCATACAAATCACGAAATTTATTCTTACACATCGGTGATGTGTCTATGTCCCTCATAGACCAGATTACCATTCTTCCGTCGATATGCTTTACCCATTTCTTTCTTGGGTAAGTACCATCGACTCTCCTTGACTTCAGGACCGCTGGTTTGAGCCACCTTTAAACAAGAGGGTCCAGGAGGCTTTAGGTCTTTTACTTTGATCTTTTTGTGGGTTCGGACCCCCAATAGGTGTGTTAGTGCGTGGGGTGCGTTGTGAATTCAGCTCAGGGCTGGCTCCTGAATTTCACTTTTACTCTATGTCTCTCGGGTTTGATTTGCTATTGGTAAATTAAATAAAATCTCTACTCTCATACCTACCATTTAAATTTTGAAATTAAACGAATACCGTTAATAAATATAAAACAAAAAAAAGGATAAATAAAGATGAAATCATCAAAACAGAATAAAAGAATACAAGAATAATGCACATAATTAAAGTCAAAATAAACAAAAAATGTATAAAAGAAAATTTGCCCAGTTTTTAGTACAAGTGTGTTGACTTGAGTACTTCCACTGAAACTGTGAGGCACGGGACGTTACTAACTTCTGAAAATTTTCAAGTGACAGGAACAATGTCTTCACCAAAATTGATCTTTTCTTTCGCCACCGGAGTGGAATTTGCTATTAACAGAGACGAGCTGCCTGATCTAGCAGTCATTAAATTTGGACAAGGGTTCAATGATGTTGAAACTAAGTTCGGAGATGTGGCCATTGAAAATGATAAAGTCTGAAATGAGCAAGTTCGTTAAGCCTATTATAGAGTACAACCTAAGGTCTATTGAGGAACTCCCCATGCCAAAGAAGGGATGGATTGAAAAGAACTCTGATGTCACTAGGAGTGTTGGGACTAAGGCTATTTCTACTCCTACTGCCGGATTCAACACCACTGTACCAGTCGCTCCGCTAATTAAAGGAAAAGATATTCTGCACGAGGAAGAGTCAGTCGATACTTGTGTTTCACCGTCTCCTGAATTTAAGGTTGGGTCTGATTTAAAAGTCCGTACAGCCGATAAAGGCACAGGAAAGGAAGCACAATCAGGTAATTCTGAAAGTCAAGCATATGCAACAGTCCGAAGAATAATTGAGACCATACCAGATAGGTGGGAGACAGCATCCAACGATGAATCAACGACTAAGCAAGGTATACCCATTCAAAGAAGAGTCAATGTCGTAGATTTTTCATTACCCGATAAAGACTCCAGAATTCAAATTACCAGAGCCAAAGAAACCCGATGAGATCAATGAGAAAGGACATCCCGAGTACTGTCCATACCACCGGTTACTCGGACACACCATAAAAGACTGCTTTTGCTTCAAGGATTGGCTCGAGAAGAATTTTAGAAGCGAAAATGTGATAATCCCGAATGAATATTTAAAAGAACCTGAAAAAGGTTCGATAAATTTGATTTCGAGCAATTCGATTAGCTTGTACACAACGATGTCAGTGCTCGAGGAAATAAGTAATGTTTCTCGGAAATCATCGATTGACCTTAAAGTTATCAAAGGGAAATCAATTGAGTCTATTGTGGAAAAGCTCCGAGCTAACATTGCATGACTGTCTAAAGATCAGAAACAAGATATTGAAGACGAAGATTACTGCTTAACAAATTACATGGAAAGTGAATTCACAGAGATTAATGTCGTCGAAACCCAAGCTATGCTAGCGGCGAGTGACGCTCCTCCTCTTCGTGAGGAGAACACTGCAGATGAGTGGCAGAGAGCCATCCAGACCTGGGATGAACAAATACTTTGGCTGGAGAAACGAATGGAAGAGATGACCGCTGCCATGACCGCTATGGCTACAGTACATTAACAAGCACAATCACAACCTGCAGCATCCTCGGAGGTCAACCAGCCAGAGATAATTCCCATTACAGAGGAAAAGAGAGATGTTGCCTCCGCCAGCAGAGGAGAACAGCAGAAGGACGACCCAACACTGAATTCCCCAGAGAAAGATGTTGATCAGAGAATCGAGCAGAAGGTTCGGGAGGTCTTAGCTCAATCCAAAGTTGGTGCATCAATTTCTAAGGGTAGACCTTACCCGGAAGAGTTCGATGTCGTGCCTTACCCTACGGGCTTCATACCACCGACCTTCAAAGCTTTCGATGGCATCGGAAACCCCCGCCAACACATCGCTCACTTCAAGGCTAGTTGTTGCAACACAGGAGGGAGTGAAGCGCTGCTTTTCAGATAGTTTGTCAGCAGTTTGTCAGGGATAGCCTTTGATTGGTATGCAGAACTTCCCAACGGATGGTAAAGATAATTACGGAAATGGAGAACTTGTTCGTCAAAAGATTCACCGGCGCACAACATCACATCACCATTGGAGATCTCGTAGTAGAGCGGTAGAAGCCCCACGAGTCCTTGGTCGACTACATTCTCAGATGGAGAAACCTGAGCATGAAATGTGAACCTCAACTACAGGAACAACATGCGATCGAGATACTCCTCAAAAGTATCCACGGTTAGGTGGCCTTCATGCTCAAAGGTTTGACCATAAAATCCTTCGAGAAGCTACTCAGTAAGGTGAGCAGTTTCCAGGAGGAACTAAAGCACATGGAACCTACAGAGAAAATAGAGAAGTAAAAACCGGTCATGACTTTTGAGAAAAAGTCAGGCATGGTAGCAGCAGTCGACAAAGGTAGACAGCCGATGAGGATTCAGACAAAACCGTCTTCTCAGTACAGTCAGCCGCCTCAGTACGGTCAGTTTCCACAGCAGTACAGTCAGCCGCTTCCTCAGTTCAGTCAGCCGCCTCAGTGGTATGTTCCACACGCACAGCTGTATGTTCAGCCACCAGAGCAGTATGTTCAACAATTGCCGCAGTATATTCAGCACGTCCAGCAGTACGGTCAGCGGTACAACCAGCCTAGTCAGCAGTCGTCTCAGCAGAGGTCATACGAAGTGAGTGGAAGATAGGTTCCAACAATGTCAGATCGGTTACACAGAAACTATTCCTTCAAGGATGATGACGTGGCGAAGATGTTCAAAAATTTGATCAAGAAACCATAGTTTAGGTTTCCTGAGCCGAAGAAGCCGGAGGAAATGAATGAGAAGGACCACCCCAACTTTTGTCCATACCACAGGTTCGTTGGACATACTATAAAGGAGTGCTTCAGCTTTAAAGATTGGCTTGAGGAGAACTTCAAAAATGGAATCGTAACAATCCTCGATGAATATTTGAAAGGAACTTGAAAGAGATTCTACCAATATGATTTCGGGATTTGTTTGCTTCAATTGTCTTCTACGCAATGGACAACAGACGAGAGACTTCTTGATTACTATTGTACTACTTTTGTTGCTAAAAGAAGATATTAGCATGATCAGTATTGGTATGTACCATCCCCCCTACTGCAATGAATGAAAGACAAGGAGTTTGTTTTCGTCGAGAATTGCTCAATATTTGAAAAGCTCAAATTTGGATATTTTACTAAGACTATGACTTCAGATAGAACAAAATTAATGCCCTAATAACTGTCTCCTCCCTTTAAGAAATTTGGACTGGGTCCTAAGTTGATTTCAAAATGAAACAGTGTGTACAAAATATGAGTAATTGATCCAGGATATCACGAGCCTTTTAATTTCCTGCCATGTGTCTGGGTCCGGATTTTCAAAGAAGTTATAATATCCTAAGATTCACTTTAAGGAACATTTCAGAATTATTAATTAAGAGAGTTTCGACATTCAAATTCTTTAACAGAAATATGTCCTGCCAGATACAATAATTCTCAAAAAATAAAAGGAGCAAAAAGAAGACGATAAAAAAAATTGAAGGGCTCTCTGAGAAGAAGCTTGAGGTGAGCATAAATTAAAAATTGGTGTATGAGTTTGGACATTCAAAATCTTTATCGTGTGCTCTACCAGATATAGTAATTCGCAATGAAGAAGCTTGAGGTGGACACACAATAAAAAATTGGTGTTCGAATTCAAAAATTCAAAATCTTTAAAATATGCTTCACTAGATATAGTAATTCTAAGTAAAAAGGTGGAGCAAAAATAAAAAGAAAGGGACTCCCTGAGAAGAAGCTTGAGGCAAGCATATAACCAAAAATTGGTGTCTTAATCCTCCCCTGATTAATAAAACTTGAAAGACTACCTTAAGGATATTCTCCTGATATTATGCTTTGAAAAGAGTCAAGCGATCTATGTCTTTTGGTAGGTCATTAGTTGGCTCAGAAGTATCTTTGGACAGTGAAAAATATTTTGATCACATGAGCAGAAATTTTGAAATTTGCTTAGTCCCAGAAAGAAGGAATTAAAAGAAGGGCTATGTTATTAACACTTAATGGAAATTCAAACCTGAAGTCATGTCTTCAGTGACCAACAAATACATATCCAATATCAGATCAAAGAACAACAACAATGCCTAGCAAATACAAATCCATGTCAATTCAAGAAGTGTCAAAATGACTTCTAAAAGACAACGTGGACAATCTTTACAAGTTAGTGACGAAGAAACGACATTTGGTACAGACGAAGCTACGAAATTGCGACCTCTTCAGCTGTGGTGTCTTTAAAAATAACACATCTTTATGTGTACTTGAAAGAATATAATTCCGATAGTACCTTAAAGAGTGGGTTATTCTCTACACGTGCCTTCAAGCAATGGACGATAACTCGAGCAGTACTGTGTATCGCTATGTTTCAAAGACAGTCTTGTCCTACGAAGCACCGATGCTGCACTTGTCTAAAACTGGGTCCAATTCCTAAAATAAATGCAATAAAATAAAAACTCTACATGAAACAAAAATAAAAAAAAGGGAAAGAAAGAAAACATTTCCTTCCCTTTACATTCTTTTCCATTACTTTAGGGGGTCGTCCCCCACTCTTACATTCCTTTTCCATTACTTTAGGGGCCATCCCCCACTCTTACATTCCTTTTCCATCACTTTAGGGGCCGTCCCCCTCTTATATTCCTTTCTGATGTTTTAGAGGCCGCCCTCTACTGCATTCCTTTTAGTCACTTTAGGGGCCGTCCCCCTCTTATATTCCTTTCTGATGCTTTAGAGGCCGCCCTCTACTGCATTCCTTTTCATCACTTTAGGGGTCATCCCCCTCTTATATTCCTTTCTGATGCTTCAGAGGTCGCCCTCCACTGCATTCCTTTTCGTCACTTTAGGGGCCGTCCCCCTCTTATATTCCTTTCCGATGCTTCAGAGGCCGCCCTCTACTGCATTCCTTTTCATCACTTTAGGGGCCGTCCCCCTCTTACATTCATTTCTGATGCTTTAGAGGCCGCCCTCTACTGCATTCCTTTTCATCACTTTAGGGGTCGTCCCCCTCTTATGTTCCTTTCTGATGCTTTAGAGGCCGCCCTCTACTGCATTCCTTTTCGTCACTTTAGGGGTCGTCCCCTCTTATGTTCCTTTTCGATGCTTTAGAGGCCGCCCTCTACTGCATTTCTTTTCATCACTTTAGGGGTCGTCCCCCCTATTAAGCTCCACTTCGGTGCTTTAGAGGCCGCCCTCTACTGCATTTCTTTTCCTCACTTTAGGAGTCGTCCCCACTATTATGTTCCTTTCTAATGCTTTAGATGCCGCCCTCTACTGCATTTCTTTTCATCACTTTAGGGGTCGTCCCCCCTATTACGCTCCTTTTCGGTGCTTTAGAGGCCGCCCTCTACTGCATTCCTTTTCGTCGCTTAAGGGGCCGCCCCCTATTGTGTTCTTTGCCGTCGCTTTAGGGGCTGCCCCCTATTGCGTTCTTTTTCGTCACTTCTTAGGTTGGATGTAAGTCCATGCGCTTTTCTTCTTAAGGTGACACCCATGCTAGCTCCTGGGTTGGATGTGAGTCCTTGCGCTTTCCTCCCTAATGTCTTAAATTTCCTCAATCAGTCCTTGAGTTGGATGTGAGTCCTTGCGCTTTCCATCTCAACCCAATCTTTTCATTTCTCTAAATTTGATGTTTTTACCAAATCAAAGTCCAAAATTGAAATTGACATTAAAATCGAAATCAAAATCAAATCCAAATTTGAAATTTGAAATTTGAAAATTTAAAATTCCTAAACTCCCAAATTGAAAATTCACTGTTTTATTCCCCAGCGGATACTTTCTCACTGGATACTTCTTTTTGTTTGCAGTTTACACTCAGATAGTTATGTTGGTTTGGTTGATCTCGTCGGTAAACGTCAATACGTGCGGCGTGCTTTTCCCGCACACCACACCTATTAGGAGTTCATTAGTTGACCTCACTTTTGGTCGAGGTCTAGTTTCTCTATAGATTTCTTAGGATCTAGCCATAGGACTTCCTGGTGACTTTTCTTAGAGGACTAGCAATGGAACCCGCCACATAGAAATTTCACATGCTTTTTTCCTTCACTTTAAATTTTCATATGCTCAAGGCCTAACCTCCAGGTTTGAGTGGAAGAGACCGAGCATACGGAAAGTTCCAAGTGAAATCCCTATAGGTGACTAAAGCCTTAGGATTAACCCTGAGGAGCCCGTTTCACACACTTACACTTTCACACACTTTCACATTTACATTTACACCGACATTCACATTTACACATCGCATTCTACATTCACATCCTGAATCGAATACATTTCACTTCGATCTTCGGACTCTTTGGAAACTCATGTGTGTGGTCCCACTAGCCTTAAGCCTACGACTAAAAGAGCTGAAATCACCACATAGAGAACCAAAGGACCCTTTCCTTAGCCCGTTGACCATCCGGAATCATTCCATTCTTCATGGTCTGACGATACCTTGCTTTTCCTAAATTTTCATTTTTACCCCAAAATTACCAGTTTACCCCTGAAAAGGGACCCAAAACCCAAAACTCCACAGAGCCACCTAGTCTTCCTGAAAATTGTTCTGGAGCATTCCTCTCGTCAAATGATGAAGTTTGACTGTAAACATGCCATACTTTTGAGCTACCGGTGGACCCCTCGCGACTTAAATAGCCGCAACTTGAACGACATTTCGGGCCCCGTAAAACCCTCCACAATGGTCAGAAACGCTCCCGGACACTGTCACTCAATTCCAAATTTCATTTTACACTGCCTCGTACTGTTATTTTGACATTTCAGACACTTTCCTAAAATGACCCCGAAATGACTAAAATACCCCTGCGGGCCCGGATGACCTCGGATTTCGAAACGGACTTCACCGTTGCGCTGAGAACATCAAAAATAGTAGGAATCGATATAAAATTTTCCATGTTTTGATGAGCGACGAAATCGGCGCGATATTAATTAAAATAATTACATTTTTACCGCCTAAACCCAAACCCACACCTAATAGGGTTCAGTCGAACCCTAGTTGAACCCTAGCAGAACCCCTCCCTCCTCCTTTTTGTGAAACAACAGCCGAGCCTCCTCTCCATTCACGATTTCTTCCTCCCCAAGCTCTGGATTGACGATTTTCTCCTCCTTGCGCCTCTCCTTGTCGTGGCTTCTCCTCCTCCATGTGCCTAGGGGTGAGGTGGCCTCTCCCCTTCCAGGTAAGTGTTGCCATGAAAGGGAATCTCTGGCTCCAAGTCCTCTCCATGGCAGCCCCCTATCACTTCTCCATGGATCGTCACTTCTCCTTTTGCTTTTCTATCATCTTCTTTCACTTCTATGGAGGATTTTGGGCTGCACTTACCTGGCACCCATCGGTATTACCCATGGGGAGTTTGGGAGCACCTTCTTCCTCCTCCCATGGCTTTAAATCAACCTTCTTTTTGCCATTTTTGGGGTTGGCCGAAAATTGAAGATTAGGAGAAGAGGAGGTGCTGCCCAAAGGTGTTCTAAACTTGTTTCTAGCATTGCTTTGGTGTCTTACTTCAAGTGGTAACCCCCTTAACTCCTTAATTTCTTTGGTTGCTTGACTTTGAATGTTGGGATTGATTTATCTTGTGGCATAATTGGTTGGTTTGGCAAGCCCTCCTTTCTTCTCTTCATTTTGCAAGTTTCATTTTTTATTTAAAAAAAAACAAAAAAAAAGAAAGTTTGTGCATCAAATATCTAAAGCTTTTCTTATTTCATGTGCAAGACTATTCCTACATGCAAAAGGTTTAAATTTGTGCCTATGTTTAAGGTCACTTTTTCATGCCAAGTATCTAATTTTGGGCCTATGCTTCAAGTCGTTTTGCATGGCTAAAGTTTGAAGCTTATGATTAGGTCTTAGAGCTTTTCTTACATAGCAAAGTTTTAGATTTATGCTTATGTTTTCAAAGTGCTTTACATGAAAAAAATGCTTGGGATTTCTATGGCTTGGTCCCCTTTTACTTGAAAGTTTGGTGATATATTATACATGTTGGAGAATGCCTATGGCATGATACACCTTACTTAGAAGAGATTACTTTTTTTCCCTCTTGTCATTTGGGATATTTTGGCTTTATGGCTTTACATTTTGAAAACATGAAAACACTTGTGTATTTAGTGCAATTTTCCGATTTAGGGAGGTTCACAAATGGAACTTTCAAGTTGGAGCACATATGCACTTGTTTATCACTCATTTCAACACATATTCATACACACAACATTAAAGTTGGTATTTTGCACTCATTTCATGTATTTAAAGTGCTTTGCATCGGTTGGGATGCATATGAAATAATTTGGTGAAATAGTTGCAATTTTCGGATTTGGAAACACATACAACTTCCAAATTTGAAACCATATAAACTTGTTTCTCACTTCCCCCAACATGTATTCATATATGCATCACTTAAGCTTCAAATTCACACACATTCCACCTCATTTCATACATCTAAAGTGCTTTCCATTGGTTGGAATACATGTGAAATAAATAGTTTAAAAAAAATCTGTAATTTTCGGATTTGGACTTACCCCTACAAAAAAAAGTTCAAATGTGAAGTTATAAATGCTCTTATCCTATTCATTTCAATGGGTATTCATGTATACAATATCAAGGGTGTAATTCCATACAAGTTCCACCCCATTCCCTACATAAAAGGTGATGATTTCTCATGTAGAAATTCCAAAGCTCCTTACATGTCACCTTCACTAAAACACGTTCACACATACATTCCCTACATGAAAACTCCACACATACACTCACCCTACAAAGCTACAACAAACCTACAAGATACATTCATGAAATTTCACATTCATGCTCACTTTATCAAGTTTTAGCATCCCCACATATTACATACATGACACCTACACTTAACACATACTTCACTCACATATCACTCACATACACTTAAAGTTTTCATTCCATATCATCCCTACATGTCATCCACATTAAATTTAAGCCTCATACACAATTTTGGGAGTGATTTCCATCATTCCTATACTTGCCAAAACAAAAATCTGCACTCACCTTTTGCCCCGGAATTGATCTACATTGATTCTACACATGTCGAAGTCCAAAAACAGCACTTACACATTAATATAGACTTGGTTTATATCATCCTTATGCTTGCATAAAGTGAAAATTTGCATCTTTGCACTTGCTTTAAATTGATTTGGATCACTTCCTTGCTGCCCCTATGCAATATACACTTGGTTCGGTTTATGGAAAGTTGGTAATAAGCATTCTTTTGTTGCCCCTATGTTGAGAATTGCAAGGATGCCTACCATGCAAGTTTATTTTGAATGTTCCTTTGCTGTCCTCACTTAATATTTACATTATTTAGCATCATTTGGGTTGCTTTCAAGTGAGAAAAAGAAAAGAAAAGGAGGTGGCAAGTTCACCGCTTCAAAGAGGGATCCCGGATATGTTTTACATGCTTACATGCCTTTAACTTACATAATTAAGTTAGGTGTCTTTACATTCTTATTTATGCTCTCTTGCTTGCATAATATGCTTGGAATGGTGTTATATGCTTGTGTTGCTTCACTTTCCTATTGTTGCAAGTGTGGGAAGTTTAAAGTTGATGGCAAATGTGGAGCACTTTTTCGGATGGATAGCAAGTGTGAAAATTTGATTTTCCTGCCGTTATGCTGCCGAAATTTTCTCTAAATAGGATTGTACTCTTTTCATTCCTTTTTTTTGGTATTTTGCCCTCCCCCTTACATTGTGGTTTTGGTTTCATGGAGTCCTAGGGTCGTCCCCTGCATTTTGGCAAAGGGACTTGTATTCACACTTTATACACTACAACACATCACTACAACCAAATTACATTACCCTACATGATCACACATATCCTTACACCATTACATCACATAATATTACCCTATATGCTACATGGTTACATATCTTACCTCACTCTACATGTTACACCACATTCTTATACTATCTCACCTTGCACATTACACCACTACATGTCTTACCTCATTACCTTACACACTACACTTCCTATTACATTACTCCACCACTTTATCTTTTATTTTACATGCTACATCACCACACTCTCCACATTTCCCCACATGACTTTACTATCTCGTTTCATTATCTTACATGTTTTATACGATGACCCCTTGCACCATGATAGAGGGGTTTAATCTGTTTGTGTCATATATCTTACCGTCAGCTCTCCGCACCACGTTGGGAGAAGCTTCTGTCATTTTGACATGTGTTGTAATTTTGACTTTGAGAGGCAATCCACCTCTTTTCCCACAATTGCGTTAGGTGGATTGTCTTCTCCTCTTTCTTTACTTGCCCCCCTGTCCTTTGTTTTTCACCTTATTTCTTGGTTCAATTCACGTGCTTATGCAGGACACATAAGTACGCATGTATAGCTTTCTGCTATATGTGGGACCATCAAGCAAGGCTGTAAGTGCGACGGGGACATTGACAAAATTGCATAAGGAAGGTTACGAGAAAATTATAGAATGGTGCTGCCTGACTCAGAGACTCTGAAGAGGGTAGAGCAGAAATCACGGCACTATTCGCCCGTCCTTGGGGTTTCTACTGCCGGCTGTCTAAGGAAGTTGGCAGTCCTAGTCTGATTAGAGTAGTCAACCTGCGGATCGAAATATTTTAAATACAAAAAAATACATACATTTGAAAAATACAAAAAATTTTACCTCCACCACAACACGGCCTACTTACCTACAACTTTTTACCTGCATGCAAAATCCAAATTGAAATGTGTGAAAATTTACAAAGGTCCACGGTTGGCTACTCGAGTCGGGTTAAGACTGCCTTCTGCAGCGAGTCGGTCTAGTAGTCAGTACCTAAGGTGGGACATACAGCACAGCTCTGAGTCCTCAACACCACTGTGCTTACGGTCCTTTTTGGACTTGTAGTCCTTTGTTTCCTGTGGTTTTTCCAACGTAGTATTCACCATATTTACTACGGATTTTTCTCTACATATTTGTTTTCTATGGATTTCCCACGGACTTTTCTTTATGGATTTGTTTTCCTGGTTTTCCTACGAGATGTTGCTCCTTTAGACCCTTTTGGTTTCTCTTGTGGTTTCCTTTTGGTCTGTTATACAGGTTTTACACTTCGTCTTTCACACACACATTATGGCACACACATACCCTTTTGAGATTTACTTACCTCGTTCTTTTTGTGGTTGGTGTGCTTGTTCAGCTTGCTTACATACCTGTTTCGCTTTCACATATATATACATGCTTTCTTACATACCTATTTTACTTTCGCACATATACATGCTTGGTTATTTACCTGCTCTACTTCCATACATTTGCATGTGCTTGTTTGTTTGTTTACTGTACTTTTCTTACATATATAACTTCTTGGGATGAAATAAAACACTTCACAACATTTCAAAATATAAAACAACTCAAAATTTAATCACAAACAAATTAAAACCACAACTTCAACTAAATTAAATCACCCCTTCGGATGAATGGGAGTTCCTTGGACGACGCAACCTACGTGTTGCTGATAAGGTCTACCCGGTCTGAATGAATGTATGGAATTCATTAAGTTGGATTTAGTAAATTCATTCGGACTAAGGGAATCTGATGAAATAATGTAACTGGAACGAGGGAGTCGTGGGGTCCTAACCGGTGGCGTTATAATCAACTTTAACATTTGTTTAAATAAAACACTAAGTCTCCTTGATTTTCAACTTTCTAAAACATGCTACTTCTCTCACCCCCTACATTTGTCACCTCTAAAACTGAAACTTCTGCAACAACAACAAGGAGCTCCAGGCAACACACCGAGGGCAGCACGATCGAGGATGCATTAGGACATGTTCGAGAGAGCGAACAGCGAGTCTATGACAGCAACCTTCCTTCCTTAGTAATAATAACAAGCCATAGGACTTCGAGGTCGCTTGTCTAGCACAGCATAAATCCTCACCTCCTCTTTTAGGCCTTTACACCTGGTGCACTATAAGCCCTAACTCGTCTAGGTTTCCGAGGTTGTCATTCTGATATGACATAAACCCTCACATCTTCCAGGCCATTCACATGATCGACATCAAGTGAATGTAAGTCCTACTTAATTAAAATTGGCAAGATAAAACATAAATTAAATCTTTCCCTAAATTGAGCCAAACAATAGGATAGCTTGGGAAGTCACCGAGAGTCTTCTCGGAACAGTGTCTTCTCCTAGTCTTTACTCCTTTGGATTCTACAACACCTCTTTCAAAATTTGACTCCACTCACCTGTTGGATTCTGACAATCACATTTCGTTGAAGAAAGCCTTAACCTTTTGAAGTATTAAGAACATATTTCCTAATTTGTATCAAAAGTTTTCTTAGATGATTTGCGTCATTTAAGATGTAATTAACTATAGGGGCTTGCCTTTATAGGAAACTTAAAAGACCCCAGATTAATATAAACCCCATTTTATTCTCTTTTGTATTAAATGGGGGGAACTTGTCGACAAATACATAGGTTTCACAGACCAAACAGATGTCATATATTTCTTTAGTTTATTTGATCGAGCCTCATCCTCAAGTTTTGTGTTTATCCTTCAGGATAGATACAAGGCTTGAGGTATAGTGCTCTTTCATTTGAACTTCAGAAAATATGAGATCAGTTTGACTTCATATTTTTCTAAACTAAATTTATAATTAAATTAAAACTGTCCTTCTGAAGCAGGCGACAGGATTTTGATCCCGGTGTCCGACAGCTTCTAATGGGCAACCTCAACCAAAACATACATTTGAAAATTTTATTCGCCGACAGTCATTGGGTCAGATATTGACACTTTTGACCAAAGTTGACTTTTGGTCAAAAGTTAACCTATTTGGTCAATGAGTTGTTAATTGGGTCAAGAATTGACCATTTTGACCAAAGATGACTTTTTGGCCAAATGTAGATCTATTGGGTTAATGGGTTGGTCATTGGGTTAAAAATTGACCATTTTGACCAAAGTTGACTTTTTGGTCAAAAGTGTCTATCCGGTCAATGAGTTGGTAATTGGGTCAAGAATTGATCATTTTGACCGAAGATGACTTTTTAGTCAAAAAGTTGATCTATAGGGTTGGTCATTGTGTCAAAAATTGACCATATTGACCAAATTTGACTTTTTGTTCAAAAGTTGACCTATTGGGTTAAAGGGTGATCATTAGGTTAAAAAATGACTATTTTGACTAAAATTGACTTTTTGGTCAAAAGTTGCCTATTTGGTTAATGAGTTTATCATTGGGTCAAGGATTAACCATTTTGACCAAAGTTGTCTTTTTTGTTAGAGATTGACTATTGGGTTAATAATTGGTCATTAATTCAAAACTAGACTATTTTGACCAAAATTGACTTTTTGGTCAAAAGTTGACCTATTGTGCTAATGGTTTGGGCATTACGTCATGGATTGATGATTTATATTTAATAGTTAAGTAAATTATAAATATATATATATATATAATATTATTTTTTTAATTTTAAATGTTTTAAGTATAGAATATTATTTATAAATATAATTTTATTATAAAAATAATTACTAATTAAATAACTTATAAATAAATAAAAAATATATATGTATATATATATATATATATATATATATATATATATTTATAATTTTAAATGTTTTAAGCATAATATATTATTTATAAAAATAATTTAATTATAAAATATTTAATAATTAAATAAATTATAAATAATATATATATATATATATATATATATATATATATATATATATATATATGTATATATATAATATATATATATATATATATATATATATATATATATATATATATATATAAATTTATTTTATATTATTCTTTTACTTTAAATATTTTAAGTATAGTATAATATTTATAAATAAAATTTAAATATAAAAGTATTTTATAGTTAAATAAATTATAAATAAATATATATATATGTATATAGGTATATATAAATATATAAATATATATATATATATAATATATATATATATATATATATATATATATATATATATATATATATATACATATATTTATTTATATAATATTATTTTTTATTTTAAATATTTTAATTATAGTATATTATTTATAAATATAATTTAATCATAAAAATTATTAATAGTTAAATAAATTATAAATAAATATATATATATATATATATATAGGTATATATATATATATATATATATATACATATATTTATTTATATAATATTATTTTTTATTTTAAATATTTTAAGTATAGTATATTATTTATAAATATAATTTAATTATAAAAATAATTAATAGTTAAATAAATTATAAATAATTATATACATATTTATGTAAATACATATTATTATTTATGATTTATATAATTATTTATATAATTATTTACATAATTATATATATATATATATATATATATATATATATATATATATATATATATTAAATATATATATTTAAATTTATATAATATTATTTTTTATTTTAAATATTTAAAGTATAGTATATTATTTATAAATTTAATTTAATTATAAAAATATTTAATTATTAAATTAATTATAAATATATATATATATAGGTTTATATGAATATAAATATATATATATATATATATATATATATATATATAATACTTTTTTTCTATTTTAAATGTTTTAAGTATAGTATTTTATTATTAAATATAATTTAATTTAAAAAATAATTTATAATTAAGTAAATTTTTAATAAAAATATAGATAAAGATATATATATATATATATATATATATATATATATTTATTTCATATTATTTATTATTTTAAATATTTTAAGTGTTGTATATTATTTAAAAATATAATTTAATTATAGAAATATTTATTAGTTAAATAAATTATAAATAAATAAATACAAATGTGTATATATAAATATACATCTATCTATATATATATATATATATAGAGGGTTTCTTTCATCCCGCCACTGCAGCAGGCCATGAAGCTCAACCCTAGGGTTTCGAGCTCCCGGCGCAAGTGCCGCAAGGCCCATTTTAGGGCGCCATCGAGTGTGCGGCGAAAGCTCATGAGCGCTCCCCTGTCTTCGGATCTTCGCGAGAAGCACAGCGTGCGGTCGATGCCAGTGAGAAAAGACGACGAGGTGCAGGTGGTGCGCGGCACCTTCAAGGGCCAGGAGGGCAAGATCGTCCAGGTTTACC
>CM040431.1:85678029-85683029 GCA_022702705.1 Papilionanthe hookeriana x Papilionanthe teres
TTATTTTTAAATATAATTTATTTTTAAGAATATTTAATAGTTAATATATATATATATATATATATATATATATATATATATATATATATATATATATAATATTATTTTTTTATTATTATTTATATTTTTTTATATATATTTTTTATAAATTTAATTTAAATATTAAAATATTTAAAATTTAAATAAATTATAATTAAAATATAAACATATGTATACATAAAAACAAATTAAATATATATATATATATAATAGTATTTTTTTTATTTTAAATGTTTTAAGTATAGTATTTTATTTATAAATATAATTTAATTATAAAAATATTTAATAATTAAATAAATTATAAATAAAAATATTGGGTCGATGGGTTTATCATTGGGTCGAGGATTGACAATTTTGACCGAAGTTCATTTTTTTGGTTAGAGATTAACTTATTGAGTCAATAATTGATCATTAATTAAAAAGTTGACTATTTTGACCACAATTGGCTTTTTGGTCAAAAGTTGACCTATTGGGTCAATGGATTTGTCATTGGATCAAGGATTGACCATTTTGACCACAGTTAACTTTTTGGTCAGAGATTGACCTATTGGGTCATTTATTAAAAAATTGTTTATTTTGACCAAAATTGACTTTTTAATCAAAATTGACTTTTAGGTCAAAAGTTGACATATTGGGTCAATGAGTTGGTCATTAGGTTAAGGATTGATTATTTTGACCAAAGTTGTCTTTTGGTCAAAATTTGACTTATTTAGGTCAATGAGGCAGTCAGTAGGTCAAAAATTGATAATTTTGAGCAAAATTGACTTTTTGGTCAAAAGTTGACCTATTGGGTCAATAGGTTGGTCATTGGGTCAAGGATTAACCATTTTGGCCAAAGTTGACTTTTCAGTAAAAAGTTAACAAATTGGGTTAATTGGTTGGTCATTGGATGAAAGATTGAACATTTTCACCAAAGTTGACATTTAGGTCATTGGGTCGAATTGACCATTTTGACCAAATTTGACTTTTGGTCAAAAGTTGACCTTTTGGGTCAATGAGGTGGCCATTAGGTCAAATATTTACTTTTTTGTTCAAAAGTTGACCTAATGGATCAATAATTGGTAATTATGTCAAAATTTAATATTTTGACCAAAATTAACTTTTTTGTCAAAAGTCGATCTACTGGGTCAGTGGGTTGGTTATTGGGTTAAGGATTGACAATTATGACTAAAGTTGACTTTTTGGTCAAAGATTTACTTATCGGGTTAGTAATTGGTCATTAGGTCAAAAATTGTCTATTTTGACCAAAAAGTTGACTTTTTCGTCAAAATTTGACCAATTTGGCCAGCGGGTTGGTCATTGGGTAAAAAATTGACCATTTTGACCAAGTTGACTTTTTGGTCAAAAGTTGACCTTTTGGGTTAATGGGTAGTCATTAGCTTTTTGGTCAAAAGTTTACCTATTGGGTCTATGGGTTTGTCATTGGATCAAGGATTGGCCATTTTGACTAAAGTTGACTATTTGGTCAGATATTGACTTATTGGGTCAATAATTGGTCATTAATTCAAAATTTTTTTATTTTTGACCAAAATTGACTTTTTGGTCAAAGTTGACCTATTAGGTCAATGGGTTGGTCATTGGGTCAAGGATTTATCATTTTGACCAAAGTTGACTTTATGGTCAAAATATATCCTATTGGGTCAATGGGTTGGGCATTAGGTCAAAAGATTAACCATCTTGACCAAAGTTGACTTTTTGGATAGAGATTGGTTTACTAGGTCAAAAATTGGTCATTAGGTCAAAAATTGATTATTTTAATCAAAATTAACTTTTTGGTCAAAGTTGACATATTGGGTCAATGGGTTGGTCATTGGGTTAAGGATTGACAATTTTGACCAAAGTTGTCTTTTGTTCAAAATTTGACCTATTTAAGTCAATGGGGCGGTCAGTAGATCAAAAATTGATAATTTTGAGCAAAATTGACTTTTTGGTCAAAAGTTGACCTATTGGATCAATAGATTGGTCATCGGGTCGAGGATTAACTATTTTGGCCAAAGTTGACTTTTTAGTCAAAAGTTAACAAATTGGGTCAATGGGTTGGTCATTGGATGAAAAATTGACCATTTTCACCAAAGTTGACATTTAGGTCATTGTGTCAGAAATTGACCATTTTGACCCAATTTGACTTTTTGGTCAAAAGTTGCCCTTTTGTGTCAATGAGGTGGTCATTAAGTCAAAAATTGCTAATTTTGACAAAAATTGACTTTTTCATTCAAAAGTTGACCTATTGGTTCAATAATTGGCAATTTTGTAAAAAATTTACTATTTTGACCAAAATTGACTTTTTGGACAAAAGTCGATCTATTCGGTCGGTGGGTTGGTTATTGGGTCAAGGATTTACCATTTTGACCAAAGTTATCTTTTTGTTCAAAGGTTGACATGTTGGGTCAATGGGTTTGTCGTTAGGTCAAGGATTGATAATTATGACCAAAATTGACTTTTTGGTCAGAGATTTACTTATTGGGTCAATAATTGGTCATTAGGTCAAAAATTGTCTATTTTGACCTAAAAAGTTGAATTTTCGGTCAAAATTTGACCAATTTAGTCAATGGGTTGATCTTTGGGTCAAAAATTGACCATTTTGATGAAAGTTGACTTTTTGGTCAAAGGTTGACCTATTTGGTCAATGGGTGGTCATTAGGTCAAAAATTTGACTTATTGGGCAATGAGTTTGTCATTGGGTCAATTATTGACCATTTTGTCCAAAGTTGACCTTTTGATCAGAGATTGACTTATTGGATCAATAATTGGTCATTATTGACTTATGGGAGGTCATTATGTCAGAAGTTGACCATTTTGACTAAAATTAACTTTTTTGGTCAGAAGTTGACCTATTTTGGTCAAACGTTGACTTATTAGTCAAAAGTTAACTTATCATTTGACCAAAGTTGACTTTTTGGTCAAAAGTTAACTTATTGGGTCAATTGGTGGTCATTAAGTCAAAAATTGATTATTTTGACCAAAATTGACTATTTGGTCAAAAGTTGACCTATTGGGTCAATGGGTTTGTTATTGGGTTAAGGATTAAATATTTTGACCAAAGTTAACTTTTTAGTCAAAGATTAACTTATTGAGTGAATAATTGGTCATTAGATCAAATATTAACTATTTTGACCAAAATTTACTTTTTGGTCAAAAACCGACCTATTCGGTCAATGGATTGGTCTTTGGGTCAATAGGGTAGTCATTGGGTCAGAAATTGGCCATTTTGACCAAAGATTACTTTTTGTCAAAAGTTGACTTATTTTGACCAAAATTGAATTTTTGCTCAAAAGTTAACATATTGGGTCAACGGCGTGGTCATTGGGTCAGATATTGATTATTTTGACCAAAGTTAACTTTTGGTCAAAAGTTGACCTATTTGGTCAATGAGTTGGTAATTGGGTCAAGAATTGACCATTTTGATCAAAGATGACTTTTTGGTCAAAAGTAGACCTATTGGATCGATGGATTGTTCATTGGGTTAAAAATTGACCATTTTAACCAAAGTTGACTTTTTGGTCAAAAGTTGACTTATTTGGTCAATGAGTTGGTAATTGGGTCAAGAATTAACAATTTTGACCGAAGATGACATTTTGGTTAAAAAGTTGATCTATTGAGTTAGTGGGTTGGTCATTGTGTCAAAAATTGACCATTTTGACCAAAGTTGACTTTTTGTTCAAAAGTTGACCTATTGGGTTAAAGGGTGGTCATTAGTTCAAAAAATGATCTATTTTGACCAAAAAATAGTATATTATTTTTGAATATAATTTAAATATAAAAAAATTGAATAGTTAAAAAAATTATAAATATATATATAATATTATTTTCTTACTTTAAATATTTTAAGTATAGTATATTATTTATAAATATAATGTAATTCTAAAAATATTTAATAATTAAATAAATTAAAAATAAAAATATATATAGGTCATTAGGCTAAGGATTGAATATTTTGACTAAGGTTAACCTTTTGGTCGGAGATTAACTTATTGAGTGAATAATTGGTCACTAGATCGATAATTAACTTATTTTGACCAAAATTTACTTTTCGATTAAAAACCTACCTATTAGATCGATGGGTTGGTCTTTGGGTCGATGGGGTGGTCATTGGGTCGAGAATTGGCCATTTTGACCAAAGATTACTTTTTGGTCAAAAGTTGACCTATTTTGACCAAAATTGAATTTTTGGTCAAAAGCTGACCTAATGGGTCAACGAGGTGGTCATTGACTCAGATATTGACTATTTTGACCGAAGTTGAATTTTGGTCAAAAGTTGATATATTTGGTCAATGAGTTGGTAATTGTGTCAAGAATTGACCATTTTGACCCAAGATGACTTTTTGGTCAAAAGTAGACCTATTGGGTCAATGGGTTGGTCATTGGGTTAAAAATTGACCATTTTGACCAAAGTTGAATTTTTGGTCAAAACATGACTTATTTGGTCAATGAGTTGGTAATTGGGTCAAGTATTGACCATTTTGACCGAAGATGACCTTTTAGTCAAAAAGTTGACCTACTGGGTCAGTGGGTTGGTCATTATGTCAAAAATTGACCATTTTGACCAAAGTTGAATTTTTTTTCAAAAGTTGACCTATTGGGTCAAAGGGTAGTCATTAGGTCAAAAAATGACTAATTTAAGCAAAAATAATATATTATTCATTAATATAATTTAAATATAAAAAAATTGAATAGTTAAAAAATTATAAATATATAAATATAAATTTTTATTAGATTATTTTGTTCATTTTAAATATTTTAAGTATAGTGTATTATTTATAAAATAAATTTAATTATAAAAATATTTAATAATTAAATAAATTAAAAATAAAAATATATATAGGTTTATATAAATATATATATATATATATATATATATATAAATATATATACATACATACATATATATATATATATATATATATATATATATATATTAAATATTATTTTTTTATTTTAAATATTTTAAGTATAATATATTA
>CM040431.1:85685529-85770529 GCA_022702705.1 Papilionanthe hookeriana x Papilionanthe teres
AGATCCAAGTTATATGGTGTAGCTAATTATTGCTAGAGGAAGGTTTCGGGTGGTAATTTCACACTTCCAGCTTCCCCCCTCTCTGCCGTTGGTTTAGGTGGCTTCCAGGCCTCTTCTTTCTTCCCTTATATATATATAAGGCCTCTTCTTGCTTCCCTTTTATATATATACAAACACACGCACACATGTATTTTTAGTTTTTAACTTCTTTTTGCTGGAACTGTCTTTGAAAACTTTGTTTTGCTTGGGGTCATGTTGACTAGTTCACCTTCTGGGAGGTTATATTTTTGGGTTGGATGAGCCATGCTTATTGTTCTTGTTTTCATTAGGAGCTTATATTTCAATTAATTTAAACACTTCTAGAATGATTCCGCACTTACATATATTTGTTCTGACTTAATTTTGCTGCGATTTGGCTCCCTGAGCTGTCTCCGGTTGCTATTTTGTATATTTTCTTTTTAGGTCTGCTCTACGGGACCTCTTTTCCGTGCATCGCATTTACAGTACATTGTTGTGGCCCCATCATCTTCGTTTTGTTAACAAGTTCATCTACCTTGCGGCAACGAAGTTCTCTGGGCTATTCTGCTATGTTTCCTTTGGCCTAATATGTGTTGTTTATGCTCTGTTTTTGCTAGGTTTGGTTAGGGTTTACTGGTTGTTGTGTGTTTTTTTCTTTTTTGCATCACGTCGAGTTGTTCTTTAGAAGGAGGAGCCGTTATGGCTGCGGTATTGTGTTGTTTTGTTTAGTTATAGTTAGGGATCCTCCTACCCTCCTCTTTTTGTACTTGTTTTTCCTATTTCAACACGAAAGGAGCAACGAGTAGCTCTTTCTTTAATATATATATATATATATATATATAGTTATTTATAATTTTGTTAACTATTAAATATTTTTATAATTTAAAATTTAAAGTAAAAAAATAATATTAAATAAATATATATATATATATATATATTATAAAATTAAATATTTGTTTATTTATTTGTTTATTTATATTTATTTATTTATTTATTTATTTATAATATATATATATATATTTGTTTATTTATTTAATTATTTTTAAATTTTTTAACTAATAAATATTTTTATAGTTAATATATATTTTTAAAAAATATACTATATTTAAATTATTTAAAATGAAGAAATAATATTATATAAATATATATATATATATATATATATATATATATAGACACGCACATTTATATTTATTTATTTATAGTTTTTTTAACTATTAAATAATTTTAAAATTAAATTATATTTATTAATAATACAATATACTTAAAATATTTAAACTAAAAAAATAATATTATATAAATGTATATATTTTTTTATTTACAATTTATTTAATTATTAAATATTTTTATGATTAAATTATATTTATAATGAATATACTATACTTAAAATTTTTAAAAGAAAAAAGAAAATTATATATATATATATATATATATATATATACCTATATATATTTATTTATAATTTATTTAACTATTAAATTGTTTTATAATTAAAAAATATTTATAAATAATATACTATACTCAAAATATTTAAAATAAAAAATTATATAATATAAATATATATATATATATATATATATATATATATATATATATATATATATATATATTATATGTTTATTTATATATACACATTTATATTTATTTATTTATAATTTATTTAACAATTAAATATTTTTATAACTAAATTATATTTATAAATAATATACTATACTTAAAATATTTAAAATAAAAAATAATATAAAATAAATTTATATATATATATATATATATATAAATATATATATATATATATATATATATTTATATAAATATATATTTATTTATTTATAATTTATTTAATTATTGAATATTTTTATAATTAAATTATACTTATAAATAATATACTATACTTAAAATATTTAAAATAAAAAATTAATATATTATAAATTTATATATATATATATATATATATATATATATATATATATATATATACAAATTTATTTAAAATTTGTCTAACTATTAAATATTTTTATAATTAAATTATATTTACAAATAATTTACTATATTTAAAGTATTTAAAATAAAAAAATAATATAATATAAATTTATATATATATATTTATTTATTTATTTATAGTTTTTTTAACAATTCAATTTTTTTATATTTAAATTATATTTAAAAATAATATACTATACTTAAAATATTTAAAATAAAAAGTAATATTATATAAATATATATATATATACCTATATATGTATATTTTATAGTTTATTTAACAATTAAATATTTTATAATTAAATTATATTTATAAATAACATAATTTAATTAAAATACTTTAAATAAAAAAATAATATTATATAAATTTATATATATTTATTCATAATTTTTTATCTATAAAATATTCTTTATATTAAATTATATTTATAAATAACATGTTATACATAAAATATTTAATATTTTGAAATAATATAAAATAAATTTATATAAATATATATATATATATATATATATAAGCATATATTCAAATATACCTATTTATATATTTTTATTTTTAATTTATTTAACTATTAAATATTTTTATAATTAAATTATATTTATAAGTAATATACTATACTTGAAATATTTAAAATAAAAATAATATTATATATATATATATATATATATATATATATATATATATATATATATATATATATATATATATATATATACATATATAAATATTTATATATACCGATATATATATTTTTATTTATAATTTAATTAATTATTAATAAATTTTTATAATTAATTTATATTTATAAATAATATACTATTCTTAAAATATTTAAAATAAAAAAAATATTGAATAAAATTATATAAGTGTATATCTATATATATACCTATATATATATATTTTTATTTATAATTAATTTAACAATTAAATATTCTTATAATTAAATTATATTAATAAATAATATACTATACATAATATTAAAATAAAAAAATATTATATAAATTTATACATATATATGTATAAATATATATATTTATAAATATTTACATATTTATATTTATTTATTTATAATTTTTAAACTATTAAATATTTTTATAATTAAAGTACATTTAAAAATAATATACTATACTTAAAATATCTAAAATAAGAGAATAATATTATATATATATATATATATATATATATATATATATATATATATATATATATATATATATATATATATATATATATATATATATATATATATATATATATATAAATTTTTATATTTATTTACCCCTTTATATATTTTTATTTATAATTTACTTAACTCTTAAATAATTTTATAATTAAATTATATTTATAAAAAATAAACAATACTTAAAAAATTTAAAATAAAAAAATAATTTTATATATATATATATATATATATTATATATATATATATATATATTTATATATATATATATAATACAGATTTATAAAACATATTTATATATACAAATTTATATATACACATTTATATATATATTTATTTATTTATATATACACATTTATATAAATTTATTTGTAATTTATTTAACTATTGAATATTTTTATAATTAAATTTATATTTATAAATAATATACTATACATAAAATATTTAAAGATAAAAAATAATATTAAATAAATATATATATATATATATATATAGTTATTTATAATTTTTTAACTATTAAATATTTTATAATTAAATTATATTTAAAAATAATATACTGTACCTAAAATATTTAAATTAAATAATAACATTAAATTTATATATATATATATATACTTTTTTTTAATTATTAAATATTTTTATAATTAAATTGTATTTATAAATAATATGCTATACTTAAAATATTTTAAATAAAAAAACATTCTTATATATATACATACATATATATATATATATATATATATATATATATATATATATATATATATATTATATATAAATTTATTTATTTATAATTTACTTTACTATTAAATATTTTTATAATTAAATTATATTTATAAATAATATACTATACTTAAAAACTTTAAAATAAATAATTTATTTATTTATAATTTAATTAACTTTAAAATATTTTTATAATTAAATTATATTTATAAATAATAAGCTATACTTAAAACATTAAAAATAAAGAAATAAGTTTATATAAATATATATATATATATATATATAGATAAATTTATATATACACATATATATAAATTTATTTGTAATTTATTTAATTGTTGAATATTTTTATAATTAAAATATATTTATAAATAATATACTATACTTAAAATATTTAAAATTTAAAAATAATATTATTAAAATTTATATATTCATATTTTTGTGTGTGTATATATATATATATATATATATATATATATATATATATATATATATATATATATATATATATATATATATATAACACACACACACAAATATTTAATTATTTATAATATATTTAATTATTAAAAATTTTTATAATTAAATTATATTTATAAATAATATCCTATACTTAAAATTAATATATATATATATATATATATATATATATATATATATATATATATATATATATAAATTTATATATTTATATATACCTATATATATATATTTATAATTTACTTAACTATTAAATATTTTTATAATTAAATTATATTTATCAATAATAAACTATACTTAAAACATTTAAAATAAAAAAATAATTTTATATATATTTATTTATTTATAATTTATTTAACAATTAAATATTTTTATAATTAAATTATATTTATAAATAATATACTATACTTAAAATATTTTAAATTTAAAAATAATATTAAATAAATTTATATATATATAAATAAATAAATATATTTATAAATATATATTACTCGCTCACTTCCACATTGCTACCGGTTCATTTATCGGGAAGGTAATAGATTCGCTAACCGGCTTGCTAGGCTTGGCTCGTCGAGTAACCAAAATGATGCGGGTATGCTCCCGCCCTTGCCTTAAAAATTTCAATTAACGGGGATAATATCGATGCCCCTTTCATTCGCCCCAAGCACTTAGACTTCTTGTGCTTGCCATCTCTTTCGTTGGATTCTCTATATATATATATATATATATATATATATATATATATATATATATATATATATATATATATATATATGCACTCGTGTGTGTGTATAACAATCTTCATGCTCGGGTGTTCCGTTTTCTGCTATCATCGTCTTTTACCGGTTTTCTCGCTTATATATTTTTACATATTTCTATAATTATCTAAATATATATATATGTATAGTCATATATTTATTTATATACGGGCATAATCTTATATATATATATATATATATATATATATATATATAGTTCTATATTTATATATATACCTATGTATTTGAGATCCAAGTTATATGGTGTAGTTAATTATTGCTGGAGGAAGGTTCCAGGTGGTATTTTCACACTTCCAGCTTCCCCCCTCTCTGCCGTTGGTTTAGGTGGCATCCAGACCTGTTCTATCTTCCCTTATATATATAATATATATTTATGTACCTATATATATATATATTTATTTATAATTTTTTTAAATATTAAATATTTTTATAATTAAATTATATTTATAAATAATATACTATACTTAAAATATTTAAAATAAAAAAATATATTATATATTTATATATATATATATAATATATATATATATATATATATATATATAGATTTAAATTTATTTATTTATAATTTATTTAACTATTAAATATTTTTATGATTAAACTATATTTTTAAATAATATACTATACTTAGAATATTTAAATAAAAAAATAATATTAAATAAATAAATATATCTATATATATTTATTTATATATACCTATATATGTATACATATATTTATTTATAATTTATTTAATTATTATATATTTTTATAATTAAATTATATTTTTAAATAATATACTATACTTTAAACATTTAAAATAAAAAAAATATATTATATTTATATGTATATATGTATATATATGTATATATATATATATATATTTATATTTATATATAACTCTCTATATATTTTTATTTATAATTTATTTAATTATTAATTACTTTTAAAATTAAATTATATTTATAAATTAAATACTATACTTAAAACATTTAAAATTAAAAAAATAATATTTTATATATGTATATATATATATATCTATCTATATATATATTTATTTATAATTAATTAAATTATTAAATATTTTTATGATTAAATAATATTTACAAATAATATACTATACTTAAAATTTTTAAAATAAAAAATAATCTTATATTATTTATTTAATTATAATTTTTTTAACTATTAAATATTTTTATAATTAAATTAAATTGTAAATAATATACTATACTTAAAATATTTAAAATAAAAAAAATTTTATATAAATTTATATATATATTTACATTTATATATACACATATATATTTATTTATTTATAATTTATTTAACTATTAAATATTTTATAACTAAATTATATTTATAAGTAATATACTATTCTTAAAATATTTAAAACAAAAAAACAATATTAAATAAATTTATATATATAAATATATATATATATACCTATATATATATATATATTTAATTATAATTTATTTAATTATTAAATCTTTTTATAGTTAAATTTTATTTATAAATAATATACTTTACTTAAAATATTTAAATTAAAAAAATAATATTATATATATATATATACATATATATATATATATATGTATATATATATATATATATGTGTATATATATATATATATATATATATATATATATATATATATATATATATATATACATATATACATAAATATACCAACTCGTTGACCAATTATTTTTAACCCAATGACCAACCCATTGACCTAATAGGTCTACTTTTGACCAAAAAGTCATCTTTGATCAAAATGGTCAATTCTTAACCCAATTACCAACTCATTGACCAAATAGGTCAACTTTTGACCAAAAGTCAACTTTGGTCAAAATAGTCAATATCTGACCCAATGACCACCCCGTTCACCCAATAGGTTAACTTTTGACCACAAATTCAATTTTGGTCAAAATAGGTCAACTTTTGACCAAAAAGTAATCTTTTTCAAAATTGCCAATTTCTGACCTAATGACCACCCCATTGACCCAAAGACCAACCCATTGACCTAATAAATCGGTTTTTGACCAAAAAGTAAATTTTGGTCAAAATAGATAAATTTTTATCTAATTACCAATTATTCACTCAATAAGTTAATCTCTAACAAAAAAGTATACTTTGGTCAAAATATTCAGTCCTTAACCGAATGACAAACCTATTGACCCAATTGGTCAATTTTTGACCAAATAGTCAATTTTAGTCAAAATAGTCAATTTTTGACTGAATGACCACCAATTGACCCAATAAGTCAACTTTTGACCAAAAAGTCAACTTTGGTCAAATGATAAGTCAACTTTTGACCAATAAGTCAACTTTTGACCAATAAGTCAACTTTTGACAAATAAGTCAACTTTTGACCAAAATAGGTCAACTTTTGACCAAAAAAGTTAACTTTAGTCAAAATGGTCAACTTCTGAGATAATGACCTCCCCGTTGACCCAATGACTCAACTTTTGACCAAAAATTTATTTTTTGTCAAAATAATTAATTTTTGACCTAATGACCAAAATAGTCAATTTTTTGAATTAATGACCAGTTATTGATCCAAGAAGTCAATCTCTGACCAAAAAGTCAACTTTGGACAAAATGGTCAATGATTGACCCGATGACAAACTCATTGCCCAATAAGTCAAATTTTGACCAAAAAGTTAATTTGGTCAGAATAGTCAATTTTTGACCTAATGACCACCCATTAACCAAATATGTCAACTTATGACCAAAAAGTCAACTTTGGACAAAATCGTCAATGATTGACCCAATGACAAACCCATTGCCCAATAAGTTAAATTTGGCCAAAAAGTAAATTTTGTCAAAATAGTTAAGTTTTGACCTAATGACCACTCATTGACCAAATAGGTAAACTTTTGACCAAAAAGTCAACTTTGGTTAAAATGGTCAATTTTTGACCCAATGATCAACCCATTGACTAAATTGGTCAAATTTTGACCGAAAAGTCAACTTTTTAGGACAAAATAGACAATTTTTTACTTAATGACCAATTATTGACCCAATAAGTAAATTTGTGACCAAAAAGTCAACTTTGGTCATAATTATCAATCCTTGACCCAATGACAAACCCATTGACCCAACATGTCAACCTTTGAACAAAAAGATAACTTTGGTCAAAATGATAAATCCTTGACCCATTAACCAACCCACCGACCCAATAGATCGACTTTTGTCCAAAAAGTCAATTTTAGTCAAAATAGTAAATTTTTTACATAATTGCCAATTAATTGACCCAATTGGTCAACTTTTGAACAAAAAAACTAATTTTTGTCGAAATTGGCAATTTTGGTCAAAATTGGCAATTTTTGACCTAATGACCACCTTATTGACCCAAAAGGTCAACTTTTGACCAAAAAGTCAAATTGGGTCAAAATGATCAATTTCACACAATGACCTAAATGTCATCTTTTGTGAAAATGGTCAATCCTATATCCAATGACCAACCCCTTGACCCAATTTGTTAACTTTTGACTAAAAAGTAAACTTTGGCCAAAATAGTTAATCCTCGACCCAATGACCAACCTATTGACCTAATAGGTCAACTTTTGACCAAAAAGTCAATTTTGCTCAAAATTGATAATTTTTTTATCTACTGACCACCTCAATGACCTAAATAGGTCAAATTTTGACCAAAATACAACTTTGGTCAAAATTATCAATCCTTAACACAATGACCAACCCATTGACCCAATATGTCAACTTTGACCAAAAAGTCAGTTTTGATTAAAATAGTCAATTTTTGACCTAATGACTAATTTTTGACCCAGTAAACCAATCTCTATCCAAAAAGTCAACTTTGGTCAAGATGGTTAATCTTTGACCTAATGCCCAACCCATTGACCCAATAGGACATCTTTTGACCAAAAAGTTAACTTTGGTCAAAATGATCAATCCTTGACCCAATGACCAAACCATTGGCCTAATAGGTCAACATTTAACCAAAAAGTCAATTTCGATCAAAATAAAAAAATTTTGAATTAATGACCAATTATTGACATAATAAGTCAATCTCTGACCAAATAGTTAACTTTAGTCAAAATGGTCAATCCTTGATCCAATGACAAACCCACATACCCAATAGGTCCACTTTTGACCAAAAAGCCAATTTTGGTCAAAATAGTCAATTTTTGACCAAATGACCACCGATTGACCCAATAGGTCAACTTTTGACCAAAAAGTCAACTTTGGTCAAAAAGGACAATTATTGACCCAATGACTAACCCATTGACCCAATAGGTCATCTTTTGACCTAAAAAGTCATCTTTGGTAAAAATGGTCAACTTCTTGATCCAATTACCAACACATTGGCCAAATATGTCAATTTTTAACCAAAAAGTCAACCTTGGTCAAAATGGTCAATTTATGACCCAATGGGTTAACTTTTGACCAAAAATTCAATCTTGGGCAAAATTGTCAATTTTTGACCTAATGACCAATTAATGAACAATTAAGTCAATCTCTGACCAAAAAGTTAATTTTTGTCAAAATAATCAATCCTTCACCCAATGACAAACACATTGACCCAATAGGATAACTTTTGACCAAAAAGTCAATTTTGGTCAAAATAGTCAATTTTTGACCTAATGACCACTCATTAATCCAATAAGTCAACTTTTAACCAAAAAGTTAACTTTGGTCAAAAGGGTCAATTTTTGACCCAATGACCTACCCGTTGACCCCATATATCAAATTTTGACCAAAAAGTTTTATTAGGTCAAAATGGTCAAATCTTGACCCAATTCCTAACTCAATGACCAAATAGGTCAACTTTTAACCAAAAAGTCAACTTTGGTCAAAATGGTCAATTTCTGACCCACTAACCACCCCGTCGACCGAATGGGTAAACTTTTGACAAAAAAATTAATTTTGGTCAAAATAATCAATTTTTGACCTAATGACCAATATTAGACCCAATAAGTCAATATCTGACCAAAAAGTGAACTATGGATAAAATGATCAATCCTTGACCCAATGACCAACCCATCGACCCAATAGGTCAACTTTTGACCAAAAAGTCAACTTTGGTCAAAATTATCATTTTTTGACCCAACGACCAACACAATGACCCGATAGAGTCAACGTTTGACTAAAAATCAATTTTGGTCAAAATAGTCAATTTTTGACCTAATGACCAATTATTAACCTAGTAAGCCAATCTCTGACCAAAAAGTCAACTTTGGTCAAAATGGTCTATCCTTGACCCAATGACCAACCCATTGACCCAGTAGGTCAACTTTTGACAAAAAGTCATCTTTGGTCAAAATGGTCAATTCCTGATCATATGACCACCCCATTGACCCAATGGGTTAACTTTTGACAAAAAATTCAATTTTGGTCAAAATAGTCAATTTTTGACCAAATGACCAATAATTAACCCAGTAAGCCAATCTCTGACCAAAAAGTCAACTATGATCAAAATGGTCAATCTTTGACCCAATGAATAACCCATAGACTTAATAGGTGAACTTTTGACCAAAAAGTCAACTTTAGTTAAAATGGTCAATGTCCGACCCAAAGACCAACCCATTGACCCAATAGGTTAACTTTTGACCTAAAAGTCAACTTTGGTCAAAATGGTCAAACTTTAACCCAATAACCAACCCATTGACCCAATATGTCAACATTTAACCAAAAAGTTAATTTTGATCAAAATAGTCAAATTTTGACGTAATGACCCCCCATTAACCAAATAGGTCAACTTTGGACAAAAAAGTCAACTTTGGTCAAAATGGTCAATTTTTGACTCAATGACCAACCCACTGGCCAAATTGGTCATATTTTGACCAAAAAATCAACTTTTTGGTCTAAATAGACAATTTTTGACCTAATGACCAATTATTAACCCAATAAGTAAATCTTTGGCCAAAAAGTCAACTTTGGTCATAATGTCAATCCTTGACCCAATAACCAACCCACTGACCCAATAGATTGACTTTTGACTAAAAATTCAATTTTGGTCAAAATAGTAAATTTTTGATACAATTACCAATTATTGACCCATTAGGTCAACTTTTGAACAAAAAAGTCAATTTTGGTCAAAATTGTCAATTTTTGACCTAATGACCACCTCATTGATCAAAAAGGTCAACTTTTAACATATATATATTTTTATTTATATGTTACTTAACTATTAAATATTTTTATAATTAAATTATATTTACAAATAATATACTATACTTAAAATATTTAAAATAAAAAAATAATATTATATATATATATATATATATATATATATAAAATATTATTTATTATTCGGAAGGGCGAAGTAGACATACCCGGACTAGGTCATCTAGAAAGGGTTCTTTGTCTATAAATGATTAATGTTTTGATATGGAATATCAGGGGAATCGCGGATCCTCATTCCCTTGGTAGATTGAAAATGTTTACGAGGATCCATAAGATTGCTATTTTTGCTATTTTGGAACCTTTGATTGCTTCTCCGGATCGCATCCTTAGTAACTTTAAGCAATTTTCTTATTTCTGCAACTCTTCTAATAAAATTTGGGTCTTTTGGCGGAAGCATATTTCCATGGATATTGTCGTTAATGACAGACAATTCGTTCATTTCCCACTTTTCTGTCGATGATTTCTCTGGTTGGTTAACCTTTATGTATGCTAGCACCTTCACCAATGCGAGATATGATCTTTGGAACAAAATCAATACAATTGGTACCACGATCACTGGTAAATGGGTATTAGGTGGTGATTTCAATATGGTTATGCATAACTCTGAAAAGAGGGGTGGCAATCGCCCCGACTCTTCTTTAATGTATAAATTTGGGGAAGCTATGACGGAAGCTGGGGTGTCTGATTTGGGGTATGTTGGTTCCAAATTTACTTGGAAAAGAGGTAAGCTTTTCGAACGTCTAGGTAGGTGTTTTGCGAATCAGGAGGGGATCCTTTCTTATGGGTATACCCAGGTGCAACATCTTAGTAGTTATGGGTCGGATCATAAACCTCTTTTGCTATCGTTTGATTATTTCAAACATAATGCTAAGTATCATTTCCAATTTTTAAATGTCTGGGCTAAGCATGATGGTTTTCTTAAAATTGTCACGGATAATTGGCAGGTGCCTGAGGTTGGAAATGATTGGTTCCGACTCTGAAAAATTCATTAAAAAGTCGCTTCCGCGCTAAGGACTTGGAATTGGGAGGTTTTTGGCGATGTTCATGCTAGGGTGACTAAGGCCGATCTTAGGGTGAGGGAGCTGCAGGCGTTGGATGAATCCTCTATGGATTTTGTTCCCCTATTACAAGACGCGCATAATGATTTGTTAGAAGCATGCCTTTGGGAGGAAGAATTTCTTCAACAAAAGGCGAGGGAGGAGCAATTTTCTCAAGGGGATAAAAATACTAAGTACTTCCATGCTTGTATCAAAAGTCGCAGGGCCAATAACACCATCGTTCGTATTCATGATGATAATAGGAATTGGATCATGGAGAATAAGGAAATTGGTGAAAGCGCTGTCAAGTACTTTACTGAATTATTTCATGCTCGCGATACGTTCGATATCCCAGAGGGTCATCTCTTTGATGATGTCAAGCATTTGACTGAGAGTTTAGATATTTGTGGCATTCCTACTGGTCGAAGAGGTTTATAATGCTTTTCATGATATTAATTGTAATAAAGCCCCGAGTCCCGATGGTTTCACCTCTACTTTTTATACTAAATGTTGGACCATCATTAACAAAGAGGTTGTGGCTGCCATTCAAAGCTTATGGTAGGGGGATCACTGATAATATCTTGTTGGCTCAAGAGATGATTCATGAGATTGATAAAAAATGTAGGGGAGGGAATATGGTGACTAAATTGGATATTCGTAAAGCTTATGATTCTATGAGTTGGGATTTTATTTTGAGTGTTCTTAGAGCTAGGGGCTTTTCTACCTCCGTTTGTTTAATTATCTCCAACTGGCTTCATTGCAATCTTTATAGTATTCTCATTAATGGAGGTGTTCATGGGTTCTTCAGTGCGGGTTGGGGGATTAAACAGGGCGACCCTCTTTCTCTCACTATTTTCATTTTAGTTTTTGATTATTTTTCCCGTCTCTTAAATGACCTCTTCGCCAGAATGCCAGATCTTCATTATGCTTCTAAATCTACGGTGGTGGTCTCCCACTTATTCTATGCGGATGATGTCATACTTTTTTCCAACGCTTCCAAAAACTCTATTAAGAAAATTTTCCTATTTTTGGAGGAATTTCAAGCCATTTCTGGGTTACATTTCAATGCTCACAAATGTAATTTATATTTTGGAAACTCTGTTGATGTCAGGAGATCCTCCTGGGCTGCTCACTATACCGGGTTTGCTCTCTCCGCTCTCCCTTTAAAATATTTGGGAGTTCATTTGATTAAGGGTAGAATGAGACGGACTCGACTGGATGAGGTTGTGGAAAAATCAAAAACCGCATACATGATTGGAAAAACAAGTTATTATCCTTTGGCGGTCGCATTACGGTCCTTAGAAGTATCCTTCAGAGCTTAATGCTGTACGGATTACAGGTTTTGCCCATTAAGCTTACCACTCAGAAAATTATTGAACGGTGTTTTAATAAATTCCTTTGGGCCGTTACATATTCGGGTAGGAAGTGGTTTTCTTGGAAGAAAGTATGCCAGCCTACTATTGCCAGTGGTTTGGGTTTCAAGTAACTTCACCACATTCGCTGAAATTAATCTTTTTAAGCATTGGCTTAATTTTCGTAAAAATGATTCGTTATGGTCCTCTTTTATGCATGATAAATATTGTAAGAATCATCATCCTTCTTTGGTTGTTTGGAAGAAGGGTGATTCTAGGATGTGGAAGAGAATTCTTTCTTGCAGAGAATGGGCCAAACAGCTTATTTTCTGGGACCTGGGCTGTGGCAATATATCGTTTTGGCATGATACCTGGTCTCCGGTGCATTTTAACCCTGGACCGAATTTTAAACCTGATTTTTTGGTGTCAGATGCTTGGTTGGATACGTCTTGGAATATTCCGTTACTTAATCAACTTGTCGGGGCTGATAAAGCACGTTTTATTACTACCATCCCTTTTGATCTTAATAAGGTTGATTCTCCGCTTATGCAATCTTATTCTAATAAGTCTATCTCGAAAATCGCTTACTTCCACTTATATCATTCTCGACCGACTTCTTGGGGTAAGAACATTTGGTCGAGAGCTTTAGCTCCATCTATGTCCTTTTTAGTTTGGCGTATTTTTCATAATGTCTTGCCTTGCGATGATATTCTTAAATTGAAAGGGCTCCGGTTAGCCTCTCGATGTCGGTTTTGTAAGATGAAGGAAGAGTCTTTAAGCCATTTATTTCTTACGTGTCCTTTTTCTCTGGCTATTTGGATGAAAGGGGGTCAATGGTTTGGTACTTTTGTTCATCCGGGTCAGGAAATAAGTAATCTTTGGGCCTTCAAATGTCGAGCTAACCATTTCTTAACCGCATACCCTGTTATCGTTTGCTGGTTTTTAAGGATGGCCCGTAATGACATTTATCATAAAGGTACCGTTGCCTCTTCTGATACTATCTTTTTGAATATTTTGGCTTATGTTAACAAGATGTTTGAGTGGAGCAATATGCAGCCTAGTTTTTTCTCTGGCATTGCTTGTTTTGAGCATGGTGTTCAGATGGCCGTTTTGAGACCCGATCCGCAACTCCCTATTTTGGTGAGATGGAGGCCGCCTAATACTGGTTGGGTGAAATTTAATATTGATGGGAGTTGGAGATCGTCCCGTGCGGGGGTTGGTGGAGTTGCTAGAAATTCTGATAGAAAATGTCTATTCTTCTTTTCTTACCCTTGTGTCACTGATAGTCCTTTGCAGTCCGAGGCACACGCTTTAATGTTGGCTGTTTCTATTGCATCGTGTTTTAATTGGCAATGTGTTGATTTTGAGATGGATTCTGTCACTTTATTTCAGGCTTTAACTAACGAACACATGTGCCGTGGGATATTTTATATTATATAAACCGCATTAAATGTATAAGTTCTCATCTCTCGGTCGAGTTGGAATTTCATATACGGGGAAGGAAACAGATCGACTAATTGGCTGGCTAATGTCGGTTCTTTAAGTACTCAGATTTTGGTGGGCTATAACCCACCCCCGAATTTATTAGTATTGCTCACGGGTGATAATTTGGATGTACCATCTCTTCGGCTCCCTTGATTTATATGTCTGGGGGCAGGTTTTATTAGTATTTTTATTCCTATGTATATGTATATTGGTTATATATATATATATATATATATATATATATATATATATCTATACATATACATATCTTTGCAGGTATCTATTTTGAAGGTTTTTTATGGGCTGCTGAGGTGGTTTTTCCTTGCTACCATGGTATTTGCTTTAGTGGTAAACCATCTTGGATGCTAATTGTATACGATTATATAAATAGTTATGCATTATTACTATACAATGCATTCTGGTTATATTGCCATGAATGGTGCTAAAATTTTGAGAATATTCTTCGAATGTTGCTGGATTGGATTTACAGTCTTGCCACTATTTATATTGCATGGTTCTGGGGTTTATTAATCCAAGATTTGCAGGATTTGCTGATATGATTTGCAGGGTTTTATTAATCCAGGATTTGCTATTATTATTTCTTTCCACTTCTATTTATCTGCTTCTATTTATATGCTTAAACTGATATACATATAATATTTGACATTTCTCTTATGTTTGGAATTCTTGTTTTTTGTTATGATCGATTTTGGAACTCTCTCAAGCTGCTTCGTCTCTATCCGTCCGGCAAAAGCCCCTCGTTCGACTTGTACGGCTCGGTGTGACGAGAGCCATGCGATCTCATCCTCATCCTCTCCTTCAGTATTGGGTAACCACATATCGTGTTGTTTAGGAAATTTTTCGCACCACCTGAGGTTGTAGCACTGGATTAATCATATCTACTGGGTTTTGTGGTTTATTATTTTGCTCCTATTAGGATTTACATATTTGAGTGATGCTTTACTTTTAATGTTTTGGCGTCGAGTTTGTAGTCTGGGAGGAGGAACCCTTACGGGTGCGTTTCATTGTATTGTTTACTTTTAGATTTAGGGATCCACCTCCTCTCCTCTGGTTGTATTATTTTGATTTATCAACATGTAGGGAGCCACGAGACGCTCTTTATATATATATATATATATATATATATATATATATATATATATATATATATATATATTTATATATACCTATATATATATTTTTTTATTTATAATTTTTTTTATTATTAAATATTTTTATAATTAAATTATATTTATAAATAATATGCTATACTTAAGATCTTTAAAATAAAAAAATAATATTATAAAAATTTATATATATATATATATATATATATATATATATATATATATATATATATATATATATATATACAAATATATATATATATTTATTTATAATTTGTTTGACTATTAAATATTTTTATAATTAAAATATATTTATAAATAATATACTATACTTAAAATATTTAAATAAAAAAATAATATTAAATATATATATATATATATATATATATATATATATATATATATATATATATATATATTATTATTGTGAAACAGTTGCATCCTCACCTTCACATTCTTATATCCCCTAATCAGTCGGCGTTTATCCAAGGTAGAGGGATCACTGATAATATCATGTTAGCTCAAGAGATGATCCATGAGATTGATAAAAAATGTAAGGGGCAATATGGTGACTAAATTGGATATCTGCAAAGCTTATGATTCTATAAGTTGGGATTTTATTTTGGGTGTTCTCAGGGCTAGGGGTTTTCCTACCCCCTTTTGTTTACTTATTTCCAACTGGCTTCATTCCAATCTTTATAGCATCCTTATTAATGGTGAGGTTCATGGCTACTTCAGTGCGGGCCATGGGATTAAGCAGTGCGACCCACTTTCTCCCACTATTTTCATTTTGGTTTTTGATTATTTTTCTCGTCTCTTAAATGAACTCTTCGTTAAAAGGCCTGATCTCCATTTTGCTTCTAAATCCAGCGTGTTGGTTTCCCATTTAGCTTATGAGGATGACGTCGTCCTTTTCTCTAACGCTTCCAAGGTTTCTATTAAGAAAATTTTCCAATTTTTGGAGGACTTTCAAGCTATCTCCGGGTTTCATTTCAACGCTACCAAGTGTCGTTTATATTTTGGGAACTCTGTCGATGGTAGGAAATCCTCCTGGGCTACTCACTACACTGGGTTTGCTATTTCCACCCTTCCCTTAAAGTATTTGGGAGTTCATTTGCTTAAGGGTAGGATGAGACAAACTCAATTTTATGAGGTTGTTGAAAAAATTAAGAACAGCATTCTTGATTAGAAAAACAAGTTCTTATCATTTGGTGGTCATATTACTGTCCTTAAGAGTATCCTTCAGAGTTTGGTGTTGTATGGTTTACAAGTCCTGCCCGTTAAGATTACCACTCAAAAAATTATTGAGAGATGCTTTAATAAATTTCTTTGGGTGGGTACGTACTCTGGTAAAAAGTGGTGCTCTTGGAAGAAAGTATATCAACCTACCACTGCCGGTGGTTTGGGATTCAAACAACTTCACCACATTGCTGAGATTAATTTATTCAAACATTGGCTCAATTTTCGTAAGCATGATTCGTTATGGTCTTCCTTAGTGCATGATAAATATTTCAGGAATTGTCACCCTTCTCTCGTTGTCTGGAGGAAGGGTGATTCTAGAATATGGAAGCGAATCTTATCTTGCAGGGATTGGGCTAAACATCTTATTTACTGGGACTTGGGCAATGGTAACATATCGTTTTGGCATGATACTTGGTCTCTGATTCATTTTATTCCTGGACTGGACGCTAACGATGATCTTCTTGTGTGCGATGGTTGGCGGGATCACACTTGGAATATCCCGCTTTTGCATCAACTTGTTGGGGTCGATAATGCTAGCTTTATATCTACCAACCCTTTTGACTCGACTAAGATTGACTATCCTATAACGAAATTTGCATCAAATGGGACTATCTCAAAGACGATTTACTACTATTTACATAATTTTCATCCAACCTCTTGGGGTAAGAGCATTTGGTTACATGCTTTAAACCCTTTGATGTCTTTTTTAGCCTTAAGAATTTTTCATAAGGTTTTTCCTTGCGATGATATTCTTAAGTTGAAAGGACTTCGGTTAGCTTCTAGATGTTGTTTTTGTAAGATGGAGGAAGAGTCTTTACGTCACATTTTTATTACTTGTCCTTTCTCTCGTTCTATTTGGATGAAAGGGGGTAGTTGGTTTGGCACTTATGTCCGTCCGGGTGATGATTTTAATGACTTATGGGCTTTCGATCGCCGGCCTAATCATTTTTTACCATCTATCCCTTTATTATTTGCTGTTTTTATGGATGGCATGAAATGCCATTCATCACAAATGCACTTCGGTTTCTTCCAATACTATTTTCTCCAACATTTGGCCTATGTTAATAAGGTTTATAAGCTAAGTCATATGAAGGCTAGTTTCTTCTTGGGCAATGCACATTTTGATCATAGTGTTCATGAGACAGTAACCTCTCCGCAACTCCCTATTTTGGTGAGATGGCGGCCACCTAATACTGGTTGGGTTAAATTTAATGTCGATGGGAGTTGGAGACCGTCCAGTGCGGGGGTTGGTGGAGTTGCTCGTAATTTAGAAAAAAAATGCATGCTCTTCTTTTCTTCCCCTTGTATAGCAGACACTCCATTGCAATCCGAAGCTCATGTCTTAATGTTGGCGGTCTCTAGTGCGGTGCGTTTTAATTGGCTTTGCATTATTTTTGAGGTGGATTCGTCCAATTTATTTCTTGCTTTAACTAATAATATATCGATGCTGTGGGATATTATATATTATATAAATCACATTAAATACATCATTTATTATATCTCAGTTAGTTGGAATTTCATCTACATGGAAGGAAATAGACCTGCTAATTGGTTGGCCAATCTCAGTTCATTAAGCGCTCAGATTTTGGTGGGTATTAACCCGCCGCCGGACCTACCGATTTTGCTCAATGGAGATATCGTGGATATACCAATTCTTCGATTCTCTTGATCTTCTTATTCTTTATTTGAGCAAGTAATCGGTACTACCCCTTTGTTATATACACATAAATAAATATTTATAGATATGAATGTATAAATTTTTTCATAACTATATATAGATATACATATGTCAATATATATATATATATATATATATATATATATATATATATATATATATATATATATATAAATTGTTGTTTATATATATATGAATTCTATATATACAGTTATGGTATATAAACTAATATATATTTATCTATATAATTTTATATTCAATATATTTATATATATAGCTTTATATATATATATATAAATACATGCAACAATCCTTATATGTAGCAATCTTTATATGTCATGGTTTCTATTCCTTCCAGTTCATGTGTGACGTATTTTATTTTTCTATCTAAAGACTATGCAAACTCTTTTGTCGTTGGCCATTTGCTGTTTGATTTTCTCCTAATTGCACAGCCTTACACACACACACACACACACACACACACACACACACACACACACACACACACACACACATATATATATATATATATATATATATATATATATATATATAAACCTTACATATTTATACAAACCTTAAATGTGTGTTTTAAGTTCGGGTTCGGTTCCATACATGCATGTACCTGGAGCACGCTCGAACCATTACATCCTCTCCAGCGTCCTCCATGGAGGAAGTTATTAATGCATACTTAGGATCTCAGCTTCGCGGGCGATATACTCTCCATCACTCTTTTATTGCCTCTACTGAAATCCACAAAAAAAGGAGCGAGGAATATTTTTTCTTTGCCCAGTAGTCAGCTTGCTGGAGTTTCATTTCTGTCCAGCAACACTTTAATTGGCTTGTGATATTCATGTCGTGCTACCTACTATGCTCCTTTTGATATGAGATTAAACTTTCTGTGTTACTTGTTATTGCTACAATGATTGCTCTTTTGTTTGGCGTCGAGTTGTCGTGAAGGTCGAACCCTTCTGGACGACAATTTAAGAGCTTCACCTCCCCCCAATTTTTGTAACATTTACATGATATCAATGCTCAGGAAGCCATAAGACGCTCTTTCTTTTAAAAAGAATATATATATATATATATATATATATATATATATATATATATACCTATATTTATATTTTTATTTAAAATTTAATTAATTATTAAATATTTTTATAATTAAATTATATTTATAAATAATATACGAGTACTTAAATTATTTTAAAAAAAATAATAATATTATGTAAATAAATATATATATATATATATATATATATATATATATATATATATATATATATATATATATACATATAGATTTATTTATTTATAATTTATTTAACAATTAAAAATTTTTATAGTTAAATTATATTTATAAATAATAGACTATACTTAAAATATTTAAAATAGAAAAATAATATTATATATATATATATATATATATATATATATATATATATATATATATATACTTATAATTTATTTAATTATTAATTATTTTTATAATTAAATTATATTTAAAAATAATATAATGTATTTAAAACAGTTAAAATAAAAAAAATATATATATATATATATATATATATATATATATATATATATATATATATACCTATATATATATTTTTATTTATAATTTACTTAACTATTAAATATTTTTATAATTAAATTATTTTTACAAATAATATACTATACATAAAACATTTAAAATAAAAAAAATAATTTTATATATATATAAATATATATATATATATATATATATATACACATATAAATTTATTTATTTATAATTTATTTAACTATTAAATATTTTTATAATTAAATTATATTTATAAATAATATACTATACTTAAAATATTTTAAAAAAATGATATTAAATAAATTAAATATTTGTATAATTAAATTATATTTAAAAATATTATATTATGCTTAAAATATATAAAATAAAAAAATAATATTATATAAATTTATATATAAATATATATCAATATATATATATATATATATATATATATATATATATTTAAATATATATATATATATTTATTTATTTATCATTTTTTTACTATTAAATAATTTTATAATTAAATTATATTTATTAGTAATATATTATAATTAAAATATTTAAAATAAGAAAATAATATTAAATAAATTTTCTAATATATTTAATTATATATATATGTACATATATATATATATATATATATATATATATATAATTTTTTTAATTATTAAATATTTTTGTAATTGAATTATATTTATAAATAATATACTATATTTAAAATATTTAAAATAAAAAAATAATATTAAATATATATATATATATATATATATATATTATATATATATTTATATATACCAATAAATATATATATATATATATATATATATATATATATATATATATTTATAATTTTTTTAATTAATAAATATTTTCATAATTAAATTATATTTATAAATAATATGCTATACTTAAAATATTTAAAATAAAAAATAATATTATAAATATATATATATATTTATATTTATATTTATAATTTATTTAACTATTAAAAATTTTTATAGTTAAATTATATTTATAAATAATATACTATATTCAAAATATTTAAAATAAAAAAATAATATTAAATAAATTTATATATATATTTATATATAACTATATATATTTTTTTATTTATAATTTATTTAACTATTAATTATTTTTATAATTAAATTATATTTATAAATAACAAACTACACTTAAACATTTGAAATAAGAAAAATAACATTATATATATATATATTTATAATTTACTTAACTATTAAATATAAATGATCAATCCCTGACCTAATGCCCAAACCATTGGCACAATAGGTCAACTTTTGACAAAAAAGTCAATTTTGGTCAAAGTAGTTTATTTTTGAATTAATGACCAATTATTGACTCAATAGTCAATCTCTGACAAAAAAGTTAACTTTGGTCAATCCTTGACCCAATGACAAACTCATTAACCTATTGGTCAACTTTTAACCAAAAAGTCAATTTTAGTCAAAATAGTCATTTTTTGACCTAATGACCACCCTTTGACTCAATAGGTCAACTTTTGAATAAAAAGTCAACTTTGGTCAAAATGATCAATTTTTGACATAATGACCAACCCACTGACTCAATAGATCAATTTTTGACCAAAAAGTCATCTTTGGTCAAAATGGATAATTCTTGACCCAATTACCAACTCATTGACCAAATATGTCAACTTTTGACCAAAGAGTCAACTTTCGTTAAAATGGTCAACTTTTAACCCAATGACCAACCCATTGACCCAATAGGTCTACTTTTGTCCAAAAAGTCATCTTTGATCAAAATGGTCAATTCTTGTCCCAATTACCAACTCATTGACCAAATAGGTCAACTTTTGACCAAAAGTCAACTTTGGTCAAAATAGTCAATATCTGACCCAATGACCACGCCGTTAAATCCAAAAGGTTAACTTTTGAGCAAAAATTTAATTTTGGTCAAAATAGGTCAACTTTTGACATAAAAGTAATCTTTGGTCAAAATGACCAATTTCTGACCCAATGACCACCCCATTGACCGAAAGACCAACCCATTGACCAAATAAGTCAGTTTTTGACCAAAAAGTAAATTTTGGTCAAAATAGTTAATTTTTGATCTAATGACCAATTATTCACTCAATAAGTTAATCTCTGACCAAAAAGGCAACTTTGGTCAAAATATTTAATCATTAACCCAATGACAAACCCATTGACCTAACATGTCAACTTTTGACTAAATAGTTAATTTTGGTCAAAATAGTCAATTTTTGACTGAATGACCACCAATTGACCCAATAAGTCAACTTTTGACCAAAAAGTCAACTTTGGTCAAATGATAAGTCAACTTTTAACCAATAAGTCAACATTTGACCAATAAGTCAACTTTTGACCAAAATAGGTCAACTTTTGACCAAAAAAGTTAATTTTAGCCCAAATGGTCAACTTCTGACATAATGACCTCCCTGTTGATCTAATGGCTCAACTTTTGACGAAAAAATTTAATTTTGGTCAAAATATTTAATTTTTTGACCTAATGACCAAAATAGTCAATTTTTTGAATTAATGACCAATTATTGACCCAATAAGTCAATCTCCGACCAAAAAGTCAACTTTGGACAAAATGGTCGATGATTGACTCGATAACGAAACTCATTGCCCATTAAGTCAATTTTTGACCAAAAAGTCAATTTTAGTCAAAATAGTCAATTTTTGACCTAATGACCACCCATTGACAAAATAGGTCAACTTTTGATCAAAAAGTCAACTTTGGTCAAAATGGTCAATTTTTGACCCAATGATCAACCCATTGACTAAATTGGTCAAATTTTGACCGAAATCTCAACTTTTTAGGTCAAAATAGACGATTTTTGACCTAATGACCAATTATTGCCCCAATAAATAAATCTCTGACAAAAAAGTCAACTTTGGTCATAATTATTAATCCTTGACCCAATGATAAACTCATTGACCCAACATGTCAACCTTTGAACAAAAAGATAACTTTGGTCAAAATGGTAAATCCTTGACTCAATAACCAACCCACCGACCCAATAGATCGACTTTTGTCCAAAAAGTCAATTTTGGTCAAAATAGTAAAATTTTACATAATTACTAATTATTGACCCAATAGGTCAACTTTTGAATAAAAAAGTCAATTTTGGTCAAAATTTGCATTTTTTGACTTAATGAACACCTCATTGACACAAATGGTCAACCTTTGACCAAAAAGTCAAATTGGGTCAAAATGGTCAATTTCTGACACAATGACCTAAATGTCAACTTTGGTGAAAATGATCAATTTTTCATGCAATGACCAACCCATTGACCCAATTGGTTAACTTTTGACTAAAAAGTCAACTTTGGCCAAAATAGTTAATCCTTGACCCAATGACCAACCTATTGACCCAATATGTCAACTTTTGACCAAAAAGTCAAATTTGCTCAAAATTGTCAATTTTTGATCTATTGACCGCCTCATTGACCTAAATAGGTCAAATTTTGAACAAAAGACAACTTTGGTCAAAATTGTCAATCCTTAACCCAATGACCAACCCATTGACCCAATATGTCAACTTTGACCAAAAAGTCAATTTTTATTAAAATAGTAAATTTTTGATCTAATGACTAATTTTTGACAAAGTAAACCAATCTCTATCCAAAAAGTCAACTTTGGTCAAGATGGTTAATCTTTGACCTAATGCCCAACCCATTGACCAAATAGGACATCTTTTGACCAAAAAGTCAACTTTGGTAAAAATGATCAATCATTGACCCAATGACCAACCCATTGGCCAAACAGGTCAACATTTGACCAAAAAGTCAATTTCGGTCAAAATAAAAAAGTTTTGAATTAATGACCAATTATTAACCCAATAAGTTAATTTCTGACCAAATAATCAACTTTAGTCAAAATGGTCGATCCTTAATCCAATGACAAACTCATAAACCCATACTATACTTTAAACATTTAAAATAAAAAAAAATATTATATATATAACTATATATATATAATTATTTATAATTTATTTAATTATTAAATATTTTTATAATTAAATTATTTTTATAAATAATATACTATACTTAAAACATTTAAAATAAAAAAACTAATTTTACATAAATATAAATATATATAAATATATACAAACATATATATATATATATATATATATATATATATATATATATATATATATATTTATATATACACATATATATTTATTTATTTATCATTTACTTAACTATTGAATATTTTTTTAATTAAATTATATTTATAAATAATATACTTGCACTTAAAATATTTAAAATAAAAAAAATATTAAATAAATTTTATTATATATATATAATTATATATTTATGTACCTCTATATATATTTTTTTATTTATAATTTTTTTAATTATTAAATATTTTTATAATTAAATAATGTTTGTAAATAATATACTATACTTAAAATATTTAAAATTAAAAATAAATTATATAAATATATATATATATATATTATTTATAATTTATTTAAATATTAAATATTTTTATAATTAAATTATATTTATAAATAATATACTATACTTAAAACATTTTAAATAAAAAAATAATATAATATATATATATATATATTTGTATTTATATATTGCTATATATTTTTTTATTTATAATTTATTTAATTTTTACTTATTTTTATAATTAAATTATATTTATAAATAATATATTATACTTAAAACATTTAAAATAAAAAATAATATTATATATATATATGTACATATATATATTTTTTTATTTATAATTTACTTAACTATTAAATATAAATGATCAATCCATGACCTAATGCACAAACCATTAGTACGATAGATCGACTTTTGACCAAAAAGTCGATTTGGTCAAAATTGTACTATTTTTGAATTAATGACCTATTATTGACCCGATAATCGATCTCCGACAAAAAAATCAACTTTGGTTAAAATGAGTCGATCCTTGACCCGATGACAAACTCATTAACCGAATAGATCGACTTTTGACCAAAAAGTCGATTTTAGTCAAATTAGTCATTTTTCGACCTAATGACCAGCCCTTTGACCTGATAGGTCGACTTTTGAACAAAAATCAACTTTGGTCAATTTTCGAGCCTGTATGACAACCCATTGACCAATAGATCAACATTTTGGCTAAAAAGTCATCTTCGATAAAAATGGTCGATTCTTGACCCGATTACCGACTCATTGACTGAATAGACACTTTTGACCGAAAATCAATTTTAGTCGAAATGCTTCGATTTTTAACCCATTAACCCATAGTCTACTTTTGACCGAAAAGTTATCTTTGGTCGAAATGGTCAATTCTTGACCCGATTACCAACTAATTCACCGAATAGATTGACTTTTGACTGAAAATCAACTTTAGTCAAAATAATCGATATCTGACCCAATGACCACCTCGTTGACCCAATAGGTTAACTTTTCACCAAAAATTTAATTTTGGTCAAAATAAGTCAACTTTTGACCAAAAAGTAATCTTTGGTCAAAATAAGTCAACTTTTGACCAAAAAGTAATCTTTGGTCAAAATGGCCAATTTCTGACCCAAAGACCACCCATTGACCCAAAGACCAACCCATTGACCCAATAGGTCGGTTTTTGACCAAAAAGTAAATTTTGGTCAAAATAGTTAATTTTTGATCTAATGACCAATTATTCACTCAATATGTTAATCTCTGACCAAAAGGTCAACTTTGGTCAAATAGTCAAATGCATCAAACCCATTGACCCAATAGCCTAATGACAAACCCATTGACCCAATAGGTCAACTTTTGACCAAATAGTCAAATTTGGTCAAATAGTCAATTTTTACTGAATGACCACCAATTGACCCAATAAGTCAACTTTTGACCCAAAAGTTAACTTTAGTCAAATGATAGGTTAACTTTTGACCAATAAGTCAACTTCTGACCAAAATAGATCAACTTTTAACCAAAAAAGTTAATTTTAGTCAAATTGATCAACTTCTGACATAATGACCTCCCCGTTGACCCAATGGCTCAACTTTTGTCCAAAAATTTAATTTTGATCAAAATAATTAATTCTTGACCTAATGACCAAAATAGTCAATTTTTTGAATTAATGACTAATTATTGACCCAATAAGTCAATCTCTGACCAAAAAGACAACTTTGGACAAAATGGTCAATGATTGACCCAATGATAAACCCATTGCTCGATAAGTCAAATTTTGACCAAAAGTCAATTTTGGTCAAAATAGTTAATTTTTGACCTAATGACTACCCATTGACCAAATAGGTCAACTTTTGACCAAAAAGTCAACTTTCGTCAAAATGGTCAATTTTTGACCCAATGATCAACCCATTGACTAAATTGGTCAAATTTTGACTGAAAAGTTAACTTTTTAGGTCAAAATAGACAATTTTTGACCTAATGACCAATTTTTGACCAAATAAGTAAATCTCTGACTAAAAAGTCAACTTTGGTCATAATTATCAATCCTTGACCAAATGATAAACCCATTGACCCAAAATGTCAACCTTTGAACAAAAAAATAACTTTGGTCAAAATGGTAAATCCTTGACCCAATAACTAACCCACTGACCCAATAGATCGACTTTTGTCCAAAAAGTCAATTTTGGTCAAAATAGTAAATCTTTTACATAAATGCCAATTATTGACCCAATAGGTCAACTTATGAACAAAAAAACCAATTTTAGTCAAATTTGGCAATTTTTGACCTAATGACCACCTCATTGACCCAAAAGGTCAACTTTTGAGCAAAAAGTCAAATTGGGTCAAAATGGTTAATTTCTGACACAATGACCTAAATGTCAACTTTGGTGAAAATGGTCAATCCTTCATCCAATGACCAACCCATTGACCCAATTTGTTAACTTTTGACTAATAAGTCAACTTTGGCCAAAATAGTTAATCCTCGATCCGATGACTGACCTATTGATCCAATAGGTCGACTTTTGACCGAAAAGTCGATTTTGCTCAAAATTGTCGATTTTTGATCTCTTGACCGCCTCATTGACCTAAATAGGTCAAATTTTGACCAAAAGACAACTTTGGTCAAAATTGTCGATCCATAACCCGATGACCGACCCATTGACCCGATATGTAAACTTTGACCGAAAAGTCGATTTTGATTAAAATAGTCAATTTTTGACCTAATGACCAATTTTTTACCCAGTAAACCAATCTCGATCCAAAAAGTCAACTTTGTACACGATGGTTAATCTTTGACCTAAAGTCCAACCCATTGACCCAATAGGACATCTTTTGACCAAAAAGTCAACTTTGGTCAAAATGATCAATCCTTGACCCAATGACCAACCCATTGGCCTAATAGGTCAACATTTGACCAAAAAGTCAATTTCGGTCAAAAAAAATAAATTTTGAATTAATGACCAATTATTGACCCAATAAGTCAATCTCTGACCAAATAGTCAACTTTAGTCAAAATGGTCAATCCTTGATCCAATGACAAACCCATAGACCCAATAAGTCAACTTTTGATCAAAAAGCCAATTTTGGTCAAAATAGTCAATTTTTGACCAAATGACCACCCATTGACCCTTGGGTCAACTTTTGACCAAAAAAGTCATCTTTGGTAAAAATGGTCAACTTCTTGATCCAATTACCAACACATATGCCAAATGCATCAACTTTTGACCAAAAAGTCTACTTTGTTCAAAATGGTCAATTTCTGACCCAATGACCTCCCCGTTGACCCAATGGGTTAACTTTTGACAAAAAATTCAATATTGGTCAAAATACTGAATTTTTGACCTAATGGCCAATTAATGACCAAATAAGTCAATCTCTGACCAAAAAGTTAATTTTTATTAAAGAAATCAATCCTTCACCCAATGACAAACACATTGACCCAACATGACAACTTTTGACCAAAAAGTCAATTTTTGTCAAAATAGTAAATTTTTAACTTAATAATTACCCATTAACCCAATAGGTCAACTTTTGACCAAAAAGTCAACTTTGGTCAAAATGGTATGTATATATATATATAAATTTATATAATATTATTTTTTTATTTTAAATATTTTAATTATAGTATATTATTTATAAATATAATTTAAATCTAAAAATATTTAATGAGTTAAATAAATTATAAATAAAATATAAATATATGTATATGTAAATAAATATATATATATATATATATATATATATATAATAGTATTTTTTTTATTTTAAATATTTTAAGTATAGTATATTATTTATAAATATAATTTAATTATAAAAATATTTAATAATTAAATAAATTATAAATAAAAATATTGGGTCAATGGGTTTATCATTGGGTCATGGATTGACCATTTTGACCAAAGTTCAATTTTTGGTTAGAGATTAACTTATTGGGTCAATAATTGGTCATTAATTAAAAAATTGACTATTTTGGCCAAAATTGGCTTTTTGGCCAAAAGATGTCCTTTTGGGTCAATGGGTTTGTCATTGGATCAAGGATTGACCATTTTGACCAAAGTTAACTTTTTTGTTAGAGATAGACTTATTGGGTCATTAATTCAAAAATTTTTTATTTTGACCAAAATTGACTTTTTGGTCGAATGTCGATCTATTAGGCAATGGGTTGGTCATTGGGTCAAGGATTGACCATTTTGACCAAAGTTGACTTTTTGGTCAAAAGATGACCTATTGGGTCAATGGGTTGAGCATTAGGTCAAAGATTAACCATCTTTATCAAAGTTGACTTTTTTATCAAAGATTGGTTTACTGGGTCAAAAATTCTTCATTAAGTTAAAATTGACTATTTTAATCAAAATTGACTGTTTAATCAAAAGTTGACCTATTGGGTCAATGAGTTGGTCATTGGGTTAAGGATTGACTATTTTGACCAAAGTTGTCTTTTGGTCAAAATTTGACCTATTTAGGTCATTGAGGCGATTAGTAGGTCAAAAATTGACAATTTTGAGCAAAATTGACTTTTGGTCAAAAGTTGACCTATTGGGTCAATAGGTTGGTCATTGGGTCAAGGATTAACCATTTTGGCCAAAGTTAATTTTTTAGTAAAAAGTTAAAAAATTGTGTCAATTGGTTGGTCATTGGATGAAGGATTGAACATTTTCACCAAAGTTGACATTTAGGTCATTGTGTCAAAAATTGACCATTTTGACCAAATTTGACTTTTGGTCAAAAGTTGACCTTTTGGGTCAATGAGGTGGTCATTAGGTCGAAAATTGTCTTTTTGTTCAAAAGTTGACCTACTGGGTCAAAAATTGGTAATTATGTCAAAATTTACTATTTTGACCAAAATTGACTTTTTAGTCAAAGGTCGATCTATTGGGTCAGTGCGTTGGTTATTCGGTCAAGGATTGACAATTATGACTAAAGTTGACTTTTTGGGTTAATAATTGGTCATTAGGTCAAAAATTGTCTATTTTGACAAAAAAGTTGACTTTTTCGTCAAAATTTGACCAATTTGGCCAGCGGGTTGGTCATTGAGTCAAAAATTGACGACTTTAACCAAAGTTAACTTTTTGGTCAAAAGTTGACCTATTTTGTTAATGGGGGGTCATTTGGTCAAAAATTAAATATTTTGGCCAAAATTGAATTTTTTGTCAAAAGTTAACCCATTGGATCAATGGAGTGGTCATCGGATCAGGAATTGTCCATTTTGACCAAAGATGATTTTTTGTCAAAAGTTGACCTACTGGGTCAATGGGTTGGACATTGGGTTAAGGATAGACCATTTTGACCAAAGTTGACTTTTTGGTCAGAGATTGGCTTACTGGGTTAATAATTGGTCATTAGGTCAAAAATTGACTATTTTGTCCAAAATTGATTTTTTGGTCAAACATTGACCTACTGGGTCAATGTGTTGGTCGTTGGGTTAAAAATTGATCATTTTGACCAAAGTTGACTTTTTGGTCAAAAGTTTACCTATTGGGTCAATGGGTTGGTCATTGGGTCAAAGATTGATCATTTTGACCATAGTTGACTTTTTGGTCAGATATTGACTTATTGGGTCTAAAAGTGGTCATTAGGTCAAAAATTGATTATTTTGACCAAAATTAAATTTTTTGTTCAAAGTTTACCCATTGGGTCAACGGGGTGGCATTGGGTCAGAAAATGACCATTTTGACCAAAGTTGACTTTTTGGTCAAAAGATGACTTATTTGGTTAATGAGTTGGTAATTAGGTCAAGATTTGACCAATAAGTTAATCTCTGACCAAAAAGTCAACTTTGGACAAAATGGTCAATGATTGATCCAATGACAAACCCATTGCCCATTAAGTTAAATTTTGACCAAAAAGTCAATTTTGGTTAAAATAGTCAATTTTTGACCTAATGACCAGCGATTGACTAAATAGGTCAACTTTTGACCAAAAAGTTAACTTTGGTCATAATGGTCAATTTTTTACCCAATGATCAACTCATTGACTAAATTGGTCAAATTTTGACCGAAAAGTTAACTTTTTAGGTCAAAATAAATAATTTTTTTATCTAATGACCAATTATTGACCCAATAAATAAATCTCTGACCAAAAAGTCAACTTTGGTCATCATTATCAATCCTTGACCCAATAACCAACACATTGACCCAATAGGTTAACTTTTGATCAAAAAGTCTACCTTGGTCAAAATGGTCAAACCTTGACCCAATAACCAACCCATTAACCCAATATGTCAACCTTTGACCAACAAGTCAATTTTGGTCGAAATAGTCAAATTTTGACCTAATGATCCCCCATTAACCAAATAGGTCAACTTTTGACAAAAAAATCAACTTTGGTTAAAATGGTCAATTTTTGACCCAATAACCAACCCGCTGACCAAATTAGTCATATTTTGACCAAAAAGTCAACTTTTTAATCAAAATAGACAATTTTTGACCTAATGACCAATTATTAACCCAATAAGTAAATCTTTGACCAAAATATCAACTTTGGTCATAATTGTCAATCCTTGACCCAATAACTAACTCACTGACCCAATAGATCGACTTTTGACTAAAAAGTCAATTTTGGTTAAAATAGTAAATTTTTGACATAATTACCAATTATTCATCCATTAGGTCAACTTTTGAAGAAAAAAGTCAATTTTGGTCAAAATTGTCAATTTTTGACTTAATGACCACCTCATTGAGCCAAAAGGTCAACTTTTAACAAAAAGTCAACTTTGGTCAAAATGGTCAATTTCTTACACAATGATCTAAATGTCAACTTTGGTGAAAATGTTCAATCCTTCATCCAATGACCAACCAATTGACCCAATTTGTTAACTTTTGACTAAAAAGTCAACTTTGGTCAAAATGGTTGATCCTTGACCCAATAACCAACCTATTGACCCAATATGTCAAAATTTTGACCAAAATGTTAATTTTGCTCAAAATTATCAATTTTGGACCTACAGACAGCCTCATTGACCTAGATAGGTCAAATTTTGACTAAAAGACAACTTTGGTCAAAATTGTCAATCCTTAACCCAATGACCAACTCATTGACCCAATATGTCAACTTCTGACCCAAAAGTCAATTTTGATAAAAATTGTTAATTTTGGACTTAATGACCAATTTTTGACCTAGTGAACCAACCTCTGACCAAAAAGTCAACTTTGGTCAAGATGTTAATCTTTGACCTAATGCCCAACCTATTGACCTAATAGGTCATCTTTTGACCAAAAAGTCAACTTTGGTCAAAATGGTCAATCCTTGACCAAATGACAAACCCATTGGCCAAATATGTCAACATTTGACCAAAATGTCAATTTTGGTCAAAATAAACAATTTTTAAATTAATGACCCAATAAGTCAATCTCTGACCAAAAAGTTAATTTTGTTCAAAATGGTTAATCCTTGATCCAATGACAAACCCATTGACCCAATAGGTCACCTTTTGACTAAAAAGCTAATTTTGATCAAAATAGTAAATTTTTGAATTAATGAGCAATTATTGACCCAATAAGTTAATCTCTGACCAAAAAGGAAACTTTGGTCAAAATAGTCAATCCTTGACCCAATGACAAACCCATTGACCCAATATTTTTATTTATACTTTATTTAATTATTAAATATTTTTATAATTAAATTATATTTATAAATATATACTATACTTAAAACATTTAAAATAAAAAAATATTATATACATATATATATATATATTTATTTATTTATTTATATATACATATAATTTTATTTTTATTTATTATTTATTTAACTATTAAAAATTTTTAGATTTAAATTATATTTATAAATCATATACTATACTTAAAATATTTAAAATAAAAAAAATAATATTATATATATATATATATAATTTTTTTAACTATTAAATATTTTTATAATTAAATTATATTAAAAATAATAAATTATACTTAAAATATTTAATATAAAAAAATAATATTATATAAATTTATATATATATATAAATATATATTTTTATATACACATATATATTTATTTATTTATAAATTATTTAACTATTAAATGTTTTTATATTTAAATTAAATTTATAAATAATATACTATACTTAAAATATTTAAAATAAAAAAATATTAAATAAATAACTTTATATATATATATATATAATATTAAATAAATAACTTTATATATATATAGAATATATATATATATATATATATATATATATATATATATATATATATATATATTTCTTTATTTATTTATATATACCTATATATATTTTTATTTGTAATTTACTTAATTATTAAATATTTTTATAAATAAATTATCTTTATAAATAAAATACTATACATAAAACATTTAAAATAAAAAAATAATATATATATATATATATATATATATATATATATAGGTATAGAGAAATATATTAATATATACCTAAATATATATTTATTTATAATATATTTAATTATTAAATATTTTTATAATAAAATTAAATTTATAAATAATATATTATACTTAAAATATTTAAAATAATATATATATATATATATATATATTTGTTTATTTATTTGTTTATTTATATTTATATATTTATTTATCATTTTTTTAACAATTAAATAATTTTATTATTAAATTATATTTATTAATAATACATTATAATTAAAATATTTAAAATAAAAAAATAATATTATATAAACATATACTTTTTTATTTACAATTTATTTAATTATTAAATATTTTTATGATTAAATTATATTTATAAAGAATATACTATACTTAAAGTATTTAAAACAAAAAAAACAAAATTAAATATATATATAAATATAAATATATTTATATATATATATATACCTATATATATTTATATATAATTTATTTAACTATTAAATAGTTTTATATTTAAATTATATTTAAAATAATATATTGTACTTAAAATATATAAAATAAAAAATAATATCAAATAAATTTATATATATATATATATACCTATATATATTTTTTATTTATAATTTTTTTAATAAGTAAATATTTTTATAATTAAATTATATTTAAAGATAATATACTATACTTTAAACATTTAAAATAAAAAAATAATATATATATATATATATATTTAATTATAATTTATTTTATTATTAATTATTTTTTAAATTAAATTATATTTATAAATAATATACTATACTTAAAACATTTAAAATAAAAAAATAATATTATATATATGATATATATTTATTTTTTTATATACCTATATATATATTTATAATTAATTTAATTATTAAATTTTTTTATAATTAAATTATATTTGTAAATCATATACTATACTTAAAGTTTTTAAAATAAAAAATTAATTATTATATATATATATATTTATTTATTTATTTATAAATTTTTTAACTATTAAATATTTTTATAATTAAATTATGTTTAAAAATAATATATTATGCTTAAAATATTTAAAATAAAAAAAGAATATTAAATATATATATATATATATATATATATATATATATATATATATCATTCTGTTTACTATTAAATATTTTATAATTAAATTATATTTAAAAGAAATTCTACTGTACTTAAAATATTTATATTAAAAAAATAATATTATTAAAATTTATATATACATATATATGTATATATATATATATAAATTTATATAAACATATAGTTTTTTATTTATTTATAATTTATTTAACTATTAAATATTTTTTTTAATTAAATTAAATTTATAAATAATATACTATACTTAAAAAACTTAAAATAAAAAAATAATATTATATAAAATTATACACACACACACACACATATTTAATTATTTATAATTTATTTATCTATTAAAAATTTTTGTAAATAAATTATATTTATAAATAATATCTTATACTTAAAATATTTAAAATAAAAGAATAATATTAAATAATTTTACATATATATATATATATATATATATATATATATATAATTTATATATTTATGTATACCTATATATATATATATATTTTTATTTATAATTTTCTTAACTATTAAATATTTTTATAATTAAATTATATTTATAAATAATAAACTATACTTAAAACATTTAAAATAAAAAAAAAGAATTATATATATATATATATATTATTTTTTTAATATTATATATTAGAGATTAACATAATGACCTCCCCGTTGACCCAATGACTTAACTTTTGACCAAAAATTTAATTTTGGTCAAAATAATTAATTTTTGACCTAATGACCAAGATAGTCGATTTTTTGAATTAATGACCAATTATTGACCCAATAAGTCAATCTCTGACTAAAAAGTCAACTTTAGATAAAATGTTCAATGATTGACCCAATGACAAGCTAATTGCCCAATAAGTTAAATTTTGACCAAAAAGACAATTTTGGTCAAAATAGTCAATTTATTATTCAATTAGGTCAACTTTTGACCAAAAAGTCAACTTTGGTCAAAATGGTCAATTTTTGACCCAATGATCAACCCATTGACTAAATTGGTCAAATTTTGACCGAAAAGTCAACTTTTTAGGTCAAAAAAGACAATTTTTTACATAATGACCAATTATTGACCCAATAAGTAAATTTCTGACCAAAAAGTCAACTTTGGTTACAATTATCAATCCTTGACCCAATGACAAACCCATTCACCCAACATGTCAACCTTTGAACAAAAGATAACTTTGGTCAATACGGTAAATCCTTGACCCAATAACCAACCCACCGACCCAATAGATCGACTTTTGTCCAAAAAGTCAATTTTGGTCAAAATAGTAAATTTTTTACATAATTGCCGATTATTGACCCAATAGGTCAACTTTTGAACAAAAAAGCCAATTTTGGTCAAAATTGGTAATTTTTGACCTAATGACCACCTCATTGACCCAAAAGGTTAACTTTTGACCAAAAAGTCAAATTCGGTCAAAATGGTCAATTTCTGACACAATGACCTAAATGTCAACTTTGGTGAAAATCGTCAATCATTCATCCAATGACCAACCCATTGACCAAATTTGTTAACTTTTGACTAAAAAGTCAACTTTGGCCAAAATAATTAATCCTTGACCCAATGACTAACTATTGACCCAATAAGTCAACTTTTGACCAAAATGACAATTTTGCTCAAAATTGTCAATTTTTGATCTACTGACCACCTCATTGACCTAAATAGGTCAAATTTTGACCAAAAGACAACTTTGGCCAAAATTGTAAATCCTTAACCCAATGACCAACCCATTGACCCAATATGTCAACTTTGACCAAAAAGTCAATTTTGATTAAAATAGTCAATTTTTGACCTAATGTCTAATTTTTGACCCAGTAAACCAATCTCTATCCAAAAAGTCAACTTTGGACAAGATGGTTAATCTTTGCCCAACCCATTGACCGAATAGGACATCTTTTGACCAAAAAGTTAACTTTGGTCAAAATGATCAATCCTTGACCCAATGACCAACCCATTGGCCTAATAGGTCAACATTTAACCAAAAAGTCAATTTCGATCAAAAAAAATTGAATTAATGACCAATTATTGACCCAACAAGTCAATCTCTGACCAAATAGTCAACTTTGGTCAAAATGATCAATCCTTGATCCAATGACAAACCCATAGACCCAATAGGACAACTTTTGACCAAAAAGCCAATTTTGGTCAAAATAGTCAATTTTTGACCAAATGACCACCCATTGACCCAATAGGTTAACTTTTGACCAAAAAGTCAACTTTGGTCAAAATGGATAATTTTTTACCCAATGACCAACCCATTGACTCAATAGGACATCTTTTGACCAAAAAAGTCATCTTTGGTAAAATTGGTCAACTTCTTGATCCAATTACCAACACATTGGCCAAATATGTCAACTTTTGACAAAAAAGTCAACTTTGGTCAAAATGGTCAATTTTTGACCCAATGACCACCCCGTTGACCCAATGGATTAACTTTTGACCAAAAATTCAATCTTGGTTAAAATAGTCAATTTTTGACGTTATGACAAATTAATGACCAAATAAGTCAATCTCTGACCAAAAAGTCAATTTTTGTCAAAATAATCAATCCTTCGCCCAATGACAAACACATTGACCCAACAGGACAACTTTTGACCAAAAAGTTAATTTTGGTCAAAATAGTCAATTTTTGACCTAATGAACACCCATTAACCCAATAATCAACTTTTGACCAAAAAGTCAACTTTGGTCAAAATAGTCGATTTTGACCCAATGACCTACCTGTTGACTCGATATATAAAATTTTGACCAAAAAGTTTTCTTCGATCAAAATGGTCAAATCTTGACTCCAATTACTAACTCATTAACCAAACAGATCAACATTTGACTGAAAAAGTCAACTTTGGTCAAAATGGTCAATTTCTGACCCAATGCCACCCCGTTGACCCAATGGGTAAACTTTTGAGAAAAAAATTAATTTTGGTCAAAATAATCAATTTTTGACCTAATGACCAATTTTACACCTAATAAGTCAATATCTGACCAAAAGTCAACTATAGTCAAAATGATCAATCCTTGACCCAATGACCAACCCATTGACCCAATAGGTTAACTTTTAACCAAAAAGTCAACTTTGGTCAAAATGATCAATTTTCGACTAACGCCCAACACATTGACCCGATGAGATCAACGTTTGACCAAAAAATTAATTTTGGTCAAAATAATCAATTTTTGACCTAATGACCAATTATTAACCCACTAAGCTAATCTCTGACCAAAAAGTGAACTTTGGTCAAAATGGTCTATCCTTGACCCAATGACCAACCCATTGACCCAGTGGGTCAACTTTTCATCTTTGGTCAAAATGGTCAATTCTTGATCCAATGACCACTCCATTGACCCAATTGTTTAACTTTTGACAAAAAATTCAATTTTGGTCAAAGTAGTCAATTTTTGACCAAATGACCAATAATTGACCCATTAAGCCAATCTCTGGCCAAAAAGTCAACTTTGGTCAAAATGGTCAATATTTGACCCAATGACAAACCCATTGACCCAATAGGTGAACTTTTAACCAAAAAGTCAATTTTAGTTAAAATGGTTAATTTCCGACCCAATGGCAAACCCATTGACCGAATAGGTTAACTTTTGACCAAAAAGTCAACTTTGGTCAAAATGGTCAAACCTTGACCCAATAACCAACCCATTGACCCAATATGTCAACATTTGACCAAAAGTCAATTTTGGTCAAAATAGTCAAATTTTGATCTAATGACCCCCCATTAACCAAATAGGTCAACTTTTGACCAAAAAGTCAACTTTGGTCAAAATGGTCAAATTTTTACCCAAGGACCAACCTGCTGGCCAAATTGGTCAAATTTTGACCAAAAAGTCAACTTTTTGGTCAAAATAGACAATTTTTTACCTAATGACCAATTATTAACCCAATAAGTAAATCTTTGACCAAAAAGTCAACTTTGATCATGATTATCAATCATTGACCCAATAACCAACTCACTCACCCAATAGATCGACTTTTGACTAAATGTCAATTTTGGTCAAAATAGTAAATTTTTGACATAATTACCAATTATTGACCCATTAGGTCAACTTTTGAACAAAAAAAGTCAATTTTGGTCAAAATTGTCAATTTTTAACCTAATGGCCACCTCATTGACCTAAAAGTTCAACTTGTGACCAAAAGTCAAATTTGGTCAAAATTGTCAATTTCTCACACAATGACCTAAATGTCAACTTTAGTGAAAATGTTCAATCCTTCATCCAATGACCAACCAATTGAACAAATTTGTTAGCTTTTGACTAAATAGTCAACTTTGGCCAAAATGGTTAATCCTTGACCCAATGACCAACCTATTGACCCATTAGGTCAACTTTTGACCAAAAAGTCAATTTTGTTCAAAATTGTCAATTTTGGACCTACTGACCGCCTCATTGACATAATAGGTAAATTTTGACCAAAAGACAACTTTGTTGAAAATAGTCAATCCTTAACCCACTGACCAACTTATTGACCCAATAGGACAACTTTTGACCAAAAAGTCCATTTTAATTTAAATAGTCAATTTTTGACTTAATGACCAATTTTTGACCCAGTAAACTAATCTCTGACCAAAAAGTCAACTTTGTTCAAGATGGTTAATCTTTGACCTAATGCCCAACCCATTGACCAAATAGTTCATCTTTTGACCAAAAAGTCAACTTCGGTCAAAATGGTAAATTCTTGACCCAATGACCAACCCATTGGCCTAATAGGTCAACATTTGACCAAAAAGTCAATTTGGTCAAAATAAACAATTTTTGAATTAATGTCCCAATAAGTCAATCTCTGTCCAAAAAGTTAACTTTGGTCAAAATGGTCAATCCTTGATCCAATGACAAACCCATTAACCAAATGGGTCAACTTTTGACCGAAAAGTTAATTTTGGTCATAATAGTCAATTTTTGAACTAATGACCAATTATTGACCTAATAAGTTAATCTCTGACAAAAAAGTGAACTTTGGTCAAAATGGTTAATCCTTTACCCAATGACAAACTCATTGACCCAATATTTTTATTTATAATTTATTTAATTTTTAAATATTTTTATAATTAAATGATATTTACAAATAACATACTATACTTAAAATATTTAAAATAAAAAAATAATATTATATATATATATATATACATACATACATATATATAGATATTTATTTATTTATTTATATATACATATATTTATATTTTTATTTATAATTTATTTAACTATTAAATATTTTTATATTTAAATTATATTTATAAATAATATACTATACCTAAAATATTTAAAATAAAAAATAATAATATATAAATTTATATATATACATATATATATATATATATTTATATTTATATTTATTTATTTATTTATAATTTTTTTAACTATTAAATATTTTTATAATTAAAGTATATTTAAAAATAATATATTATACTTTAAAAATTAAAAATAAAAAAATAATATCATATAAATTTATATTTATATTAATATATATATATATATATATATATATATATATATATATATATATATATATTTATTTATAATTTATTTACCTATTAAATATTTTTATAATTAAATTAAATTTACAAATAATATATTATACCTAAAATATTTAAAATAAAAAATAATATTATATATATATATATATTTATTTATTTATTTATATATACTTATAAATATATTTTTTATTTGTTATTTATTTAATTATAAAATATTTTTATAATTAAATAATCTTTATAAATAATATACTTTAGTTAAAACGTTTAAAATAAAAAAATAAAATTATATATATATATATATTATATACATATATAAATATATTTATTTATAATTTATTTAATTATTAAATATTTTTATAATAAAATTATATTTATAAATAATATAATATACATAAAATATTTAAAATAAATATATATATATACATATATATATATATATATATATGTGTTTATTTAATAGTTTATTTATATTTATATATTTATTTATTTATTTAAATATATATATATATATTAATATATACCTATTTATTATTATTTATAATTTATTTAACTATTAAATAGTTTTATAATTAAATAATATTTCTAAATAATATACTATACTTAAAATATTTAAAATAGAAAATAATAAAATATAAATTTATATATATATATATATATATATATATATATTATATATATATATAATTTTTATATATACACATTTATATTTATTTATTTATAATTAATATAACTATTAAATATTTTTAAAATTAAATTATATTTATAAATAATATACAATACTTAAAATATTTAAAATAAAAAATAATATTAAATATATATATATATATATATATATATATTTACATATACATATATATATATTTTTATTTATAATTTATTTAATAATTAAATATTTTTTTAATTAAATTATATTTATAAATTATATAATATAATTTAAACATTTAAAATAAAAAAATAATATTATGTATATATATATTTGTTTATAATTAATTTAATTATTAAATATTTTTATAATTAAATAATATTTATAAATAATATTCTGTACAAAAAATTTTTAAAATAAAAAAATAATATTATGTAATTTATTTATTTATAATTTTTTTAATTATTAAATAATTTTATAATTAAATTATATGTATAAATAATATACTATACGTAAAATATTTAAAATAAAAAATAATTTTATATAAATATATATATATATATATATACACACACACACACATATATATATATAAATATTTTTATAATTAAATTATATTTATAAATGATCTACTATACTTAAAATAGTTAAAACAAAAAAAATAATATTATATATATATATATATATAATTTAATTATCAAATTTTTTTATAATTAAAATATATTGATAAATAATATACTTTACTTAAAATATTTAAACTAAAAAATAATATTTTATATATATGTATATTTATGTATGTGTATATATATATATATATATTTATAAATTTATAAAATACCTATATAGGTATTTTATAAATTTATAAATATATATATATATATATATATATATTTATAAATTTATAAAATACCTATATAGGTATTTTATAAATTTATATATATATATATATATATATATATATATATATATATATATAAATTTATATTAATATATACCAATATATATTTTTATTTACAATTTATTTAATTATTAAATTTTTTTATGCTTAAAATTATATTTATAAATAATATTCTATACATAAAATATTAAAAAAATATATATATATTAATAAATAAATTTGTATATATATATATATATATATATATATATATTTATTTATAATTTATTTAACTATTAAATAGTTTTATAATTAAATAATATTTATAAATAATCTACTATAGCTAAAATATTTAAAATAAAAAATTATATAATATAAATTTATATATACACATTTATATTTATTTATTTTTAATTTATTTAACTATTAAATATTTTTATAATTAAATTATATTTATAAATAATATACTATACTTAAAATATTTCAAATAAAAAATAATATTAAATATATATATATATATATATATATATATATATATATATATATATAAAACTATATATATATTTTTATTTCTAATTTATTTAATTATTAATTATTTTTAAAATTAAATTATATTTATAAATAATATTCTATACTTAAAACATTTAAAATAAAAAATAATATTATATAAATTTATATATATATATATATATATTTATATATTCCTATATATATTTATTTATTTATAAATTTTTTAACTATTAAATATTTTTGTAATTAAATTATATTTAAAAATAATATACTATATTAAGAAAGGGCTACAAGAGGCCCCCTACATGTTAGAGTGGAAACATTCGCACATAACCATGGAGAAGTGGCCCCAAACACCTAACAAGTCAAAAGTCTTCTCCAAAAAAATAAAACAAAAAAACAGCTTGAGAAAGATACAACAACAAACATTCCACCGAACCAAACCGACCATTAATAGTTCAGTCTGAGAATGGGAGCAGCTAAGAGATCAGCAACAATGATAAGTTTGAGTTGGGAATGGGTGGTGGTAGATAACAAAAACCTGGAGGATAGGGCACCAGCTTTTTCAAGGCAGTCAGCAGGTTTATTTCCTTCTCTGAAGTTGAACTGAAGCGGACTTTGAGTTGGGTTTTAAGTAACCGAATCTTATGGGTCCAGGTAATTATGATGTCGGTTAAGAGTAGTGTTGTTTTCAATCATCCGAAACATCTCTTGAGAATCTCCCTCCACAATTAGGGAGGTCCAATGTAGCTTCACTCGCCAACTTCATAGCCCAAAGCGCTTGTAATTCGGAATCTAAAGCATCTGTTGCCACTATGGGGGCCCTAAAAAACAGCAGACACACCCCCTGCTGGTTTTTGAAAATGCCACTCATGCCAGCATTTCCAGTTTTATAACTACCATATGAGTTCACTTTGACCCAATTATGCTTTGGGGGAAACCAAAATACCTTGGTTATATTGGGGGTCATGCTGGTTTGAGAGGAGGTAATGATGCAAATGTTTGGGCTAACAACACATTATTAGAAATGGACCTGCCCTTAATGAATGCTGATTGATTCAGATTGATAATTTTATTTAAATGAGGCTGAATCTTTATGACAAGGATTTTGCTAATTATCTTGCTTATAGCTAAGGTAAGACTGATGTGTCTGAATTGATCCCAACTACTCAGTTCAGTGTACTTTGGAATAAGGACAATATTGGAAGAGCTAAAGAAATAAGACATATCCTTCCCATCGAAAAAGCCGATAATTACGAGCAATAACCTCGGCTTTAATAACGATCCGAGGCTTTTTTGTAGAAATCAGCGAAGTGAAACCATCGGGACCGACCAATTTAGAGCGTCAATGCTGCGAGAGGGCTTGCCAAATTTCAGCTTCGAGTGGGAGGTTCAGTGAGGGATAATGAATTGATATAATAGAAATGGTCCTGTAAGCTGGTGGGGGTGATCTGAACCCTACCAACTGAGGGTTGGGATTTCAGATTATGAAAATACCTGATAGCACTCCTTCCAATCTCCAAATTGTTCTTCAGCCAAACCCCATCTTCATCCATTATGCTGTGAATGATTTTGCAGCTTCTTCTATATCTGATGTAGGCATGAAAAAATTTTATATTTTTGTCCCCCTTTGCAAAACTTTTGATAGAAGCTTTCTGTTTTAGGAATATGTCTTCAATGTCAATAGAATTGGAAATTTTAGTTTGAGCAGCTAAAAGAAGGGCAGTGGCCTCCTCCCACAAGGCCAGCTGCTCCAATCTATTCACCTCCTCTTCAGCTTCATTTACTGCAGAAAAAACATTTCCAAACTCTCTTTACCCCCATTTATTGAGAGCTTTATAGGTTTTAAGATGAAGTAGCCCCAACTTAATCCAAGGGTCAGAGTGAGTCTCCCCTTGCCACAGTGATTGGATGGGAGTAACAAAGTTTGGATGGGTTGACCAGAAATTTTGGTATCTGAAGGGGGGACAGGAGAAAGTTTGTGGGGGAGCGAGAAATAGAAAGGATGAGGGGTCGGCGGTCGAACAAAGGAGGGGAGGTGGGTGATAGAGGAATGTAGAACCGGGAGTGCCAAGCTTCATTTACCAAGAATCGGTCCAACCTTTCCCAAATCTTGCTTCTCCTCCAGGTGAAAGGTGGGCCCTTAAAACCAAGATCAAACAAACCTGCAGTCTGGATATTGTCACTGAAAAAGCTCATAGTGCTAAGGGTGGGGCTACTACCCCCCCAATTTCTCAGTAGAAGTGGAAATGCAATTGAAAGCTCCCCCCATCAGCCAAGGGAGATCAATAGAGCTGCTGATAAGGTGTAAGTGATCCTAGAGACCGATTCTATCTTGTTTTCTAAATCCTGCATAAATAAAAGTAGCATAGATTTTGTGTCCAGCAAAGTGTAATGAGAGGTGACTAAATTGGTGGTGATCAATGAGAATTGTCCAATTGACCTCAGCTCTGCATAGGATCCCGATTTTATTACTGATGTTAGCATAGAAAGTGAAACCAGGGAAATTTTTGAGGATTTTAGTAGAGTTTATATGAACCATAGGTGCCAAAAGCACAATACACCAAGGGGTGTGTTTCTTATTAAGATTTTTGAGTCTTCTTAGAGAGTGTGGACAAGCCACCCCTCCAATGTTCCAGCAGAGGAGGTTTATCATTTGAGATTTTAGCAGGGGGAGGGGAAAGTGATTTATGGGAGCTTGATCTAGTTCTCCCTCTAGTGAGGGGAGGGGGTGGGGGTGAAAACTCTCTAGGCTTGAAATTGGAAGTTTCAGCAAGTTTCTGGAGTTCAGATCTATTTTCTTCTTCTTCTTAGAGGAGTAAATTTCCCATTCCTCCTCCATAGAATCAGAAACAGCTCTCAGTTTGGAGGGGGAAGGGGGAAGAAAGGTCAGAGGGGGAGAGGTAGACAAAATGACAGGTGGGGTGGGGTTTTGGATAGGTAAAATTAAATTTGTTTGGGGTGGGGGATTGGGATTAAGATAAGCAGGAATATGCACTTGAGTGGGAGGAGGTCCCACTTCAGGTGGAAAGGGCATCTCTGTGGGGGGATGAGGATCTAACTGAGTAGTTCCCACCTCAAAAGCTTTCTCCTGAGTAGAATCAATCCTGAAATTGGCTGGAGCTCTCGTGGTGGTGGATGAAGTTTGAAGCACCTGTCTTTCGTATGACCATACATCCTACAGTGAGTGCAATAATAAGGTCTTTGCTGCAAGATTACATATATATATAATTTTTCTAACTATTAACCATTTTTATAATTAAATTATATTTATAAATAATTTACTATACTTAAAAATATTTAAAATAAAAAAAATAATAATATATAAATTTATACATATACATATATATATATATATATATATATATATATATCTATATATATTTAAATATATATATATTTATATATTTATTTATTTATAATTTTTTTAACTATTCAATTTTTTTATATTTAAATTATATTTCAAAATAATATAATATACATAAAATATTTAAAATAACAGTAATATTATATATATTCATATATACACATATATATATATTTATTTAAAATTTATTTAACTATTGAATATTTTTATAATTAAATTATATTTATAAATAATATACTTATAATTAAAATATTTTAAAAAAAATTATAATATATATATATATATATATATAATTTTTTTGATTATTAAATTTTCTTATAATTAAGTTACGTTTAAAATAATATACTATACTTAAAATATTTAAAATAAAAAAATAATATTATATAAATATATATATATATATATATATCATTTTTTTAACTATAAAATAATTTATAATTAAATAATATTTATTAATAATATATTATATTTAAAATATTTAAAATAAAAAAATAATATCAAATAAATTTTATTATATATATAAATATATATTTATGTACCTCTATATATATTTTTTTATTTATAATTCTTTTTAATTATTAAATATTTTTATAATTAAATTATATTTATAAATAATATACTATACTTAAAATATTTAAAATAAAAAAATAATATTAAATAAAACTTTTTTATATATATAAATATATATTTATATACCTACTATATATATATTTTTATTTTTAATTTTTTTAATTATTAAATATTTTTATAATTAAATTATATTTATCAATAATATACTATACCTAAAATATATAAAATAAAAATATATACCTAAATTTCAATTCAAAATTTCCGAATTGATACCTAAATTTCAATTCAAAATTTCCAAGATCGGTACCTAAATTCCAGTTCTCATTCCGAGATCGATACCTAAATTTTGATTCTCATCCGAATTGATACCTAAATTTCAATTCAAAATATCCGAGACTCGGTACCTAAATTCCGGTTCGAATTCCGAGATCGATACCTAAATTTTGATTCTCATCCGAATTGATACCCAAATTTCGATTCTCGACTTTCGAGATCGGTGCCTAAATTCCGATTCTCATCCTTTTCAATCGACACTTAAACTCCGATTCTCACTCGAGGTCGGTACCTAAATTCCGGTTTTCTTTGCAATCCGAGATTGGAACTTAGGTTTCAATTCTCGTCTCAAATCTAAATTTTCTCAAAATTAATTTTAAATCAAACTTCAATCTAAAATAAAAAATCAAAATCTAAAATTACACATCCAAACTTAAATTGAAACAAAATGAAATCTAAATCGAAATTCCCCCAGATCATGTGATTTGGAATTCACCTCCTTTTCCTTTCCCCAGCGAGAGTTCAGGGATCTCCAGTTTCAGAGATATACTTGACACTCCCCAGCGGAAACTCTACTACTTCGTCCTAAGTTTGTTACTTGGACATCTGTGTTGGTTTTGCTGATCGCTTCGGTCAACACCAATACGCACGGTGTGCTCCGTCAGCTCACCACATCTATTGGGGGTCCATTTGTTGACCTCATTTTCGATGAGGTCTTCTCTTCTTCTTTTTAAGTACTTAGGATCTAGCCTTAGGCTTTTCCTTTGACTATCTTAGAGGACTAGAATCGGGATCCACCATCTAGAATTCAAACCACTTCTTAACTCCCCGCAAACTCCACAAACTCGACCGTAGACCCCTAATCACCTGGAGGGTCGAAATCAAATGTCGAAGTTTAAAGGATGAGTTCCTATAGGACTCTTCGGCCTTAGGATCGCTCCGGTGGCCTGGTCTCAGTGAAGGGGCCGACTTACACACACACTACACTTATACACTACACTTTCACACACCTCCTAAAACCACACCCATACCTAACTCGACCTCCCGACTCATGTAGGTGATTCACATGGATGGTCCTTAACCCCTAAGCCCTTGCTAAGAGGGTTAGGAACAACATAAGTAAATGCCTCAAATGAGTCCCTTCATGGCTCATGTGGGCTTGATGTGGCTTCATGGCTCAACCAAAATGATTTCATTCCACTCAAATTTACCCAATCTTCAATTTTCCAAATTTTCAATTTTTGACCCCTGGGACCCTACACCCGCCTAACCTACCCAAAGCCAAGAAATTACCCAAATTTTTCAAAATTTCCAAATCACCCAAAATTCCCCAAAATCATTCCTAAACATTTCTCTCCACTCAAGTTGATCATCCATACCCAAAAATACCAAAAATTCCAAAAATACCCCCCAATACCCTCCAAATACCCAAAATACCCCTCTTGACCCAAAAAATCCAAAAATTCAGAAAATTCCCAGAAAATTCCATAAAATCCCAAATATTCCTAATTTCATTTTGTTCAACTACACCATGGGCCAATTTTGTCAATTTACCCTACTTTTATCAAAACCCCCAATTTGACCCATTTTAACCCTAAGTGAACCCAATGTCAAACCAAACCTACCCAATTGACCAAAATTCTGGTCCAATTAAATTCTCAACTTCAATTCAACATTCCTAACACCAATCTAGATCAAATCCAAGTCCAATTTGATTGACATTTGGATCCAATTTCACTTTTGGCCTTAAAGCCCAATTTGGACCCATGACCCAAACCTAACCCAAACTCACCCAATTCAACTCCAATTAACCCCAAATCTTTTCTAAATCTTCCTTAGCATCCCCACAAGCAAAACACTAACATGATTTGCCCAAAATTTAGACCCAAACCCCACTCAAATTCAACTCCAAAGCTAAAAGGCCCAATTTCGACCTAAACCCAAACCTAACCCAAATGAGCCCAAACCCCAAAATCAAAGCCCAACCAAAGTCAAAACCTCTTTGAAACACTCCCATAAACATTTCTCAACATTAATTTTACATCAATTTCAACCCTAGCCCAACATTGGCCCAACTTGGCCCACTTTGACCTATATTGACCCATTCACCAAAAGAGCCCAAATTCAACCCAATTCAAACCCAAATCACCCCCAATTTGCTTCAAGTCACTCATGACACATCCATGAGCTAAACCCAACAATTATTTGGCCCAGCCTCTTTACAAAATTCCCATCCATAAATTCATTTTTAAACTTAAAGGCCCATTCCTTAAACCATTTTAAAAGCCCATCTTTCACCACATCCAAAGGCCCAAAATTGGTCCCAAAGCCCATATGACATTTCCCCTCATCATACTTTCAATTAAACTTAATACCTAAGTCCTAAATTCATCATCAAATCATCCCAAATCAAGCCCCATACAAATTCCCATCAAAATACCAAAATCTTTCTTAAATCCATTTCCATGAAATTGACTTAACTTTCCCCAAGCCAAAGGTGAGCCATGAAGCCATGCATGAGCCACATGTGAGCCATGAGAGCCTTGGACACTCCACCATGCCATATTGGGTAAGAAGAGGGAGGGCTTTCCTTAATCCCTAAAGCTCATTAGCCTTAATCATGATTCACCTAAACTTAAATTTAATCCAAATATATTTGGATGGAGACTTCTCCATGCCAAACCACATCGATCCCTTTGATCCCCCACAAGCATCCAAAGCCACCTCGAAGGGTGCACCAAGCCCAAATGGGTGGATCGACCCATTTAGACTCAAAACTAGCCATGCCCCATTCTACTTTGGATCAAAGCCTTTACACATGGCAACTGCCACTGCTCGCACCAAGTCCTGCCCCGACCCACCCGACCTCGAGGGTGACCAATGCCTGGCCGGCCGCCCACTGTGTCGCCGGAAAACACCATGGCCGAGAGCTCACATGTGAGCCAACTTTGTAATTCTCCTCGCCGAGCCGCCCCATCCCCAGCGGTCATCGTAGCTCTTCTTCTCTTGCCAAGAGCAGCCGATCCCAAGCCCTAACTCTCCCCGGGAGGCCCTCCACCCTCTCCTATTTAAACACCACCCCTTCTCGGCCATGAGAGGTGCCGAAACAAACCTTAAGGAAACTCGCCAAAATTGTTCCGTACTACTCCCCATACATAGTAGCATTTGATCCCCACCGAAATCCCCCGCCATTTCCTCTCTCGCGAGCTCAATTTCGTAGTCGAAATCCAAGCCCAAAACCAGGACACTTCTCCACAGTGGAGCCAATCCCCAAATTGATTGGTCCTACACCTTCACCGTACCAAGAGAAGGTGTCCACCAAAGAAAGCCCCATCTCCAAAGCCACCCAGCTTGCTCCAGCCTCCAAGCTTTGTGATCGGCCGTGGTCAAAATCCTACCTAGTGCAATTCACCGCACCGTGAGACTTCATCCTGAGCTTGTCGGGATCCAATCGAAGGTGGAACAACCCTCGCATCGAAGCCACACTTCTCTCGAGCAAAGGTATGGCCTCACTCTTCTTCCCGAGCTTCTGAACATTCTCCATTTTTATTGCGTAAATTTCATCCCACATAAACCGTATGGATGTGTTCGTCTTCTCGAGACGAATCCATAGAGCATAAGAACATTAAATTTGGTCAAGTATCGAGTGAGATCTTAGGCCTAGAAGATGGACGGCTCTCGGGTTAGGAGGCTTGGAGACGATGAACAGATGCCGTTCATTCAATACACGCGCGGACGGACGACTTAGATGGCGTCGGACCAAGAGATGGTACGTGAACCGCGGGACCCGGGCTGCTGACTCAAGCGGCGGCGTCGAATGAGAGCGCGCCGCGTGGCCGTTCGGAGATGCCGAGGATGACGCGGCGCCGACTCGGATAAATAGAAAATTAGGGTTTTTTCTATTTATTTAATTCCCTGAACTTGGAAAATTCATAACTTTGTGTAGGAAAATCATAAAAATAAAATAAAAATATCCCCTCGCTCAGATGAACGAGAGGAGAATAATGTGGAAAAGAAATCATTTAATTTCATCAAGTATTTTATTTTTAATAATTTATTTACTGATTGCATTCTTTTAATTCTCCATGCATATAGGAAATTCACCATGGCATGAGACCATAGTGGCTTTCAAGCCTCCGAATTTGGGAACATTCCCCGAATATTCCAAAGTCAGAGGCCATCCCTATGAGAAGTTATTGATTTTTCAAATTCATGTTACTTTTTTGAGTACTTTAATTCCAATAATTAGCATGTTGTGAAATAAATTCTAGGAAAATTTGGTGATGTCCCTTATGACCAGAGGACCCTAGGAAAAATAGGTTTTGAGTTAGTTCATTTAAAATAACCCTAATTGGCTTAAACACCCAAAATAGATCCCTAATTAATTAGAGCTAACCATACATCAAATTGACTTGAAATCAATTCTCCATTGACCTTTAGGATCAGAGGAACCCACCATAAAAATTTGAGGTCAATTGGACTTGGTTAGCCCTACTAAATGGGTTGATTAAGCCATTTAGTCAATTTGAACTTTAAAAATTCATAACTTTCAAAATATCTTTCAAAAATTCACCAAATTGGTTTTGGAGCCTCTCTGATATTAGGGGAATTTAAGAAAATTAAAATTTCAATTTTCTAAAAAATTTGATTTTTAATATTATTTTAATATTTTTAATAATTAAAAAATAATAAAAATCACAAAAATAATAAAATTTACCAAAATGTCACATTTTGAATTTTAATCACTTAGGAACAAACCCCATATTTTTCTTAGGTCTATTTAATGTGATATTAAATTTTAAAGCTCTAGGGTAATTTTAAAATTAAAAAATGTATTTTCTAGCATTTTCACCAAAATAATTATAATAAATCATAGAAAAATCAGAAAATTGTAAAAATTAATTCTCTGATTTCCTTGATATTAGAGAGATTTTTGAAAAATATAAAGTTCTTTTTTCAACCTTTATTTTATTTTTAAATTAATTAACACTCCAAAACTTAAAATAATTATAATAAAAATAATATAATTCAAAAAATCACCAAAATTGGTCCAAGTGGTCCTCTGGTCATTAGGAATGTCCCCTAATTTTCTTAAGAACAGAAACTTTCTCTTGGTCATGTTATTAAATTTTTCCTTGGAAATCTCTATTTTCTACCAAAAATAATTATATAAATAAATTAAATAAAGAAAAATCACATTTTCTCCTCTCATGTCTTTATTGATATATGAGTGAAGTCACATAAAAATTTCAAGTTCATTTGAGCTCAATTTAGTGAGTTATGAAATTATTAAGCTTAAAAGGCAAAGTGGTAATTAAAATTTTAACCCTTAATTAAAACTTTAGGTTTAATAAAATTAACAAGTAAAATATTTGATCTTAATCTGATTTGGATGATTGAAATTTAAATAATTAAAGGGTAGAAACCCATTAAACAATTTAAAATAATTGAAATAAACCTTAATTAAATAATTGATTAAATTTGGGAAGAATAATAAAATTGGAATTATTAAAATAAAGGATATTGTTAGGAAGAGATTTATTCTTTAATTTAAAAATCCCTAAATTAATCATCTCATTAATATTTAATTCTTAATTAAAATGATAACTCAAATTTAAAATATTAAAAGACTTAATCATTAAACTAAAGTTAAATTATTAAACTCTTTTAAAATTTCAATTAAAATTAAAAATAAAATTAAATTAAAAATTAAATTAAATTAAATAAATCAAATTGAATTAAATTAAATTAAATCAAATTAAATAAAATTAAGGATTAATTAAAACAAATTAAATTAAATTAAATTAAATTAAATTAAATTAAATCAAATTTAAATTAAATTAAATAAACAAATTAAATTAAATTAAATGAATAAATTAAATTAAATTAAATTAAATAAATAAATTAAATTAAATCAAATTTAAATTAAATTAAATTAAAAAAATTAAATTAAATTAAATTAAATTAAATTTAAACATATTAAATTAAATTAAATTTAATTAAATCAAATTAAATTAAAATTAAATCAAGTTAAAATTAAATTAAAGGAAATTAAATCAAATTAAACTAAATTAATTTAACATCAAATCAAACTAAATTGAATTAAATTAAATTAAATTAAAATTAAAATTAAATTAAATTAAATTAAAGTTAAATTAAATTGAATTAAATAACATCACCTAAAACAGAAGAAATTAAATATAAAACAACTCGAACACTATTCCAAATTTAAACCCATTAATCGAAATTAAACTAAATCACAAACCATTCAACACCAATTTACCCTCAAAAGCTTTAGTTGTCATAACTCCTAAACGTAATATTAAATGAAATGTTACTTCACTTATAGTGACATTCAAACATCCTAGTTCACCGAGCAAGATAATAACAAAACTTAACTAAACCTCGCACGATTAATTCATTTGTGTAATCGAATTCATTTTGACTTAAAACAATTCTAGAAATATTGAAAAGATGTTTAAGATTTGCCTTAAGCACTTCCTCGATATGATAGGATGTTCATAAGAACAATCGAACTTAATTGTTCTTCGATGAAGAAAATCGTCTTCAAACCAAAACACAAGGAACCTAGACGTCATAGAAATGATTAGTTATAGTGATTGTGAACTTGGTAGAAAACCATAACCCCTCCCTTAGCTTTACCTAGTAACTTCGCTTAAATATTCTAATTGTGTTTTAAGTGCAGCTTCGGGATGACTGGAAGACCCTCCAGTACTCTTTTATTTTATCGCATTTTACTTTCTTGCAATTTACATTATCGCAATTTATTTAACCGCATTGCACTTACTTTTCTGCATGATAAACAACTATTGCATGAAAACCCACACCTTTAGGATAGTCCCCGAAACCGAAACCAAAACTAAATTAAAAGTCATTGCAAGATAAAATTCACCGCCACAACATTCCAAAATATAAAACAACTCAAAATTTAATCACAAACGTAACACAAAACTACAATTACAACTAAATTAAAACGTCCCGTTGGAAGATCGGGAATACTTCGGATGATGTAACCTACGTGTTGCTAACGGGATTTCCCACGATCTAAATGAAAGTGTGGAACTCATTCAACTGAGTTTAGAAAATTCATCCGGACTAAGTGAATCCGATAAAAATAACGATGCCTAAGGATGGAACCGCGGGATCTTAACCGGTGTTGTTATAATCAACTTTAAGATTTGTTTTAATTAAAATATTGAAAACACTTAGAAATTAAGATTTTCTCTAAACCAAAACACTTTTCTCATCCCCCGATTTATGACTTCTAAAACTAAACCTCTCGCAACAACAAGGAGCTTCTGAGCATGGTGAGCAAAGACGGCCATCGTCATCGCAGAAACTCGAATCTACATCGCAGAAACTGTCTTAGAATTAAGCAAAAAAGCCATAGGACTTCGAGGTAGTTCGCTCTAGTGCAACATAAATCCTCAACTCTTCGTTAGGCATTTGCATCGCAAATTAAGCCCTAACCGGCCTTAGGATTCCGAGGTAGTCGTCTCGACACGACATAAACCCTCACATCTTCGAGGCTATTCGTATGATTCTATCATATAAATATAAGCCCTAATTAATTAAAATCGACAAAATCAAAACATTAAATGTACATTAGGACTTTCCTAAATTCAAGCCAAACAATAGATAGTCGGAAATCACCGAAGTTCACTTCGAATCTGTGATTTCTCCTACTTTTCTTCCTTTGAATTCCCAAAACAAAATGTTCCAAATTTGATCCACTCCCTATCGAAATTCCAAAATTCAATCCTCGAAAATTTAAACTTTCAAATTCTCGAGAGCAGAATTATCGATTATTATCGAGAGTTTTCTAGGTGATTCCCGTCACTTAAGATGTAATTAATTATATGGGCTTGCCCTTATAGGGAATTTTAAAGAACCTGTGTAATATAAACCCCGTTTAATGCTTTCATATTAAGCTAGGAATTTGTCAGCTTATAAAATTAGTTCGCAGACCAAACGGATGTCACAAATCTTCTAGTTTATTTAATCGAGCCCCACCATCAAGCAAGGTGTCTATCCTTAGTGATAGATACACTGGCTTGTGGTGTGGTGTTCGTTTATATAAACTATTCTGGGATGCGAGATCGCCTTGATTTCATATCTTAAAATTTTTCAAACTTAAAATTATTTTCAAAATCAAATACTACTTTTCAAATTATTTATTTAAACTAAATTAAAAATACGCCGACAACTTCTGTTAGGCGACCCCTTTTCAAAATAAAACACATAACCTAAAAATATGCCGACAACTTCTGGCGACTCCGCTGGGGACAATTCCTCTCTCCATTATAATCAGATAATTCTGCTTTCAAAAATCGGTAGTGCATCCATGTCCTTAATGGATCAAACTACCCTTCTTTCCGTCGGGATGCTATGTTCATTTCTACCTTAAACAAGTATAGCCAACATTCTCTCTGGATTTAGGAGCCACTCGTTAGCACACCCCTAAACGAGAGGTTCCGAGATCCTTTTACCTCATTTCCGAGATTGGGCGGACCCCCAATAGTGTTAGCTTAGAGTGATCCTTCGAGTCGAGAAGTCTTGCATAAGACTTTCTTTTCCTTTCCACCTCTGAATCGGATTCATTACCTTCTCTACACCTTTGAACATTCCGTTCTAAATAAACAAACCCTCTAATAAATGATTCTTTTAACAAATGATTCCTTCTTATAAATACATGAACAAGAATGTGTTCGGACTCTTTTCGATTCCTTTCTTTTCGTCCTGATGAGAAGAAGCATAACTCGGGACCGACAAATCGTAATCTACCCCGTGTAAGTGGAAGCCCCAAAGCCGATTTTCTCCTTCACCAATGGACTCGGACTTCGCTGTTTATAAGGATGAGCCGCCCGACAATGGGATCATCCGGCTTGACAAGGATTCGAGAACATAAATGTCAAGATCTCCGACGTTTCCCTTTTCGCACTGACAAACAAAGTATCTGAAGCTAAGAAGCCGCTGATCGAGTTCAACCTTAGGTCAACTCGAGAGTTTCTTCTCCTGCAAAAGATCCCGACTGAGAGGAGTACTGCTGTCCGCAGGAGGACTATTCTTGCTACCCCCACTGGTCTAGTTGTTTCCGCACCTACCCCGCTTCGCCAAATTAAAGGGGAATGAAGTCCGTAACTATGGTGAACCCGTTACCGCGGAGGGTACGTACTTTCCCGCGAGACCTTCTCGTTTTTGAAATCGGGTCCAACTCAAGAATTCCATCACTAACACGGACCCAAAGAAGGAACGAAGTAGAAGATCGCCGTGAAGGCCGTAGCCGCCGAAGTTGCTTTCCCGAGGAAATCCCGTAAATCCCCGAGTACACACTACTACCCGAATATATACCATTTCCCGAAGATACACCCTTTTGGAAGGAAGCGCATTCCATCCCCTTTCCGCCACAACCGACGAGGAAAATGTCCGCAGGATCGTTTCTACATTACCTCGACCAACGATACTACGATGACAACAGAAAGAAAAGGGCTAGGATCACGCCATTCGCCCGACTACGACTCGTGATCGAGAAACTAAGCAAAGAAAGAGAAATGCCCCGTATCGTAGATTCTAAGAAGGATAGGGCGGTGCCGCCAAATCCCATCTTGGGCCCCGAGTAGAACCCGCCATCGTTACGTAAAAGCCAAATAAAAGTATGAAGGCTAGTCCGCCGGTCGTTGTTTCAGATTACAGACAGGGAGGATACCACCTTCCAAAGATTCGGTCGACGTACCATCCGGTCCTAGCACCTTCCGCCGCTAGAAGGATGGTACGACGTCCCACTACCTGGACAACCGAGATCGAAACAACAACTCGAGAAGGAAAGTCTCGTCAGAGACTCGAATCAAGAAAGTGCTACCGCAAAGAAAGGAGACTCGCGAGAAGGGAACCCGACAACTATCACACGACAACCGTGAAGATGCACGAAAAGACCACTAGAGGACGCTATGGAAAAGCTCGAGGACCGAAATTCGACGACTATCAAAAGAAAGAGAAGAGAAATTCGGAGACGAGATCGATTCATCGGAATTCATGGATGACGAGTATGCAGAATCAACATGGTCGAAACACGAGCTTCGTCGCCTTCACAAGGTGCTCCCTGCACCACGAGAAGAGAGGAGCCGAAGTGATGAGAAGACAACTTCAAGAGAAAGACGATACGATCGCCCAAATGGCGAAAAGGATGGAAGAGATGGTCGTAGCCCTAGCCACTTCCGCAGTCAAGTGCAACCCCAAAGAGAGACACCCCTGGAGGTCATTCACATCGTGGACTGAGGAAAAGAGATTACATCCGTCAACGGGGATGATCACCTAAAGAAAGATACAACACAAAGTATGATTCCGTAAAAAGATATCAAGAGCTTGGTGGAACAGAGAAAGCGAGAAGCCTTAGCACAATCAAAGAGCGGGGCATCCATTCGGAAGGGTAGACTTTACCGTGAAGAATTCGACGCCGTCCAGCACTCCAAAAGCTTCGTACCACCTCTCGTTCAAGACCTTCGATGGAACCGGGAACCCCCGACAAGATGTCGCACACTTTCGTGCCGCCTGTTGCAATGCCGGCGGGAGCGATGCATTACTCTTTCGACAGCTCGTCGACAGCTCGTCGTGGATCACCTTTGATTGGTATGCGTAATTACCAAATGGTTCAGCTGAAGACGTTCTCGAACTAGAAAACCTCTTCATCAAGCGATTCGCCGGAGCTCGCACCACATCACTATAGGTGATTAAGTGGTAGAGAAGCGTAAGCCAAACGAAACTTCGGTGGATTACATACTTTGATGGAGGAACTTAAGCATGAAGTGTGAACCACAATTACAAGAACAACATGCAATCAGCATCTTACTTAAAAGCATTCACGGCCCGATAAGCACTTCTCCTCAAAGGATTCACTATTAAGACTTTCGAGAAGTTGTTGAGCAAGGCCGGGAGCTTGCAAGAGGAGGCGAAGCAATTAAGTTTCGCCGACAAGACGTACAAGCAAAAGCCTCGCGAAGTCTTTTGAAAAGAAATCCGGGATCGTTGCAAGCAGTCGACAAAGGCAAGCAACCAATACAAATATTGTCCGAACGGCCACAACGAACCTCAACGTAATTATCAACAACCCCGACCCAGCCTATCAGCCATCTCCACAGCATGAACAACCGCCTCGTCCGCAACGTACATTAAGGGAGCTTCGAGCAGTGGAATATCCATTCAAGAATGAAGTAGTGCCGAAAATGTTCCGTAGTCCGATGAAGACTCCGATTTCTAGCCGCCGCAGCCTAAGAGACCGCAGGAAGTCAACAAGAAAAGTGATCCCAACTTTCGCCCTTATCACCAGCATGCTTCGGACACAAGATGAAGATTGCATTACCTTCAAAAGTCTGGCTCAATGACAACCTTCGGAAAGGAAATATAACAATCCCGAAGGAGTACATGAAGGAACCCCAGAAAGGAGGTTCCATCAATGTTATCTCATCTGATCCCATCATTCCGATAGATCCCTATACGACTGACGATGGATGGACTACCACTTGGACAAGGTCTTCGAAAAAGATTTTAGACAAAGCATCCAAACCGCTTCGTGCAAGCTTCAATTCGTAGTTCGAAACCCGCCAAGTCGGCACTATCACTTGCGATAGGAGAACCACCTCAACAGAGACGATCAAGAGAAGAAGAAAATCGACGAAGAAGAGAGGACCGAGGCTCCTAAGGCTAGACTCAGGGGCCGCTTATCCTAGAGATAGTCGTTTCGATTCGTGGGAGAAATCCCTCGAACCTCTCGACTCGTATGATTATCTCGCTCACTTCGGTGGGATCATATAATGATAAGGGTGATGGCGTTGGCTACGTTTTGACTGTTTCTAACGATTACGTAACTAGCGACAATCCGGACATCGATTTCGATACCAACGATAATTCTCAAATCATACACAATCTCGACGATCAAAATGACGAAGAAGACATCCATCAAGGAGGCTACGAGAGTTCAACAAGCAACGAATCTATCTACGAGTTTCGAGGAGCTCCAACTACAATAGAGTTAGAGCCTTCGTACTCGAAGCTAATCCGAAGAGCCCGTCATTCCGATTCGAGAAGAAACACCAGCAAGCTCAACACTAAATTCGAAGAAATTACGAAGTCAACTTAAGAAGTGGAAGAGTTCTACCTCCGAGAATGGGTCCAAAGGACAAAGGAAAGCGTGTGGTCGTTCAAGAAGAACCAAGCCCGGCAGAAGAAATACCCATTCGAAAAGAAGCCGAGACACATGGAAATAAAGTGGACTACAACGTGCTAGCCCATCTTAGGAAACTACCAGCCAAACTGAGCATCTACGATGTTCTCATCTTATCAAAGGAGATGAGAGAAGCTCTGATCAAGGCCTTACTTGATCCAGAAATTTGCTTAACTCAAATGGCCGGAGATTCCTTAGATGAGGTTTGCTCGTTAAAGGAACAGCGAGGTGTTACCTTCACGGACAATGACCTACTACTTGGGACAGCAGATCACAACCGACCGTTGTACATTTCAGTTACAATCGGGAAGTTTACGCTCTCCAGAGTATTGGTGGATCCAGGAGCATCAATTAATATAATGAGTCTCCGAACACTAAGCATATTTGGAAATTGATGCTCGTGAGCTCGAGGCCGACAAAATGTCAATAAGAGGATTCAACCGTAAAGGAGAAAGAGCCCTCGGTCAATAACGCTACTAATGAAGACCGGTGACTTAGCAAAGACAACCGCAAAATTTCACATAATCGATTCGAAACGTCGTTCAACGCTCTACCGGGCCGACCATGGATACATGAAAACAGGATGGTACCATCATCTCTACATCGATGCATCAAATTCTACGATGGAGGGGAACAAGGCATCAAAGGTGACTTACAACCATTCTCCGTACATGAGATTGGAATCCATGAAGACGCAACTTATTATGCACCACCGAAGAAAACAATCTTCTCCGCAGATACCATAACAAATGAAGCAAAGAAAGTTCGGGACAACGAAGAACTCCGAAGTTCTAGTCCAACAGTCACTCACCACTCCCTTCCGGCGAGATGGTGAAGGTTTCTCCACAACTCGCATCCGAGGTCGAGGCCGGGGACGAGGCCGTGGTAGAGACGTTAGGACAGTTGGACAGAGGAAACCAGCCATCAATGGTTATCGGGAAGATAGTTCTGAAGAAGAAAAAGAAATCAAGCAAGAAGCAGCAACAATAAGTCGGAAGAAGCCGCAATCAAGATCTCCTTCGAAGATGAAAAGAATGAAGAATACAAATCAATGTACGAGAAGATTAACCACTACGTACATACTAAGACCCTAACCCCGATCCATTCTAACAAGATCGAGGGTATGGTGGTCAAAGAGGTACGTAGCGGCGGTGTAAAGCCAATCAAATTTTACCGTGGTGCTTCTTCCTCCAAAACTGAAAATAATGTACAATTTAAAGATGTCACTTCATCAGAATTAATGGAATTACCTTTTGAGTGGTACTCTCCCTGTGTTCAAAATTTAATTCAACATGGTTTCTTACCTCGACAATGGACAAAAGGTCAATCACAACATTTTGAAAAGTTATGGAATAACTCCGTCGTCCACCCAATTCAAAGCATGGACTCGGATTCGTGCACGAAGAGATCAGCTGATGATACCGAATTTCGCTTGGTTGTCTCTTGCGAATCTAATGAAAACCGCATGGAAACTACGGACGAACTCGAAGATTTACAAATTGGAGACGCTCCACCGAATTCGAAGAAGAGATTAAATCTACAATAGATGAACTAACGGAAGTTAACTTAGGTACTAGAGAAGAGCCTAGACATACCTTTGTTAGCTCCTTACTCAATAAAGAAGACTCCGAAGAAATAATCAAGTTATTAATGAAATTTAAAGACTGTTTTGCTTGGAACTACGATGAGATACCGTGATTAGCTCCGAGGTCGCAATCCATAAGCTAAGAGTGGATCCTACTTCTGTCCCAGTCAGACAAGGTCCCAGAAGAATGCGTCTAGAAATTGGACAACAAATCATTGCCGAAGTTATAAAGCTAATAGACGCCAAATTTGTCCGTGAAGAACAATACCCGACTTGGTTAGCCAATGTGGTGCCAGTCAGAAAGAAGAATGGTCGATCGAATTTGTGTGGACTTCGCAGATTTAAACAAGGCATGTCCAAAGGATGAATTCCTCACCGATCCTTGAACTAATGATCGACATTGCTTCAACACATGAAATATTCTCATTCATGGATGGATCTTCAGATACAGCCAGATAAAAATGGCTCCAGAAGATGAAAAGCTTACAGCATTCGTAACGCCGATCGGAGTATATTGCTACACAAAGGATGCCATTTGGATCGAAGAACGCAGGAGCAACATACCGTAGAGCGATGACAAGAATTTTTGATGACCTCATCCACAATCAAGTCGAATGCTATGTGGACGATGTGGTCATCAAAAGCAAAGTAAAGGAAAACCACTCGTATGATTTGAGAATTGTTTTCGAACGATTAAGGCAATTTAACCTTAAGATGAATCCCTTAAAATGCGCCTTCGGCGTCACCTCCGGAAATTCTTAGGATTCATTGTCCGACATCGTGGAATTGAAATCGACCTCGAAAAGATTAAAGCTATCTTAGAAATGCCGCCTCCCAAAACCTTAAAACAACTACGATTTTTTCAAGGGAAGTTGGCATATCTTCGACGCTTTATCTCAAACTTGTCGTGTAGGTGTCACTTTCTCGCACTAGTTAAAAAGGACGCCAAATTTATTCGGGAAGAGAAATGCCGAAGGCCTTCGAGGACATTAAACAATATTTAATGACACCTCCTGTCTTGGCGGCCCCGGCCTCAGTAGACCGTTGATACTTTACACCGCGGCTTTAGACGACTCTCTCGAGCTCCGTTAGCCTAGTGTCAACGATGAGGGTAAAGAAAATGCTCTTTACTACTTAAGCCGTCGTTTACTTCCGACGGAAATAAGGTATCCCGCAATCGAAAAGCATTGTTCGGCCCCGATCTTCGCCGCTCAAAAGCTCGTGCACTACATGCTTTCTCATAAGGTCAACCCGATCTCAAAATTTAATCCATTGCAATACTTGATGACTCGTCCAACACTTTCCGTAGACTTGCTAGATGGTCAATGATATTATCGCAATTCGATATAACTTTCGCGCCTCTTCGTGCAAGAAAGGGACAAGTCTTAGCGGACTTTCTCGTAAGCACACCCTTGCCGGCAGAATCTCCTCTCAATGAAGATTTGCCGCATGAACAAATAATAAGCCTAGAAGACCCCGATGATCGACGTTGGGAATTATATTTCGACGGAGCATCTTCAAGCACACAAAGACGAAGAATCGCAAGTGATAGTGCCCGGTAAGGCAGAATCGGGCTAATCTTTATAACACCGTAGCGGGGGATGTTAAGATACTCCTACCACTTGACGAACCGTGTACAAACAATGAAGCGTAATACGAAGCCCTCATAACGGGACCGGAATTAACTATTCAAATTGGGATAACAGACATCAACATCTACGGGGATTCGCAGTTAATCATTCAACAGATCGCCGGAAAGTACAGAATTTTAAAGCCAAGACTCGAGAAATACTTCCAGTATGCCATACAGTTGTTGGAACAAATTCCAAATGTGACGATCTACAAAATTCTCAGAAAAGAAAATGATTTAGCAGATGCTTTAGCTCGTCTCGCAAAAGAATTTGCCTATTTACAAGATGAATCAGTGTAAGTGTCAGTTCACGGACGTCAGGTCCTATCACAGCTCGACATAGACACAATACACATATCAGAAAAAGAAAAAGAATAAGATTGGCGATAGCCATTAGTAGACTACACCGCAAACAGAAAGCTACCGGACGATAGGTCGCTAGCCCATCGATCAAGAAAAGAACTCGTCTTACGCATTAATAAACAACACATCGTACGAAGGTCTTTTCGATCAAATGCGGCTAAGGTGCCTAAGCGGGTCCGAGGCCCGTGAAATTGTTAAAGAGGTGCATTCGAGACTCGTGGCGCTCACCGCCGGTACGAAGATGAAAATGAAAATTAAAAGGCTAGGGTATTATTGGCCCTCGATGATGACCGACTGCATGAAAATCGCCAAGAGCTGTCTCCAATGCCAAGTGCACGGAGTGGTTCTACACCAACCTCCAAATGTGCTACATCCGATAATTGCGTCGTGGCCATTCGAATGTCAGGGCACGGATATAGTGGGTCCGATAGAACCACCATCTTCGAAAGGACATCGCTTCATTCTTGCGGCTACAGTATCACTTTTCCAAGTGGGCAGAGTGCGGCTCCACTTAGAGAAGTGAAAGCACACCACGTGCTACAGCTTTTCAAGAACCAAGTTGTCTACCGTTTCGGAGTGCCGCGCAGATTATCTCGGATAATCGGTCGCATTCGAAGCACGCAAATCAACAATTTTGTCAGAAGACACGGAATCGACTGGCGATATTCAACAATTTACTACCCAAGAGCAAACGGCCTCGCTGAGGCTTTTAATAAAACTCTCGTTCAAATTTTAAAGAAAACTTTGGACGATAATAAGAGAAATTGGCACGAGAAGTTGTTAGAAGCCTTATGGGCCTACCGGACAACCTTCGAACTCCTACTCAAGCTACACCTTATGCTCCGGTGTATGGGTCCGAGGCAAGTGTTACCTTTAGAGGTTCAGCCTTCCTTCATTCGGAATTGCGACTGCAAACAAGATCACGACGAAGAGAATGCCAAATTACGGCTAGAAGAATTAGAAAGCCCGGAAGGGAAAAGACTTGCGCGCAAACGTAATTTAGAACTATACCAAGCTAAGATGGTTCAAGCCCATGACAACCGGTCCGCCCAACAACCTTCAAAGTTGGTGACTTAGTTCTCGTTCTCAAGAGACCTATTCTCGCACACCGCAAGATAAGAGGAAAATTTGAACCCACTCGGGAAGGACCGTTCGTGGTTGAAGCAAGTATACTCGTGAGGTTCCTACCAGCCTAGTGAATTGCCAGGGAGAACGACATATGCTTCCGATCAACGGACGATACTTGAAAAAGTATTACGCTACCTGATGTTTCGAAGGAATGAATTCTTCATCCCTATGAAACACGGGCGAAGTAATTACTTATGATTGGGTCCGAACCCAAAAATAATAAAATGTTATAAAATAAATAAAATCATGATAATAAAGTTTTCCTTGTTTTCTCTTCCAAATCAAAATCTCTTTCCTGATTTTTTCCCACTTCATTCCTGTTAAATTTGAAAATACAAAAAATATAATATAAAAAAAATGTCTTTAATAAACATTTTCTTAATGTTCTTGTTCTTAGTACAGCCCCTGATCCTTTTCCTTGTCTTTTAGCAAGGAAATGTCGAACGGGCGGTTGGTCCTGAACTTTAGAAATGGCGTAAGCCTCGCACTCGATGAAAAGAGGGTGAAAGATGGAGCGATAATCGAGATCGACTCGGATTTCGCACCGACAGCCTACGAGACGAGGAAAGTGACCGGGTCCCGCTGATCGAGAAGAACCGCCCGGCAGACAAGGATGAAAGTGGGTGGCCCAAGCCACCAATCCAAGCAACGAAGAAAAGAAAGACAAACACCGAAGAAGACAAGAAAATGAAGTCCGTAGCCGCTACAGCAGAGGGCAGTGCTTGTCGCCGCCGCGCCCACGAGATTCAAGAAGTTCGAAGCGCTACTCTCACGACGAACGCAACGAAGAAATAAGAATCGCCGTATCCGTAAGATGTTAACAAAACTAGCCGCGGACCGGCCGCGACGAGACAAGCTTGCCGCCGCCGCACGTACACTTCAAGGACACCGGCTCACCAGAACCCGAAGAAAGGAGGCCGCCTCCTAGGATAACGAAAGGACCAGTGGAAATCTCACAAAGACCGAAGAAAGAAGGCTACCACGCCACCGGATAGAGCCACCCGCAATGCATGACCTTGTTACGAAGCGACCCCGGGGATGTCCCGACGTACATCATCCCCGAGGAGCCGAGGTATGCAGAGAACGTGAAGGGATTGAACCGTATATCCCACAATATGTCACTGTGCCTCGCCATCCGTAGATCATTCCAAAATACGAGCCGGAGAGAATGCGTAATGTTGAAAAGAAAACCTTCGAATACTTCGAGAGAATTAGAGGCGTAAGGATCAATATACTAGAGGGCCTCGAGCTACATATAGACGTATTCTCGCAGTATGAACAACAAAGAAATCGTGGATTGCATCCGGGATTTGAAAAGAATGGGCCGAGCGTGTCGCCTAAGGGAAAACACATACTCGAACCCCGAGATGGATGCTGTGGAAGGGAAGAATTACAATACAATGTGGATGCTGTTACAACTTTGTGGAGGACAGGAAGGGAAACCCTCCGGGAATACTCCGTCATGGCCAAGTGGATCCAATGTCATTAGTCATCAAGAGAATGGTAAAGAGATTGATAACATGGAGGGTATTGCCAGCAGATTGCATACCCAATAAGTCGCATTATTAACATCTACAAGCAGTGGTGACTACATACCCCCACACATAGATCACCACGACTTTGTCGACCTTTCGCACGCCTCTTTCCTAAACGAGTGTAACATCATGTTTGGATCCGACCTCCGGATAACGATGCCCGTGTGAGTTCCGAGGGCCGTTGAAGATACCATTACCGGTAGGTTTCGTCATGATATCGAAGGGCAACTGAGAGCAGATATCGCTAAGCATTGCATACCAGAGTACCAGATGAAGCGATCTCGCTTACTTTCGAAGGATGGACGACGGAAAGACACCTTACCATTTCCACTGTACCCGTAGCTAGAGAGCCTCCGGCCTTACGAGCCGTGAGTTACATGGAAAATATCACACCTCCAATGTACATCTATACGGCATCCTTGCCAAGGATGGCTTGGAAGGTGATGTTATCGACCATGTACCCCACTATTCGTACATGGATCTTCGACGCATGCTTCTTTGGATGGATCGACGAAGATCATACATAGTCCGTTTCGAGTCTACATGGATTGTATGAAATATATTCCGCATCAAGTTGTATGATGTATCTTCGACATGATTGGAATGAAAGTGACCATGTCACATTTTTTCGGCCTTCACCTCTTTCAGTGCAAATTGACTGGGAAACGCCATTAAAGTTAAATGAACTTCGAACAAAGAACAGAGAAGAAATAAAAAAAGAGAATAAAAGAAAACTTTCCTTAAAAAAAAAAATCTAAAAATGTCGAACACCAAATCCACATGAACACCAAATAAACAACAAAAAACGGGATAGTTAAAGGACAAACAAAACAAATTTAAAGCTCAAATTGAATTCCGGTTTAAACCCATCTTCTCAAACCCTCCAATCCTTCTTCAAATCAAGATCTATTCTAGACCTCCTCGAAACCCCTCTCGGGATGATTTCAGAATCATGAAGAATTTTCAATTTGATCCGGATGGCATGGGTTTGTACCCTTCGCCAAGTAATCGACTTTGATTGATTCCCATGGGATATGAAACACTTTCATATCTCATTTCGATCTCCCGCTAAATCCAAATCTCCACAAGAAATTTCAATTCAAAATTTCCGAGATCGGTACCTAAATTCCGCTTCTCACTCCGAGATTGATACCTAAATTTCGATTCTCATCCGAATCGATACCTAAATTTCAATTCAAAATTTCCGAGACTCGTACCTGAATTCCAGCTTCTCATTCCGAGATCGATACCTAAATTTCGATTCTCATCCGAATTGATACCTAAATTTCAATTCAAAATTTCCGAGATCGGTACCTAAATTCCGGCTTCTCATTCCGAGATCGATACCTAAATTTCAATTCTCATCCGAATCGATACCTAAATTTCAATTCAAAATTTCCGAGACTCGGTACCTAAATTCCAGCTTCTCATTCCGAGATCGATACCTAAATTTCGATTCTCATCCGAATTAATACCTAAATTTCAATTCAAAATTTCCGAGACCGGTACCTAAATTCCAGCTTCTCATTTCGAGATCGATACCTAAATTTCGATTCTCATCCGAATCGATACCTAAATTTCAATTCAAAATTTCCGAGACCGGTACCTAAATTCCAGCTTCTCATTCCGAGATCGATACCTAAATTTCGATTCTCATCCGAATTGATACCTAAATTTTAACTCAAAATTTCCGAGACCGGTACCTAAATTCCAGCTTCACTCCGAGATCGATACCTAAATTTCGATTCTCATCCGAATTGATACATAAATTTCAATTCAAAATTTCCGAGACCGGTACCTAAATTCCAGCTCTCACTCCGAGATCGATACCTAAATTTCGATTCTCATCCGAATTGATACCTAAATTTCAATTCAAAATTTCCGAGATCGGTACCTAAATTCCAGCTCTCATTCCGAGATCGATACCTAAATTTCGATTCTCATCCGAATTGATACCTAAATTTCAATTCAAAATTTCCGAGACCGGTACCTAAATTCCAGCTCTCACTCCAAGATCGATACCTAAATTTCGATTCTCATCCGAATTGATACCTAAATTTCAATTCAAAATTTCCGAGACCGGTACCTAAATTCCAGCTTCTCATTCCGAGATCGATACCTAAATTTCGATTCTCATCCGAATCGATACCTAAATTTCAATTCAAAATTTCCGAGACTCGGTACCTAAATTCCAGCTTCTCATTCCGAGATCGATACCTAAATTTTGATTCTCATCCGAATTGATACCTAAATTTCAATTCAAAATTTCTGAGACTGGTACCTAAATTCCAGTTCTCATTCTGAGATCGATACCTAAATTTTTATTCTCATCTGAATTGATACCTAAATTTCAATTCTCAACTTTCGAGATCAGTGCCTAAATTCTGATTCTCATCCTTTTCAATCGACACTTAAACTCCGATTCTCACTCCGAGGCCGGTACCTAAATTCCAGCTTTCTTGCAATCCCGAGATTGGAACCTAGGTTTCAATTCTCGTCTCAAATCTAAATTTTCTCAAAATTAATTTTAAATCAAACTTCAATCTAAAATAAAAAATCAAAATCTAAAATTACACATCCAAACTTAAATTGAAACAAAATGAAATCTAAATCGAAATTCCCCGCATCATGTGATTTGGAATTCACCTCCTTTTCCTTTCCCGGCCGAGAGTTCAGGATCTCCAGCTTCGTAGATATACTCGACACTCCCCGACGGAAACTCTACTACTCGTCCTAAGTTTGTTACTTGGACATCCGTGTTGGTTTTGCCGATCGCTTCGGTCAACACCAATACGCACGGTGTGCTCCGTCGCCTCACCACATCTATCGGGGGTCCATTTGTCGACCTCATTTTCGATGAGGTCTTCTCTTCTTCTTTTAGTACTTAGGATCTAGCCTTAGGCTTTTCCTTTCGACTATCTTAGAGGACTAGAATCGGGATCCACCATCTAGAATTCAAACCACTTCTTAACTCCCCGCAAACTCCACAAACTCTGATCGTAGACCCCTAATCACCTGCGAGGGTCGAAATCAAATGTCGAAGTTTAAAGGATGAGTTCCTATAGGACTCTTCGGCCTTAGGACCGCCCCAGGTGGCCCGGTCCGGTGAAGGGGCCGACTTACACACACACTACACTTATACACTACACTTTCACACACCTCCTAAAACCACACCCATACCTAACTTGACCTCCCGACTCATGTAGGTGATTCACATGGATGGTCCTTAACCCCTAAGCCCTCGGCTAGAGGTTAGAACAACATAAGTAAATGCCTCAAATGAGTCCCTTCATGGCTCATGTGGGCTTGATGTGGCTTCATGGCTCAACCAAAATGATTTCATTCCACTCAAATTTACCCAATCTTCAATTTTCCAAATTTTCAATTTTTGACCCCCCGGGACCCTACACCCGCCTAACCTACCCAAAGCCCTTGAAATTACCCAAATTTTTCAAAATTTCCAAATCACCCAAAATTCCCCAAAATCATTCCTAAACATTTCTATCCACTCAAGTTGATCATCCATACCCAAAAATACCAAAAATTCCAAAAATACCCCCCAATACCCTCCAAATACCCAAAATACCCCTCTTGACCCAAAAAATCCAAAAATTCAGAAAATTCCCAGAAAATTCTAGAAATTCCCAAATATTACCAATTTCATTTTGTTCAACTACACCATGGGCCAATTTTGTCAATTTACCCTACTTTTGTCAAAACCCCCACTCGACCCATTTTAACCCTAAGTGAACCCAATGTCAAACCACACCTACCCAATTGACCCAAATTCTGGTCCAATTCAATTCTAAACTTCAATTCAACTTTCCCAACACCAATCTAGATCAAATCCAAGTCCAATTTGATTGACATTTGGATCCAATTTCACTTTTGGCCTTAAAGCCCAATTTTGACCCATGACCCAAACCTAACCCAAACTCACCCAATTCAACTCCAATTAACCCCAAATCTTTTCTAAATCTTCCTTAGCATCCCCACAAGCAAAACACTAACATGATTTGCCCAAAATTTAGACCAAAATCCCACTCAAATTCAACCCAAAGCTAAAAGGCCCAATTTTGACCTAAACCCAAACCTAACCCAAATGAGCCCAAACCCCAAAATCAAAGCCCAACCAAAGTCAAAACCTCTTTGAAACACTCCCATAAACATTTCTCAACATTAATTTTACATCAATTTCAACCCTAGCCCAACATTGGCCCAACTTGGCCCACTTTGACCTATATTGGCCCATTCACCAAGAGAGCCCAAATTCAACCCAATTCAAACCCAAATCACCCCCAATTTGCTTCAAGTCACTCATGACACATCCATGAGCTAAACCCAACAATTATTTGGCCCAGCCTCTTTACAAAATTCCCATCCATAAATTCATTTTTAAACTTAAAGGCCCATTCCTTAAACCATTTTAAAAGCCCATCTTTCACCAAATCCAAAGGCCCAAAATTGGTCCCAAAGCCCATATGACATTTCCCCTCATCATACTTTCAATTAAACTCAATACCTAAGTCCTAAATTCATCATCAAATCATCCCAAATCAAGCCCCATACAAATTCCCATCAAAATACCAAAATCTTTCTTAAATCCATTTCCATGAAATTGACTTAACATTCCCCAAGCCAAAGGTGAGCCATGAAGCCAAGAATGAGCCACTTGTGAGCCATGAGAGCCTTGGACACTCCACCATGCCATATTGGGTAAGAAGAGGGAGGAATTTCCTTAATCCCTAAAGCTCATTAGCCTTAATCATGATTCACCTAAACTTAAATTTAATCCAAATATATTTGGATGAAGACTTCTCCATGCCAAACCAACCTGATCCCTTTCGATCCCCCACAACGATCCAAAGCCACCTCGAAGGGTGGACCAAGCCCAAATGGGTGGATTGACCCATTTAGACTCAAAACTAGCCATGCCCCATCTCTACTTTGGATCAAATCCTTTACACATGGCAATTGCCAATCGCTCGCACCAAGTCCCAGCCCCGACCCACCCGACCTCGAGGGTGACCAATGCCCGGCCGGCCACCACTGTGTCGCCGGAAAATACCATGGCCGAGAGCTCACATGTGACCCAACTTTGGAATTCTCCTCGCCGAGCTACCCCATCCCCGCGGCCATTGTAGCTATTCTTCTCTGCTAAGAGCACTCGATCCCAAGCCCGAACTCTCCCCGGAGGCCCTCCACCCTCTCCTATTTAAACACCACCCCTTCTCGGCCATGAGAGGTGCTGAAACAAACCTTAAGGAAACTCGCCAAAATTGTTCCGTACTACTCCCCATACATAGAGCATTTGATCCCCAATGAAATCCCCCGCCATTTCCTCTCCGCGAGCTCAATTTCGTAGTCGAAATCCAAGCCCAAAACCAGGACACTTCTCCACAAGTGAGCCAATCCCCAAATCGATTGGTCCTACACCTTCACCGTACCAAGAGAAGGTGTCCACCAAGCAAAAGCCCCATCTCCAAAGCCACTCAGCTTGCTCCAGCCTCCAAGCTTTGTGATCGGGCCGTGGTCAAAATCCTACCTGTGCAATTCACTGCACCGTGAGACTTCATCTGGAGCTTGCTGGGATCCAATCGAAGGTGAAACAACCCTCAGATCGAAGCCACACTTCTCTGAGCAAAGGTATGGCCTCACTCTTTTTCCCGAGCTTCTGAACATTCTCCATTTTTATTGCGTAAATTTTATCCCACATAAACCGTATGGATGCGTTCGTCTTCTCGAGACTAATTCATAGAGCATAAGAACGTTAAATTTGGTCAAGTATCGAGTGAGATCTTAGGCCTAGAAGATGGACGGTTCTCGGGTTAGGAGGCTTGGGGACGATGAACGGATGTCATTCATTCAATAGACGCGCTGACGAACGGCTCGGACGGCGTCGGACCGAGAGATGGTACGCGAACCGCGGGACCCGGCCGCCGACTCAAGCGGCGGCGTCGAACGAGAGCGCGCCGCGTGGCCGTTCGGAGATGCCGAGGATGACGCGGCGCCGACTCGGATAAATAGAAAATTAGGGTTTTTTCTATTTATTTAATTCCCCGAACTTGGAAAATTCATAACTTTGTGTAGGAAAATCATAAAAATAAAATAAAAATACCCTCTCGCTCGGTGAACGGAGGAGAATAATGTGGAAAAGAAATCATTTAATTTCATCAAGTATTTTATTTTTAATAATTTATTTACCGATTGCATTCTTTTAATTCTCCATGCATATAGGAAATTCACCATGGCACGAGACCATAGTGGCTTTTGAAGCCTCCGAATTCGGGAACATTCCCCGAATTTTCCAAAGTCGAGGCCATCCCTATGAGAAGTTATTGATTTTTCAAATTCATGTTACCGTTTTGAGTACTTTAATTCCAATAATTAGCATGTTGTGAAATAAATTCTAGGAAAATTTGGTGATGTCCCTTATGACTAGAGGACCCTAGGAAAAATAGGTTTGAAGTTAGTTCATTTAAAATAACCCTAATCGGCTTAAACACCCAAAATAGATCCCTAATTAATTAGAGCTAACCATACATCAAATTGACTTGAAATAAATTCTCTATCGACCTTTAGGATCAGAGGAACCCACCATAAAAATTCGAGGTCAATTGGACTTGGTTAGCCCTACTAAATGGGTCGATTAAGCCATTTAGTCAATTTGAACTTTAAAAATTCATAACTTTCAAAATATCTTTCAAAAATTCACCAAATTGGTTTTGGAGTCTCTCTCGATATTAGGGGAATTTAAGAAAATTAAAATTTCAATTTTCTAAAAAAGTTGATTTTTAATATTATTTTAATATTTTTAATAATTAAAAAATAATAAAAATCACAAAAATAATAAAATTCATCAAAATGTCACATTTTGAATTTTAATCACTTATGAACAAACCCCATATTTTTCTTAGGTCTATTTAATGAGATATTAAATTTTAAAGCTCTAGGGTAATTTTAAAATTAAAAAAATGTATTTTCTAGCATTTTCACCAAAATAATTATAATAAATCATAGAAAAATCAGAAAATTGCAAAAATTGATTCTCTAAATTCCTTGATATCAGAGAGATTTTTAAAAAATATAAAGTTCTTTTTTCAACCTTTATTTTATTTTTAAATTAATTAACACTCCAAAATTAAAATAATTATAATAAAAATAATATAATTCAAAAAATCACCAAAATCGGTCCAAGTGGTCCTCTGGTCATTAGGAATGTCTCCTAATTTTTTTAAGAACAGAAACTTTCCCTTGGTCATGTTATTAAATTTTTCCTTGGAAATCTCTATTTTCTACCAAAAATAATTATATAAATAAATTAAATACAGAAAAATCACATTTTCTCCTCTCATGTCTTTATTGACATATGAGTGAAGTCACATAAAAATTTCAAGTTCATTTGAGCTCAATTTAGTGAGTTATGAAATTATTAAGCTTAAAGGGCAAAGTGGTAATTAAAATTTTAACCCTTAATTAAAACTTTAGGTTTAATAAAATTAACAAGTAAAATATTTGATCTTAATCTGATTTGGATGATTGAAATTTAAATAATTAAAGGGTAGAAACCCATTAAATAATTTAAAATAATTGAAATAAACCTTAATTAAATAATTGATTAAATTTGGGAAGAATAATAAAATTGGAATTATTAAAATAAGGATATTGTTAGGAAGAGATTTATTCTTTAATTTAAAAATCCCTAAATTAATCATCTCATTAATATTTAATTCTTAATTAAAATGATAACTCAAATTTAAAATATTAAAAGACTTAATCATTAAACTAAAGTTAAATTATTAAACTCTTTTTAAAATTTCAATTAAAATTAAAAATAAAATTAAATTAAAAATTAAATTAAATTAAATAAATCAAATTGAATTAAATTAAATCAAATCAAATTAAATTAAATTAAGGATTAATTAAAACAAATTAAATTAAATTAAATTAAATTAAATTAAATAAACAAATTAAATTAAATTAAATGAATAAATTAAATTAAATTAAATTAAATTAAATAAATAAATTAAATGAAATTAAATTAGACTAAATTAAATTAAAACAAAATAAATTAAATTAATTAAAATTAAATTAAAACATATTAAATTAAATTAAATTAAATTAAATTAAATTAAATCAAATTAAATTAAAATTAAATCAAGTTAAAATTAAATTAAAGGAAATTAAATCAAATTAAACTAAATTAATTTAACATCAAATCAAACAAAATCGAATTAAATTAAATTAAATTAAAATTAAAATTAAATTAAATTAAATTAAAGTTAAATTAAATTGAATTAAATAACATCACCTAAAACGTAAAGAAATTAAATATAAAGCAACTTGAACACTATTCCAGATTTAAACCCATTAATTGAAATTAAACTAAATCACAAACCATTTGAACACCAATTTACCCTCAAAAGCTTTAGTTGTCATAACTCCTAAAATGTAATATTAAATGAAATGTTACTTCACTTATAGGACATTCAAACATCCTAGTTCACTCGAGGAAGATAATAACAAAACTTAACTAAACCTCGGACGATTAATTCATTTCGTGTAATCGAATTCATTCTGACTTAAATCAATCCTAGAAATATTGAAAAGATGTTTAAGATTCGCCTTAAGCACTTCCTCGATATGATAGGATGTTCATAAGAACAATCGAACTTAATTGTTCTTCGATGAAGAAAATCGTCTTCAAACCAAAACACAAGAAACCTGGACGTCATAGAAATGATTAAGCTATAGGATTAGGAACTTGGTAGAAAACCATAACCCCTCCCTTAGCTTTACCTAGGAACTTGCTTAAATATTCTAATTGTGTTTTAAGTGCAGCTTGGGATGACTGGGAAGACCCTCCGTGTACTCTTTTATTTTATCGCATTTTACTTTCTGCAATTTACATTATTGCAATTTATTTAACCGCATTGCACTTACTTTTCTTGCATGATAAACAACCGTTGCATGAAAACCCACACCTTTAGGATAGTCCCTAAAATTGAAACCAAAACTAAATTAAAAGTCATGCAAGATAAAATTCACCGCCACAACATTCCAAAATATAAAACAACTCAAAATTTAATCACAAACATAACACAAAACTACAGTTACAACTAAATTAAAACGTCATGTTGGATGATCGGGAATACCTCGGATGATGTAACCTACGTGTTGCTAACGGGATTTCCCACGGTCTAAATGAAAGTGTGGAACTCATTCAACTGAGTTTAGCAAATTCATCTGGACTAAGTGAATTCGATAAAAATAACGATGCCGGAAGGATGGAACCCTGGGATCTTAACCGGTGTTGTTATAATCAACTTTAAGATTTGTTTTAATTAAAATATTGAAAACACTTGGAAATTAAGATTTTCTCTAAACCAAAACACTTTTCTCATCCCCGATTTATGACTTCTAAAACTAAACCTCTGCAACAACAAGGAGCTCGGAGCATGGTGGGCAAGACGGCCATCGTCATCAGCAGAAACTCGAATCTACATCAAAGAAACTGTCCTTAGAATTAAGCAAAAAAGCCATAGGACTTCGAGGTAGTTTGCCTAGTGCAACATAAATCCTCAACTCTTTGTTAGGCATTTGCATTGCAAATTAAGCCCTAACCGGTCTTAGATTCCGAGGTAGCCGTCCGACACGACATAAACCCTCACATCTTCGAGGCTATTTCGTATGATTCTATCATATAAATATAAGCCCTAATTAATTAAAATCGACAAAATCAAAACATTAAATAGACATTAGGACTTTCCTAAATTCAAGCCAAACAATAGGATAGTCGGGAAATCACCGAAGTTCACTTCGAATCTGTGATTTCTCCTACTTTTCTTCCTTTGAATTCCCAAAACAAAATGTTCCAAATTTGATCCACTCCCTATTGAAATTCCAAAATCAATCCCTTGAAAATTTAAACTTTGAAATTTTCGAGAGCATAATTATCGATTATTATCGAGAGTTTTCTTAGGTGATTCCCGTCACTTAAGATGTAATTAACTATAGGGGCTTGCCCTTATAGGGAATTTTAAAGAACCTGTGTAATATAAACCCCGTTTAATGCTTTCATATTAAGCTGGGAATTTGTCGGCTTATAAAATTGGTTCGCGGACCAAACGGATGTCACAAATCTTCTAGTTTATTTAATCGAGCCCCACCATCAGCAGATGTGTCTATCCTTATGGATAGATACACGGTTCGTGGTGTGGTATTCGTTTATATAAACTATTTGGGATGTGAGATCAGCTTGATTTCATATCTTAAAATTTTTCAAACTTAAAATTATTTTCAAAATCAAATACTACTTTTCAAATTATTTATTTAAACTAAATTAAAAATACGCCAACAACTTCTGTTAGGCGACCCCTTTTCAAAATAAAACACATAACCTAAAAATATGCCGACATGACCAATTATTGACCCAATAGTCAATCACTGACAAAAGAGTGAACTTTGGTCAAAATGGTCAATCCTTGACCCAATGACAAACTCATTAAACAAATAGGTCAACTTTTGACCAAAAAGTCAATTTTGGTCAAAATTGTCATTTTTTGACCTAATGACCACCCTTTGACCCAATTGGTCAACTTTTGAACAAAAAGTCAACTTTGGTCAAAATGGTCAATTTTTGACACAATGACCAACGCACTGACCCAATAGATCAACTTTTTGACCAAAAAGTCATCTTCGGTCAAAATGGTTAATTCTCGACCTAATTACCAACTCATTGACCAAATCAGTCAACTTTTGACCAAAAAGTCAAATTTGGTAAAATGGTCAATTTTTAACCCATTGATCTAATATGTCTACTTTTGACCAAAAAGTCATCTTTGGTCAAAATGGTCAATTTTTGACCTAATTACCAATTTATTACCCAAATAGGTCAACTTTTGACCAAAAGTCAACTTTAGTCAAAATAGTCAATATCTGACCCAATGACCACCCTGTTGACCCAATAAGTTAACTTTTGACCAAAAATTCAATTTTGATCAAAATAGGTCAACTTTTGACCAAAAAGTAATCTTTGGTCAAAATGACCAATTTTTAACCCAATGACCACCCATTGACCCAAAGACCAATACATTGATCCAATAGGTCGGTTTTTGACCAAAAAGTAAATTTTGGTCAAAATAGTTAATTTTTGATCTAATGACCAATTACTCACTCAATAAGTTAATCTCTGACCAAAAAGTCAACTTTGGTCAAAATATTCAATCCTTAACCAAAAATATTTATATATACCTATATATATTTATTTATAATTTATTTAACTATTAAATAGTGTCATAATTAAATAATACTTATAAATAATATAATATACTTAAAATATTGAAAATAAAAAATTAGATAATATAAATTTATATATATATATATTTATATATATATATATATATATATATATATATGTATATTTATATATACACATTTATATTTATTTATTTTTATAATTAAATAATATTTATAAATAATATACTCGTACTTAAAATATTTAAAATAAAAAATAATATTAAATATATATATATATACATATACTTTTTTATTTATAATTTAATTATTAATTAAAAATTTCTATAATTAAATTAAATTTATAGATAAATACTATACTTTAAACATTTAAAATAAAAATATTATATATATATATATATATATTAAAATATAACTATATATTTTTTTATTTATGATTTATTTAATTTTTAATTATTTTTTAAATTCAATTATATTTATAAATAATATACTATACTTTAAACATTTAAAATAAAAAATAATATTATATATATATATGATATATATATATATATATATAAATATATATATATATATATTTATATTTATATTTATATTTATATTTATATTTATATTTATATATACCTATATATAAATTTAATTATAATTAATTTAATTATTAAATATTTTATAATTAAATTATATTTATAAATCATATACTATACTTAAAATTTTAAAATAAAAAAATAATATTTTATTAATTTATATATATATATATACCTATATAAATATATATTTATTTATATTTTATTTAACTATTAAAAATTTTTACAATTAAATTATATTTATAAATAATATACTATACTTAAAATATTTAAAATTAAAAAATAATTTAAATAAATTTATATATATATATATATATATATATATATATATATATATATATTTGTTTATTTATAAATTTTTTAACTATTAAATATTTTTTTAAATAAATTATATTTTAAATAATATAATATACTTAAAATATTTAAAATAAAAATAATATTATATAAATTTATATATATATTTATATATTTATATATACCTAGATATATATTTTTATTTATATTTTATTTAACTATTAAATATTTCTATAATTAAATTATATTTATAAATATTATACTATATTTAAAATATTTAAAATAAAAAATAATTTTATATAAATATATATATATATATATATATATTTATAATTTATTTAATTATTAAATATTTTTAAAATTAAATTATTTTTATAAATAATATACTATGCTTAAAATATTTAAAATAAAAAAATAAGATTATATAAATTTATATATATATATATATATATATATATATATATATATATATATATATATATAAGAAAGGGCTACAAGAGGCTCCCTACATGTTAGAGTGGAAAATTTAGTACATAACCATGGAGAAGTGGCCCCAAACACCTAACAAGTCAAAAGTCTTCTCCAAAAAAATAAAACAAAAAAACAGCATAAGAAAGATACAACTACAAACATTCCACCGAACCAAACCGACCATCAATAGTTCGATCCGAGATAAGGGAGCGCGTAAGAGATCAGCAACGAATGAGAAGTTCGAGTCGGGAATGGGTGGTGGTAGATAACGACAACTCCGGAGGAGAGGACACCAGCTTTTGCGAAGCCGGCCGACGGGTTTATTTCCTTCTCCGAAGTTGAACCGAAAGCGTACTTTGAGTTGGGTTTTAAGTAACCGAATTTTATGGGTCCAAGAATTATGATGTCGATTAAGAGTAGTGTTGTTTTTAATCATCAGAAACATCTCTTGAGAATCTCCCTCCACAATTAGGGAGGTCCAATGTAGCTTCACTGCCAACTTCATAGCCCAAAAATCGCTTGTAATTCAGAATCTAAAGCATCTGTTGCCACTATGGGGGCCCTGAAAAACAGCAGACACACCCCCGCTCTGGTTTTTGAAAATTCCACCCATGCCAGCATTTCCAGTTTTATAACTACCATATGTGTTCACTTTGATCCAATTATGCTTTGGGAGAAACCAAAATACCTTGGTGATATTGGTGGTCATGCTGGTTTGAGAGGAAGTAATGATGGAAATGTTTGGGAAGTTTTTGAATTTAATAAGCTTCTGCAAGTCGGACATACAGTGACCAGCCAGAGTCTTCTCCTTAATAAGCACATTCTCAAAAATTGCCTTATTTCTGGCCATCCAAATGAACCAAGCAGATGAGGAGGGGAGAGCGATATGCACAGACATTGCTCCAATTTGCCCAGCAAGTGATTAGATTGTCCCATTGTATATTTAATGTGTTGAGTTGAGTCTGCTGAAGAAGATCAGACCAGACCATTTGGTAGAAACTGCAAGCAAAGAATAGATGAGTAATGGATTCTTCCTCCTTATGACATAAACTGCAACAAGAAGGTCCTCTAAGCCCTTTTAGTTTTAAGATATCACCAGTGGGTAGGAAGTGGTTGAAAGTCCTCCAGCAGAAGAAAGCCATAGAAGGAGAAAGATAGTTCCCCCAAAAAATCTCTCCCCAAGGTCTGCATCCCAATTAAATAGTTTTTGTGTAAATAGCTTTGGAAGAACTTTGGTTTTTAATAGATGGCTATTCAGGAGTATCAGATATGGATCTATCAAATGGAATAATGGTGATGTTCTGTACAGAAGGGGCCATTAGGATGGAATGAAGAAAGGAAGTGGACTAGTTGTCACCCTCCCAACAGTCAGCTACCAAAAGGTTAAGGTTGCTGATAGAGGTGCTTGGTTGTAACCAGTCTTGGGAGCACCAGTGATCCAGCCATAAATTAATGATGCCTTTACCTAAATGCCAGATATAGAGATGTTCAGCCACCTGTCTGTTTTTTACCATAGCTTTCCAAATTTTGGAGTCCCCTAATTTATGGGTAACCAAGGAAGGGTGGGTATGCTTACAGTATTTTCCCATCAGGAAAATAGCCCAGAGGGAGTCCTGGGCTCTAAAATTGATCCATAGCTTGCAATGGTTCACTTGAATCATTTGGTTTAAGCCTTTAAAACCCAGACCACCAGCCCATTTAGGCTTTGCCATTTTCTGCCAGGATGCCCAATGTATCTGCTTCCTTTTACCCGCCTAGAGAAAGTGGTTAAAAGCCATTTCTAATTGCACTTGGGAAAGAGAACTAAAAAAAGGAAAAGAAGAAAAATTAGAACTATAAATGACATCCTGAGATGAAGAAGCTTTAGTTGCTAGCCAATTATCAGGTTGATTGCCCTCCCTGTAAATGTGACTCCAAATAACTTCAATAGAAGAAGAAAGTAATTTGATCTTGTTTATCTAGATCTGAATAAACCATGGTGTAGAAGCTTGAGACAATAAAATCTGTAAAAGAAGCAAAGAGTCCACTTCCAAATGCACATAATGACAATTCTGCATCATAGCAATTTTCAGTCCCCAAAAGGCAGCAATTGCTTCAGCTTCCAGAGCATTTATAGCAATGATAGGTGATGAAAAAAACCAGATACATTTTCCACTAAAGTCTCTGCCAAGGCCCCTAATACCAGCTGCATCAGTTTTGAAACTTCCATCAATATTAACCTTCATCCATGAACTGTTAGGTGGTCTCCATATAACAAGCATAACATTGTTATTTGAATTATGAGTTGAAGGGATACCCAAATTATGTATTTTATTAAGAAATGTAATACAATTCTTAATGATAACCTTAGGAGATATAACCTTGCTGCTAAAAATTAAGTCATTCCTAGCCAGCCATAAGAACCAGAAAATGATAAAAGGGATGTAATAATTTACTGCAGCATTCCAATCTTTCCAGCAAGAATTAATTGAACTCTATAAAGAAAATTTAGATTGAATTCCCACAAAATTTAATACCACTTTCCAAACTTCCTGTGCCTAGACACAGTTCAGAAAGAGATGTACAATGGTCTCTTCAGCACAAAGACAGAAACGACACCTTGAAGGGCCTCTAAGTCCCTTGAGTTTAAGAATGTCATCAGTTGGTAGCATTTTCTTAAACAGTCTCCAGCAAAAGAAGGACATAGAAGGTGTGATGTATTTATTCCAAAGTTTAGAACCCCAATCATTATTTTGCCAGGTAAAACAAGTTTGATGAATGAATTTAGTCAGACTTTGATTATGAGGGTTTTTTAGTGAAAAGTCTATCTTTTCTCCATGGATGAATAGGTGTATTTAAGATCTTATTTTGAATTTCAAGACTGACATAATCTTGGAATTTATGAAGATCCCATACACCACCACCTCAACAATCAACAATTTTAGGAAATAGAAGAGTTCTGATTATACAGATCTTGAAGAGATTTATTGAACAACCAATTATCAAGCCAGAGTCAATCTGTCCATTACCAATTTCCCATATGAAAAGCTTTTCAGCTTGAGGTCTTACTTTAAGCAATTCTTTCCAAGTTTTAGTATCACCAGTTTTGAGAGTAATTTGAGTTGGATGTGCATTATGACAATACTTACCATACATGAACTTGGACCACAATGAATTTTGCAATCTGAAATTGATCCATTGTTTACAGTAGAAAGAAAAACTTAAATGTTAAAAGCTTTTAAAACCCAACCCTCCATAATCAATTGGTTTGCACAGCTTTTCCCAATTGGTCCAATGCATTTGCTTATGTTGTCCTTCCCATAATAATTTATTAAACATAATAGATATCATTTTCTGTGTACTCTTCTTCATTTTAATCATCTGCAATATGTAGAGAGGAAAAGTCGTTAAGACACTTCTTAGAAGTGTTATCCTTCCACCATTTGAAAGAAAGGAATTAGACCAACAATTTATTCGAGAAGAAATTTTGGAAATGATGTCATCATAGTGAGATAATCTTCTTCTTCCTTTAATTAAAGGGAATCCTAAATATTTGAGAGGATAATGAACCTCCATAAAATTTGTGAAATCAGCAATCCAATTTTTCATATGTGCACTGATTTTAGAACTTACCAAAAAACTACATTTAGCTTTATTAAATACCATTCCAGAAATGTCTTCAAAACCATTCAATGTTTTCATGAGGCATTTAATAGATTGTTTACTACCATTAGGAAAACAATCACATCATCGACATAGGCTAGATGGTCGACCAAATAAGTAGACTTATGCTGGTATTGAGTGTAAGGATGATTAAGTTGCATCTGATTCAACATTCTTGATAAATAATCAAATACCAGGATGAAAACATAAGGGGACAATGGATCACCTTATTTGATACCTCTACCAGCTTTAAAGAAACCATGACTCCTTCCATTAATCAGAACACTATAATTGTTATTACATAACCATCTGGAAATAAGATTGTAGAAATTAGAATTGAAACCCCTAGTTGTCAGCACATCAAGAATAAAAGTCCAGCTGATTGAATCAAAGGCTTTGGATATATCCGAGTTTAAAAATAACATTAGAACCCCTACGAGCATTTATCAATATCAGCCGAAGTTCTTGTGCCAAAAGAACATTATCACATATGCATCTTCCTTTAATAAAAGCACTCGATTTTCGAAATAAGATCTTCCAATAATGGTTGTAATCTAGTTACCAATATTTTGCCGATAATTTTAGAAAAAGTGGAGGTCGACTAATGGGTCCGAAATCTTGCCAATCGACCTTGTATTTATCTTTTGGTATCAACAAAATAGTAGTCGAAGCAAAATATTTAGGAAGATCAATTCCTTGGAAAAAGCTTTGTCATCGTCGAGATAACATCAGATTTAATGATATTCCAATTTTTAATATAGAAGTCAGATGTAAAACCATCTGGTGCAGCTATTTTGTTTCCATCAATCAAATTAATGGATTCAAATATCTCCCTTTCATCAGGAGGCTGAACCAAAGAATCCATATTTACCTTACTTAAGGCAGAAGTCATTAATGCCGAAGAGAAGACAGTAGAATTAGTAGACTGTGGAGAAAACAATTTAAAAAAGTAATCAACTGCATCATCAGCAATTTTCTTTGGATTGACTACCCATTTATTATCACCTGACTTGATTTTCAAAATAATATTAATAGATCTTTTGTATTTAATAATGGCATGAAAAAATTTTGAGTTTCTATCACCAGGTTTAAACCAATTGACAGCAGCCTTTTGTTGAAGGAACAATTCTTCTTGCAAAATAGCATTTTGTAATATGTTATAAGCAGCTTCAAGGTTGTTGTCAAAATCCAAAACTTCTACAACTCAGCAACTGAAGATTCAGCATCAATAACCTTCTGCTGAACATTCCCAAAAACAGTCCAATTCCAATGCTTCAATTCTTTAGCAAGTATTTTTTGTAGATACCAAAGTTTAGTAATAGGATCATTATAAAAAACTTCCAGTGAAGTCATCCAATTATTAGTAATCATTTGAGTAAATTCTGGATGAGTCAACCATACATTAAGATATCTAAAGACAGAATTCTAAATGGCAGGAGTAATAGCAATTTTGACAAGTAAAGGAGTATGATCAGAACCCATTCTTGCTAAAAGCTTAACATTTGAAATAGAGAACAAATTCAGCCAAAACTGATTAACCAGAAATCTGTCAAGTCTTTCATAAATAGTTCCTCTTTTCCAAGTATAAGGAGATCCTTCAAAACCAATATCAAAGAGATTGGCTGAAGCAATATTTTTGGAAAAGGTGAGCATTGCTTGTAGATTTAGATTTCACCCCCCTTCCCCCCCCTCCCCCCCCATTTTCTCACTTGGATTAGCTATAGAATTAAAATCCCCACCAACAATCCAACCATCAGTCATAGAAGAGCTAATTTGATGTAAAACATTCCACAGCTCAGTTCTATTAGAGTTTGAAGTAGCAGTATATACAAAGGAAGAAAAAACTTTAAACTGTTCCAACACAAAATGAAAATGCAGTAATTGAGAATGATTAAGCAGAACCTTAATCTTCAATTCCCTTCTATAAAGTAACCAAATTTTATTTGAACAATTAGAAAGGAAATTATATCCTGAGAATTTCTTAGTGAATCTATCCAAATTGGATTTCACCGAAGGTTCTAAAATGACAATTACCCAGAAGTGATGAAACCTGTTTAAGCTTAGAAGTCTATTAAGGGAGCAAAGGTTAGCAACCCCCCTAATATTCCAACATAAGAATTCAATCATGGATAGCATTTCTTCCTCCTCTAGTAAGTCTAGAGGAAGAAGTTGATGCAGCAGTGAATGGATAATATTACCTTCAGATAAATTTTTTAACTCCAAAGATCTCTTCTTTCTAGCTTTTTATATCATCCAATCATTATTAAGATCATTGTTAATCAGACCTTCTGAATTTGAAATATCATTTAAAGATTGAGATACTTGCTGAAAAATAGGATATTGCATAGGTTTAGGATGAACCTCAACAGCTTGATAACGAGTAATAGGATTTTCCTTAACAGACTCTTGAGGAATTATAACATTTGTAGCAGCATTTATATCAGAATCTAATTCTACCAAATCAGTAGAAGTAGAAGCTAAAACAGTCAAATTAGCTGCCATTGTTTCTTGATCAGCAGAATTGATATTTAGACAAACTTCAATAGGGATAACCAAAGTCTCAGTATGTCTAAGAATTTCTCCATTCTCAGTAATAGAAGGATCAATTCCTGGAGCAGAAGATAACTTAATAGACTCAATCATAGGTTCCTTTGAATTCAGTTGTTTCTCTACAGCATTCCCAATAGGAGCATCAATTGAAACAGCAATATTCTTGACAATAGTATTAGTAACTATAACTTTTTTGGGCTTTAAATGTGGGTGAAGTCTGAAACAACCATCATTGGAATGTCCAAACATTTTACAATGATGACAGTAATAAGGCTTATTTTCCATAATAACAGTCTACCAATACCCATTATGAGGTGTACCAATCCAAATTTCATCTACATCAGCAAGAGAGAAGTCTCGTTCCACAAGAATTCTAGCCACTGATGGCCTGGTAAGCTGGAAGGTAGGCATATCTAGCTTCAAAGGCCTTCCTAAAGCAGTATCAATCGCATAAAGAATCTGATGAATAAATAAGTGAAGTTTCAAATTTCGCAGCTTATACCAGATTGGAATAACAGGCAGTTCTTGAAGACGATCGAAAGAAGGAGACCATTTTAATAACTTCATATAATTGCCATCTATTGAAATAAACTTCTTGGAGAATAAATTAGCATAATCCACTTCCATAGATAACTGAATCATAATATGCCTACCATCAAATAATCCTACCTTCCAAGAACCAAGTAATTTGAAATTTTCAAAACATTTCTTGATAGTTTCCATTTTAGGATGTTCCAGTTGAAATTTACCAATTAAAGTAAACTTATGAACATCAATTAGAGAGGAGAGTTCATCATCAGATAAAATTAAAGCAGGCTTGCCACTTTTCTTCTCAAGTTTCTTGATAAAATGACATTTACCCTTACCTTGAACAACATCATGATAAACTTGTGGAAAAACCAATTTATCAAAAGGATTAGATGATTCGGAGCCAGTCACCTCAGCAAAAGTTTTAGAAGAAGAAAATCCAGCCATCAGAAAATGATTTCAGTTCATGAAATTGAAAAGAAGTCCAGAATTTGAACAAGAACCCGAGATTCCACAAAAAACAGCAAAAGAGTATATATATATATATATATATATTATTATCATGTGGTGCCTTTTGCATTTCCATCTCCCCCGAATTTATTTGGTTAATACTGGACGATTGCTGTTGGGTATGAGGAAAAATTTTATTTCCATAAAATTCTTGGATATGTGTATAAGATGGCTGCTATTATATTATTTATTTAAACTGATTTTGGGAAGGCTGATACTACTATTTGCTGAGTTATTTTCATATATACCACATATCCAAGATTTTGGTGGGCTCGGCAGGGAGGTATGTGCTGCAGTTTTTCATTGGAGCCTCGGATCAAATAA
>CM040431.1:85775529-85803029 GCA_022702705.1 Papilionanthe hookeriana x Papilionanthe teres
CTGGACCTAAACAAGCAGTGTAGAGGGGGTAATCTAATAAACAAATTGGACATCAGGAAGGTTTATGATACTATCAGCTGGGATTTCATTTTAGAGTTACTTTCAGCTAGTGGTTTCAATGAAAGTTTTTGTAATTTGATTCAAAGATGGCTCAACAATAATTCCCACTCCCTTCCGATAAATGGTTCCGGTATGAGGGCCTTTTTCGCTAGTAGGGGCCTTAAGCAGGGGGACACCCTTTCCCCCACTCTCTTTATTATTGCCATGGACCACTTCTCCTCAATGCTTAATCATTTGCAAAATAATAATCAGCAGGTTAGATATCATCATAGATCCAACATTCCTATTTCTCATCTAATATATGCAGATGATGTCATGATTTTCTCCAATGCTTCTAAAAGGGCTGTGACCTACATTTATAAGTGCCTCCAGATTTTTCAGGTACAGTCTGACCTTAGTTTTAATAAAGCTAAGTGTCAAATATTATTCTCTAAGAAGGCTGTACGGCTTATTTTTAGGTTGCGTGTTTTATTTTGAAAAAGGAGTCGCCTAACAGAAGTTGTCGGCGAATTTTTAATTTAATTTAAATAAATAATTTGAAAAGTAGTATTTGATTGTTGAAAATAATTTTAAATTTGAAAATTTTAAGATATGAAATCAAACTGATCTCACATCCCGAATAGTTTATATAAACGAGCACCACATCACAAACCGTGTATCTATCCCGAAGAATAGACAACTGCTTGACGATGGGGCTCGATTAAATAAACTAGAAGATTTGTGACATCCGTTTGGTCTGCGAACCAATTTTATAAGCCGACAAATTCCCACGCTTAATATGAAAGCATTAAGCGAGGTTTATATTACTCGGGTTCTTTAAAATTCCCTATAAGGGCAAGCCCCTATAGTTAATTACATCTTAAGTGACGGGAATCACCTAAGAAAACTCTCGATAATAATCAATAATTCACGCTCTCAAGAATTTGAAAGTTTAAGTTCTCAAAGGATTGAAGTTTGGAATTTCAACGGGAATGGATCAAATTTGGAACATTTTGTTTTGGGAATTCAAAGGAAGAAAAGTAGGAGAAATCACGGATTCGAAGTGAACTTCGGTAATCTCCCGACTATCCTATTGTTTGGCTTGAATTTAGGAAAGTCCTAATATTTATTTGATGTTTTGATCTTGTCGATTTTAATTAATTAGGACTTATATTCGTATGACACAATCATACGAATAGCCTCGAAGATGTGAGGGTTTATGTCGTATCGGACGACTACCTCGGAATCTTAAAACCAGGTTAGGGCTTAATTTGCGAGTGCAAATGCCTAACAAAAGGTTGAGGATTTATGTTGCACTAGTGCAAACTACCTCGAAATCCTATGGCTTGGTTGTTTAATTCTATGAAAGTTTTTTCTTTGAAGTAGACTCGGGTTTTGTTGATGACGATGGCGTGTCGCCCACCATGCTCCGAGCTCCTTGTTGTTGCGAGAGGTTTTAGTTTTAGAAGTCATAAATCGGGGGATGAGAAAAGTGTTTTGGTTTAGAGAAAATCTTAATTTCTAAGTGTTTTCAATATTTTAATTAAAACAAATCTTAAAGTTGATTATAACGACACCGGTTAATATCCCACGGTTCCATCCTTCGAGCATCATTATTTTTATCGGATTCACTTAGTCCGGATGAATTTGCTAAACTCAGCTGAATGAGTTCAACACTTTCATTTAGACCGTGGGAAATCCCGTTAGCAACACGTAGGTTACATCATCCGAGGTATTCCCGATCATCCAACAGGACGTTTTAATTTAGTTGTAATTGTAGTTTTGTGTTCTGTTTAAGATTAAATTTTGAATTGTTTTATATTTTGAAATGTTGTGGCGGTGAATTTTATCTTGCAATGACTTTTAACTTAGTTTTGGTTTCAGTTTTAGGGACTATCCTAAAGGTGTGGGTTTTCATGCAATAGTTGTTTATCATGCAAGAAAAGTAAGTGCGATGCGATTAATGAAATTGCGATAATGTAAATTGCAAGAAAGTAACCGCAATAAAATAAAAGCGTACCTAGAGGGTCTTCCCGTCATCCCAAGCTGCACTTAAAACACAATTAGAATATTTAAGCAAGTTCTAGGTAAAGCTAAGGGAAGGGTTATGGTTTTCTACCAAGTTCCTAATCCATGGCTAGTCATTTCCTATGACGTCCAGGTCTTTGTGTTTTGGTTTGAGGACGATTTTCTTCATCAAAGAATAATTAAATTTAGTTGTTCTTATAAACATCCTATCATATCGAGGAAGTTCTTAAGACAAATCTTAAACATCTTTTCAATATTTCTAGGATTGTTTTAAGTCCAAATGAATTTGATTATATAAATGAATTAATCGTCCGAGGATTCAAATTTTGTTTTCTTGCTCAGTGAACTAGGACATTTGAATGTCCTATGAGTGAAGTAACATTTCATTTAATGTTCTGTTTAGGAGTTATAATAACCAAAGCTTTCGAGGGTAAATTGGTATTCAAATGATTTAATTTAGGTTAATGGGTTTAAATTTGGAATAGTGTTCAAGTTATTTTATAGATTTATTTTAAATTCTTTATGTCTTTGGTGATGTTATATTTAATTCAACTTAATTTAATTTAATTTAATTTAATCTTTAATTTAATTTAATTCAATTTAATTCGATTTAGTTTGATTTGATGTTACATTAAATTAATTTGATTTGATTTAATTTTAATTTAATTTGATTTAATTTAATTTAATTTAATTTAATTTTAATTCATTTAATTTAATTTAATTTTTTAATTTGGTTTAACTTAATTTAATTTGGTTTTACTTATTTAATTTAATTTAATTTAATTAATTTAATTTAATTTAATTTGTTAATTTAATTTAATTTAATTTAATTTAATTTAATTCAACTTTTAATTTTAATTTAATTTAATTTAATTTACTTAATTTAATTTAATTTTTAATTTAATTTTATTTTTAATTTTAATTGAAATTTTTAAAAGAGTTTAATAATTTAATTTTAGTTTAATGATTAAGTCTTTTAATATATTTTAAATTTGAGTTATCATTTTAATTAAGAATTGAATATTAATGAGATAATTAATTTAGGGATTTTTAAATTAAAGAATAAATCTCTTCCTAATAATATCCCTATTTTAATAATTCCAATTTTATTATTCTTCCAAATTTAATCAATTATTTAATTAAGGTTTAATTATTTTAAATTGTTTAATGGGTTTCTACCCTTTAATTATTTAAATTTCAATCATCCAAATCAGATTAGGATCAAATATTTTACTTGTTAATTTTTTTATTAAACCTAAAGTTTTAATTATGGGTTAAAATTTTAATTACCACTTTACCCTTTAAGCTTAATAATTTCATAACTCACTAAATTGAACTCAAATGAACTTGAAATTTTTATGTGACTTCACTCATATGTCAATAAAGACATGAGAGGAGAAAATGTGATTTTTCTGTATTTAATTTATTTATATAATTATTTTTGGTAGAAAATAGAGATTTCCAAGGAAAATTTAATAACATGACCAAGGGAAAGTTTCTATCCTTAAGAAAATTAGGGGACATTCCTAATGACCAGAGAACCACTTGGACCAATTTTGGTTATTTTTTGAATTATATTATTTTTATTATAATTATTTTAAGTTTTGGAGTGTTAATTAATTTAAAAATAAAATAAATGTTGAAAAATGAATTTTATATTTTTTAAAAATCTCTCTGATATCAAGGAAATCAGAGAAATAAATTTTGAAATTTTCTGACTTTTCTATGATTTATTATAATTATTTTAGTGAAAATGCTAGAAAACACATTTTTTTAATTTTAAAATTACCCTAGAGCTTTAAAATTTAATATCTCACTAAATAGACCTAAGAAAAATATGGGGTTTGTTCCTAAGTGATTAAAATTCAAAATGTGACATTTTGGTGAATTTTATTATTTTTGTGATTTTTATTATTTTTTAATTATTAAAAATATTAAAATAATATTAAAAATTAACTTTTTTAGAAAATTGAAATTTTAATTTTGTTAAATTCCCCTAACATCAGAGAGGCTCCAAAACCAATTTGGTGAATTTTTGAAAGATATTTTGAAAGTTATGAATTTTTAAAGTTTAAAATGACTAAGTGGCTTAATCAACCCATTTAGCGAGGCTAACTAACTCCAATTGACCTCAAATTTTTATGGTGGGTTCCTCTGATCCTAAAGGTCAGTGGAGAATTGATTTCAAGTCAATTTGATGTATGGTTAGCTCTAATTAATTAGAGATCCATTTTGGGTGTTTAAGCCAATTAGGGTTGTTTTAAATGAACTAACTCAAAACCTATTTTTCCTAGGGTCCTCTCGGTCATATGGAACATCACCAAATTTTTCTAGAATTTATTTCACAACATGCTATTTACTTGGAATTAAAATACTCAAAACAGTAACATGAATTTGAAAAATCAATAACTCTTCATAGGGATGGCCTCGACTTTGGAAAATTCGGGGAATGTTCCCAAATTCGGAGGCTTCAAAAGCCCTATGGTCTCATGCCATGGTGAATTGGATAAATGCATGGAGAATTAAAAATATGCAGAGAGTAAATAAATTATTAAAAATAAAATACTTGATGAAATTAAATGATTCCTTTTCCACATTATTCTCCTCTGTTCACTGAGCAAGATGGTATTTTTATTTTATTTTTCTGATTTTTCTACACAAAGTTATGAATTTTTGAAGTTTAGGGAATTAAATAAATCGGAAAAATCCCTAATTTTCTATTTATCCACGCGGCGCCGCGTCAACCTCGGAAGCTCCGAAACGCCGCGTGGCGCGCTCCCGTTCGACGCCGCCATCCGACTCGGCGCTCCCGGGGCCGCGCCGCATCGTTCCGTCTTCTGATCCGACGCGATCCTGGTCGTCCGTCCGTGCGTGTATTGGATGGACGGCATCCGTTCATTGTCCCCAAGTGTCCTCACCCGAGAGCCGTCCACACTAAATCCCTAATATCTCACTCGATACTCAATGGATTTTCATGTTCTTATGCTCTATGGATTCTTCTTGAAGAGACGAACACATCTATACGGTTATCATGCATTGAAATTAAAGCATTTGAAATGGAGAATCTCCAGAAGCTCGGGATGAAAAGTTAGCTCATACCTTTGCTTAGAGAAGTGTGGCTTCGATCTGAGGGTTGTTGCACCTTCGATTGGATCCTAGCAAGCTCTAGATGAAGTCTCCTGGTCTGGTGAATTGTCTAGGTATGATTTCGACCATAGCCGATCACAAAGCTTGGAGGCTGGAGAAACTGGGTGGCCTGGAGATGGGGCTTTTGATGGTGGACACCTTCCCTTGGTCTGGTGAAGGTGTAGAACCAATCAATTTGGGGATTGGCTCACTGTGGAGAAGTGTCCTGGTTTTGGGTGGAATTTCGGTTGAGAAATTGGATTTTGTCGATGGGGATTAGGGCAAATTGACACTGGGGATCAAGCTGCTCAGGGTGGAGAAGGGTTTGGAACAATTTTGGCGAGTTTCGGCAAGGTTTGTGCATCTCTCCTCTCATGGCCGTGAGGGGGTCGGGTTTAAATAGAGGTGGTCGGAGAGCCTCGCGGGGATAGCCGAGGGTTGGGATCAGTCTGCTCCGGTCAGTGGGAAGAACAGACCATGGTGGCCATTGGGCATGGGGCGGCTCGACGAGGTGGAATTCCAAAGTTTGGCTCCTCCCAAGGTCTCGGCCATGGTGTTTTCCGGCGACCCAGGCGGCTGGCCGGCAGACATGGGTCACCCTCAGGTCCAGGTGGGTCGGGGCTGGAGGTTTGTGTAGTCAATTGGCAATTGCCATGTGTAAAGGCTTTGAATTAAAATGGAATGGGGAAGGGGTCATTTTGGCTTCAATTTGGTCAATTTATTGGTTTGGGTTGGGTGCACCTCCCCATGGCCTGATTTTGGGCTGAGAGGATCAGTTGGGTCAGCCAAGAGAGAATGGTATGGTCTCTATCCATGATGAGGTGGCTAAACATGGTTTAGTGTGTGTCATGAATAAGGTTAAAAAGGCTTAATGAAAGATTAGGAAAGGAGCCCCTCCTTTTACCATTAATGGCATGGTCACATGCCAAACTTTCATGGCTTCATATGGCTTGTGAATGGCTCATTCATGGCTCCATTTGGCTTGGGAAAAGTTTAGTCAACTTCATAAAAATGGATTTTAAGGATTTTGGGCATTTTGGTGGAAAGTTGGATGAAGCTTTATTTAGAATTATTTGATCATTGGATTAGGACTTAGGGATGATTTTAATTGAATGAATGATGAAGAGAATTTGTCATATGGGCTTTAGATTGATTTTGCCTCATTGGATTTTGGTGGAGATGGGCTTTAGGAAGGTTTAAGAAAGTGGGCTTTTGGTTTGGAAATAAATTTATGGATGGGGAATTTGTGAAGGATTGGGCCAAACCAATGTTGTTTTTAGCTCATGGATGAGTCATGAGTGACTTGGAGCAAATTGGGAGTGATTTGGGTTTGAATTGGGTTGAATTTGGGCTCTTTTGGTGAATGGGTCAACATAGGCCCAAGTGGGCCAAGTTGGGCCAATGTTGGGCTAGGGTTGAAATTGATGTAAAATAAATGTTGGGAAATGTTTATGAGAGTGTTTCAAAGATGTTTTTACTTTGGTTGGGCTTTGATTTTGGGGTTTGGGCTCATTTGGGTTAGGTTTGGGTTTAGGTCAAAATTGGGCCTTTTAGCTTTGAGTTGAAGTTGAGTGGGGTTTGGGTCCAAATTTTGGGCAAATCATGTTAGTTTTTTTCTTGTGGGGATGCTAAGGAGGATTTAGAAAAGATTTGGGGTTAATTGGAGTTGAATTGGGTGAGTTTGGGTTAAGTTTGGGTCATGGGTCCAAATTGGGCTTTAAGGCCAAAAGTGAAATTGGATCCAAATGTCAATCAAATTGAACTTGGATTTGGTCTAGATTGGTATTGGGAATGTTGAATTGAAGTTTAGAATTGAATTGGACCAGAATTTGGGTCAATTAGGTAGGTTTGGTTTGACATTGGGTTCACTTTGGGTTAAGATGGGCCAAATTGGGGGTTTTGACAAAAGTAGGGTAAATTGACAAAATTGGCTCATGGTGTAGTTGGACAAAATGAAATTGGGAATATTTGGGATTTTCTGGAATTTTCTGGGAATTTTCTGAATTTTTGGATTTTTGGGTCGAGGGGGTATTTTGGGTATTTGGAGGGTATTGGGAGGTATTTTTGGAATTTTTGGTATTTTTGGGTATGGATGATCAATTTGAGTGGTGTGGAAATATTTGGGATTGATTTTGGGGAATTTTGAGCAATTTAGGTGATTTTGCAAATTTTGGGTAGTTTCAAGGGCATTTGGTAGGTTAGACGGGTGTAGGGTCCCGGGGGTCAAAAATTGAAAATTTGGAAAATTGAAGATTGGGTGAATTTGAGTGGAATGAAGCCATTTTGGTTGAGCCATGAAGTCACATCAAGCTCACATGAGCCATGAAGGGACTCATTTGAGGCATCCATCTATGTTGTTCCTAACCCTCTTGCGCAAGGGCTTAGGGGTTAAGGACCATCCATGTGAATCACCTACATGAGTCGGGAGGTCAAATTGGGTATGGGTGTGGTTTTAGGAGGTGTGTGGAAGTGTAGTGTGTGTGTAAGTCGGCCCCTTCACCGGACCGGGCCACCGGGACAGATCCTAAGGCCAAAGAGTCCTATAGGAACTCATCCTTTAAACTTCCACATTTGATTTCAACCCTCTAGGTGATTAGGGGTCTACGATCAAGTTTGTGGAGTTTGCATGGAGTTAAGAAGTGGTTTGAAATTCTAAAAGGTGGGTCCCAATTCTAGTCCCCTAAGATAGTCGAAGGAAAAGCCTAAGGCTAGATCCTATTCACTAAAAAGAAGAAGAGAATACCTCATCAAAAATGAGGTCAACAAAGGCATCTCAGGACACTAAACAGTGGGCTCTCAATCACACTGGCTTTTCCAGCACAACCTTACATATCAAATATTTAGGGGTTCAGCTCAATATTGGCAGAATAAAGCAGACCCATTTTGATGATACACATAACAAGATCTGCACTTATCTCTCTAACTGGACCCACATTTATTTATCATCTGGGGGGAGACTTACCTTACTTAAAAGCATCCTTACTACCCTGCCTAACTATCTTATGCAAATGACCACCATGAAAAAGAGCACCCAAGTGCAATTAGAAAGGGCTTTTAACCACTTTCTCTGGCTGGTAAAAGGAGAAGATACATTGGGCATCCTGACAGAAAATAGCTAATCCTGAATGGGCTGGTGGTATGAGTTTTAAAGGCTTAAACCAAATGATTCAAGTGAACCATTGCAAGCTATTGATCAATTTTAGAGCTCAGGACTCCCTCTGGGCTAATTTCCTGATGGGAAATTACCGTAAGCATACCCACCCTTCCTTGGTTACCCTTAAATTGGGGACTCCAAAATTTGGAAAGCTATGGTAAAAAACGAGACAGGTGGTCGAACGTGCTCTATATCCGGCATTTGGGTAAAGGCGGTATTAATTTACTGGCTGGATCACCGGTGCCCACAAGATCGGTTACAACCAAGCACCCCTATCAGCAACCTTAACCTTTTGGTCGCTGATTGTTGGGAGGGTGACAACTGGTCCACTTCCTTTCTTCATTCCATCCTGATGGCCCCTTCTGTACAGAAGATCACCACTATTCCATTTTATAGATCCAAACCTGACACTCCTGATTGGCCATCTATTAAAAACTAAAGTTCTTCCAAAGTTACATACACTAAACAGTTTAATTGGGATGCAGTACCCTGGGGAGAGATTTTCTGGGGGAACTATCTTTCTCCTTCTATGGCTTTCTTCTGCTAGAGGACTTTCAACCACTTCCTACCCACTGATGATATCTTAAAACTAAAAGGACTCAGAGGACCTTCTTGCTGCAGTTTATGCCATAAGGAGGAAAAATCCATTACTTATCTATTCTTTTCTTGCAGTTTCTCCCAAAAGGTCTGGTTTGATCTTCTTCAGCAGACTCAACTCAACACATTAAATTTACAATGGGACAATCTAATCACTTCCTGAGCTGATTGGAACAATGCCGGTACTGCTGCTCTCCCCCTCCTCACTGCTTGGTTTATTTGGATGGCCAGAAATAAGGCAATTTTTTAGAATGTGCTTATTAAGGAGAAGACTATGGCTGGTCACTGCATGTCCTACTTGCAGAAGCTTATTAAATTCAAGAACTTCCCAAACATTTGCATCATTACCTCCTCTCAAACCAGCATGACCCCCAATATCACCAAGGTATTTTGGTTTCCCCCAAAGCATAATTGGGTCAAAGTGAACACAGATGGTAGTTATAAAACTGGAAATGCTGGCATGGGTGGCATTTTCAAAAACCAACAGGGGGTGTGTCTGCTGTTTTTCAGGGCCCCCATAGTGGCAACAGATGCTTTAGATTCTGAATTACAAGCGGTTTTGGGCTATGAAGTTGGCGGTGAAGCTACATTGGACCTCCCTAATTGTGGAGGGAGATTCTCAAGAGATGTTTCGGATTATTGAAAACAACACAACTCTTAAGCGGCATCATAATTACTCGGACCCATAAGATTCGGTTACTTAAAACCCACTCAAAGTACGCTTTCGGTTCAACTTCGGAGAAGGAAATAAGCCTCGCTAGCGGCTTGCAAAAGCTGGTGCCCTCTCTTCCAGGGTTGTCTTTATCTACCACCCCCCTCCCAACTCAAACCTCTCATTGCTACTGATCTCTTAGCTGCTCCCTATCTCAAACTGAACTATTGATGGTCGGTTTGGTTCGATGGAATGTTTGTAGTTGTATCTTTCTTATGCTGTTTTTTTGTTTTATTTTTTTGGAGAAGACTTTTGACTTGTTAGGTGTTTGTGGCCACTTCTCCATGGTTATGTACTAATGTTTCCACTCTAACATGTAGGGAGCCTCTTGTAGCCCTTTATTAATATATATATATATATATATATATATAAATTTATATTATATTATTTTGTTTATTTTAAATATTTTAAGTATAGTATATTATAGGTATATATATATATATATATATATATATATATATATATATATAATCTTATTTTTTATTTTAAATATTTTAAGTATAGTATATTATTTATAAATATAATTTAATTATAAAAATATTTAATAATTAAATAAATTATAAATATATATATATATATATTATTTTAAATATTTTAAATATAATTTAATTATAAAAATATTTAATAGTTAAATAAAATACAAATAAAAATATATAAATATATAGGTATATATAAATATATATTTATATATATATAAATTTATATAATATTATTTTTTTATTTTAAATATTTTAAGTGTAGTATATTATTTTTAAATATAATTTAATTATAAAAATAATTAATAGTTAAAAAAAATTATAAATAAATATATATATATATATATATATATATATAATAGTATTTTTTATTTTAAATGTTTTAAGTATTGTATATTTTTTTAAAATATAATTTAATTATAAAAATATTTAATAATTAAATAAATTATAAATAAAAATATTGGGTCAATGGGTTTATCATTGGGTCAAGAATTAACCATTTTGACCAAAGTTCACCTTTTGGTCAGAGATTAACTTATTGGGTCAATAATAGGTCATTAATTCAAAAATTAACTATATTGACCAAAATTAGCTTTTTGGTCAAAAGTTGACCTATTGGGTTAATCGGCTTGTCATTGGATCAATGATTGACAATTTTGACCAAAGTTAACTTTTTGGTCAGAGATTGACTTATTGGGTCATTAATTCAAAAATTATTTATTTTGACCAAAGTTGATTTTTATCAAATGTTGACCTATTAGGCCAATGGGTTGGTCTTTGGGTCAAGGATTGACCATTTTGACCAAAGTTGACTTTTTGGTCAAAAGATGACATATTGGTTCAATGGGTTGGGCATTTGGTCAAAGATTAACCATCTTGACCAAAGTTTGACTTTTTGGTCAGGGATTGGTTTACTGGGTCAAAAATTGGTCGTTAAGTCAAAAATTAACTATTTTAATCAAAATTGACTTTTTGGTCAAAAGTTGACCTATTGGGTCAAAGAGTTGGTCATTGGGTTATGGATTGACTATTTTGACTAAAGTTGTCTTTCGGTCAAAATTTGACCTATTTAGGTTAATGAGGCTGTCAGTAGGTCAGAAATTGACAATTTTGAGCAAAATTGACTTTTTGGTCAAAACTTAACATATTGGGTCAATAGGTTAGTCATTGGGTCAATGATTAACCATTTTGGCCAAAGTTGACTTTTTAGTGAAAAGTTAACAAATTGGGTCAATTGTTTGGTCATTGGATGAAGGATTGAACATTTTCACCAAAGTTAACATTTAGGTCATTTTGTCAAAAATTGACCATTTTAACCAAATTTGACTTTTGGTCAAAAGTTGACCTTCTGGGTCAATGAGGTGGTCATTAGGTAGAAAATTGACAATTTTGACCAAAATTAACTTTTTTTTCAAAAGTTGACCTAATGGGTCAATAATTGGTAATTATTTTGAAAAATTTACTATTTTGACCAAAGTTGACTGTTTAGTCAAAGGTCGATTTATTGGGTTAGTGGGTTGGTTATTGGGTCAAGGATTGACAATTATGACCAAAGTTGACTTTTTGGTCAAAGATTTACTTATTGGGTTAATAATTTGTCATTAGGTCAAAAATTATCTATTTTGAAGAAAAAGTTGAGTTTTTGGTCAAAATTTGACCAATTTGAGCTAAGGTTGGTCATTGGGTCAAAAATCGACCATTTTGACTAAAGTCGACTTTTTGGTCAAAAGTCGATCTATTTGGTTAATGGGGGTCATTAGGTCAAAATTTGACTATTTTGACCAAAATTGACTTTTTGGTCAAAAGTTGACATATTGGATCAATGGGTTGGTTATTGGGTCAAGGTTTGACCATTTTGACCAAAGTTGACTTTTTGGTAAAAAGTTGACATATTGGGTCAATGGGTTGGTTATTGGGTCAAGGTTTGACCATTTTGACCAAAGTTGACTTTTTGGTTAAAAGTTAACCTATTTGGTTAATGGGTTGGTCATTGGGTCGGAAATTGACCATTTTAACTAAAGTTGACTTTTTGGTCAAAAGTTCACCTATTGGGTCAATGGGTTTGTCATTGGGTCAAAGATTGACCATTTTGACCAAAGTTAACTTTTTTATCGGAGATCGACTTATCGGGTCAATTATTGGTCATTTGGTCAAAATCGATTATTTTGACCAAACTCGATTTTTTTGTCGAAAGTTAACCCATTGGATCAATGGGGTGGTCATTGGATCAGGAATTGTCGATTTTGACCAAAGATGACTTTTTGTCAAAAGTTGACCTACTGGGTCAATGGGTTGGTCATTAGGTCAAGGATAGACCATTTTGACCAAAGTTGACTTTTTGGTCAGAGATTGGCTTATCGGGTTAATAATTGGTCATTAGGTCCAAAATCGACTATTTTGACCAAAATTGATTTTTTGTCAAACATCGACCTATCGGGTCAATGTGTTGGTCATCGAGTCAAAAATCGATTATTTTGACCAAAGTCGACTTTTGGTCAAAAGTCGATCTATTGGGTCAATGGGTTCAGTCATTGGGTCGAGGATTGATCATTTTGATCATAGTTGACTTTTTGGTCAGATATTGACTTATTGGGTCTAAAATTGGTCATTAGGTCAAAAATTGATTATTTTGACCAACATTAAATATTTTGTCAAAAGTTTACCCATTGGGTCAACGGGGTAGCATTGAGTCAGAAATTAACCATTTTGACCAAAGTTGACTTTTTCGTCAGAAGTTGTCCTATTTGGTCAATGAGTTCGTAATTGGGTCAAGATTTGACCATTTTGACCGAAGAAAATTTTTTGGTCAAAATTTGATATATAGTGTCAACGGGTAGGTCATTGGGTCAAAAATTGACCATTTTGACCAAAGTTGACTTTTTGGTCAAAAGTTGACTTATTCGGTTAATGGGTGGTCATTAGGTCAAAAATTGACTATTTTGACCAAAACTGACTTTTTGGTCAAAAATTATCATGTTGGGTCTATGTGTTTGTCATTGGTGAAGGATTGATTATTTTGACAAAAATTAACTTTTTGGTCAGAGATTGACTTATTTGGTCATTAATTGGTCATTAGGTCAAAAATTGACTATTTTGACCAAGATTGATTTTTTGGTCAAAAGTTAAACCCATTGGGTTAACGGGGAGGTAATTGGGTCAAAAATTGACCATTTTGACCAAAGTTGACTTTTAGATCAAAAGTTGACATATTTGGCCAATGTGTTGGTAATTGGATCAAGAAGTTGACCATATTTACCAAAGATGACTTTTTTGGTCAAAAGATGACATATTAGGTCAATGGGTTGGTCATTGGGTCAAAAATTGTTCATTTTAACTAAAGTTGACTTTTTGGTCAAAAGTTGACATATGGGTCAATGGGTGGTCATTTGGTCAAAAATTGACTATTTTGACCAGAATTGGTTTTTGGTCGAAAGTTGATCTATTGGGTCTATGGGTTTGTCATTGGATCAAGGATCGACCATTTTGACTAAAGTTGCTTATTCGGTCGAGAGATCGACTTATCGGGTCAATAATCGGTCATTAATTCAAAATTTTTTATTTTGACCGAAATTGACTTTTTGGTCAAATGTTGACCTATTAGGCCAATGGGTTGGTCATTGGGTCAAGAATTGATCATTTTGACCAAAGTTGACTTTTTGGTCAAAATATGCCCTATTGGGTCAATGGGTTGGACATTAGGTCAAAGATTAACCATCTTGACCAAAGTTGACTTTTTGGATCGAGATTGGTTTACTGGGTCAAAAATTAGTCATTAGGTCAAAAATTATCTATTTTAATCAAAATTGACTTTTTGGTCAAAGTTGACATATTGGGTCAATGGGTTGCTCATTGAGTTAAGGATTGACAATTTTGATCAAAGTTTTCTTTTGTTCAAAATTTGACCTATTTAGTTGAATGAGGCGGTCAGTAGATAAAAAATTGATAATTTTGAGCAAAATTGACTTTTTGGTCAAAAGTTGACCTATTGGATCAGTAGGTTTGTCATTGGGTCAAGGATTAACTGTTTTGGCCAAAGTTGACTTTTTAATCAAAAGTTAACAAATTGGGTCAATGGGTTGGTCATTGGATGAAGGATTGACTATTTTCACCAAAGTTGACGTTTAGGTCAATGTGTCAGAAATTGACCATTTAGACCTAATTTGACTTTTTTGTCAAAAGTTGTCCTTTTGGGTCAATGAGGTGGTCATTAGGTCTAAAATTGCCAATTTTGACCAAAATTGGCTTTTTTGTTCAAAAGTTGACCTATTGGGTCCATAATTGGCGATTAAGTAAAAAAATTACTATTTTAACCAAAATTGACTTTTTGGACAAAAGTGGCTTGGTTATTGGGTCAAGGATTTACCATTTTGACCAAAGTTATCTTTTTGTTCAAATGTTGACATGTTGGGTCAATGTGTTTGTCATTGGGTCAAGGATTGATAATTATGACCAAAGTTGACTTTTTTGTCAGAGATTTACTTATTGGGTCAATAATTGGTCATTAGGTCAAAAATTGTCTATTTTGGCCTAAAAAGTTGACTTATCGGTCAAAATTTGACCAATTTAGTCATTGGGTTGATTATTGGGTCAAAAATTGACCATTTTTTATCAAAGTTGACATTTTGGTCAAAAGTTGACCTATTTGGTCAATGGGTGGTCATTAGGTCAAAAATTGACTATTTTGACCAAAATTGACTTTTGGTCAAAATTTGACTTATTGGGCGATGGGTTTGTCATTGGGTCGATCATCGACCATTTTGTCGAAAGTTGACTTTTTGGTCGGAAATTGACTTATTAGGTCGATAATTTGTCATTAATTCGAAAAATTGACTATTTTGGTCATTAGGTCGAAAATTAATTATTTTGACCAAAATTAAAATTTTGGTCAAAAGTTCGACTGATTAGGTCAACGGGGAGGTCATTATGTCAGAAGTTGACCATTTTGACTAAAATTAACTTTTTTCGTCCAAAGTTGACCTATTTTGGTCAAAAGTTGACTTATCATTTGACCAAAGTAGACTTTTTGGTCAAAAGTTGACATATTAGGTCAATTGGTGGACATTCAGTCAAAAATTGACTATTTTGACCAAAATTGACTATTTGGTCAAAAGTTGACCTATTGGGTCAATGTGTTTGTCATTGAGTTACGGATTGAATATTTTGACCAAAGTTGACTTTTTGTTCAGAGATTAACTTATTGAGTGAATAATTGATCACTAGATCAAAAATAGACAATTTGACCAAAATTGATTTTTTGGTCAAAAGTTGACCTATTGTGCCAAGGGTTTGGGCATTAGGTCAGGGTTTCATCATTTATATTTAATTGTTATGTAAATTATAAATAAAAATATATATATGTATATATATATATATATATTTATATAATATTATTTTTTATTTTAAATGTTTTAAGTATAATATATTATTTATAATTATAATTTAATTATAAAAATAATTAATAATAAAATAAATTATAAATAAAAAAATATATAAAGCTATATATAAAAATATATTTATATATATATAAATTTAAATTATATTATTTTTTTATTTTAAATCTTTTAAGTATAAGTATATTATTTATAAATATAATTTAATTATTAAAATATTTAATAATTAAATAAATTATAAATAAAAATATATATATAGTTATATATATATATAATATTATTTTTATTTTAAATGTTTAAAGTATAGTATATTATTTATAAATATAATTTAATTATAAAAATATTTAATAATTAAATAAACTATAAATAAATATATATATATAGGTTGATATATATATATATATATATATATATATATATATATATATATATATATATATAAATTTAATTAATTTTATTTTTTATTTTAAATATTTTAAGTATAATATATAATTTATAAATATAATTTAATTATAAAAATATTTAATAGTTAAATAAATTATAAATGAATAAGTATAGGTTTATATAAATAAATTTATTTAATAATATTTTTTTATTTTAAATATTTTAAAAATTGCATGTTATTTATAAAAAAATAATTTTATTTAAATTTATATATATAAATATATATATATCTATATATTTCTATATACACATATTTATTTATTTATTTATAATTTATTTAACTACTACATATTTTTATAATTAAATTATGTTTATAAATAATATACTATACTTAAAATAGTTAAAATAAAAAAAAGATAATTTTAACTTATATATATATATATATATATATATATATATATATATATATATATATATATATATATATATATATATATATATATATATATATATATATATACATTTATTTATTTATATATACCTTTATAGATATTTATTTATAGTTGTTCTAACTATTAAATTCTTTTATAATGAAATTATACTTATAAATAATTTACTATACTTAAAATATTTAAAATAATAAAATAATATTATAAAACACCTTAAATAAAAAAAATAACTATTTATTTATAATTTTTTAGCTATAAAATATTTTTATATTTAAATTATATTTATAAATAATACATTATGCTTAAAATATTAAAAATAAAAAAATAATATTAAATAAAATTTTATATAAATATATATATATATAAGCATATATTTACATATACCTATTTATATATTTTTATTTATAAATTATTTAATTATTAAATATTTTGATAATTAAATTAAATTTATAAGTAATATATAATATTTAAAATATTTAAAATAAAAAAATAATTATATATATATATATATATATATATATTATCAACCGATTCATATATGCTTATTTAAAATTTATTTAATTATTAAATAATTTTATAATTAAATTATTTTTATAGATAGTATGTTATACTTAAAATATTTAAAATTAAAAATAATATTATATAAATTAATACATATATATATATATAAATATATACATATTTATATTTATTTTTTATAATTTCTTGACTATTAAATATTTTTATAATTAATGTATTTTTAAAAATAATATACTATACTTTAAATATTTAAATTAATAAAATAATATTATATAAAATTATATATATATATATATATATATATATATATATATATATATATACCTATATATTTTTTTATTTATAATTTACTTCACTATTAAATGTTTAATTAATTAATATTATTTTTTATTTTAAATATTTTAAGTATAGCATATTATATACAAAAAAAATTTAATTATAAAAATATTTAATAGTTAAGTAAATTATTTTTATATATACACATATACATTTATATATTTATAAATTATTTAACTATTAAAAAATTTTATAGTTAAATTATATTTATAAATAATATAATATACTTAAAATATTGAAAAATAAAAAAATAATACTAAATATATATATATATATATATATATATATGTTTTGTTTATAATTTACTTAACTATTAAATATTTTTATAATTAAATTATATTTATAAATAATATTCTATACTTAGAACATTTTAAATATAAAAAAAAATTTACATAAATATAAATATATATATATATATACACATATATATTTATTTATTTTTAATAAATTTAAATATTAATTATTTTTATAATTAAATTATATTTCTAAATAATATACTATGTTTAAAATATGTTTAAAAAATAAAATTATATATATATTTATTTATTTATCATTTTTTAACTATTAAATAATTTTATAATTAAATTATATTTATTAATAATATATTATACATTAAATATTTAAAATAAAAAAAATAATATTAAATAAATTATTATATATATATAAATATATATTTAAGTACCTCTCTATATATATTTTTTAATTATTAAATATTTTTTATAATTAAATTATACTTATAAATATTATACTATACTTAAAATATTTAACATAAAAAAATAATAATAAATATTTTTTTAATATATATAAATATATATTTATGTACCTCTATATATATATATTTATTTAAAATTTTTTTAATTATTAAATATTTTTATAATTAAATTATATTTATAAATAATATACTATGCTTAAAATATATAAAATAAAAAAAGATATTATATATATATATATATATATATATATATATATATATATATATGTATGTATGTATGTATGTATTTATATATACGGATATAAATTTATTTGTTTATAATTTAATGATTAAATTATATTTATAAATAATATACTATACTTAAAATATTTAAAATAAAAAAATAATATTAAATAAATCTATATATATAAATATATATATATATATATATATATATATATATATATATATATATATATACCTATATATATATATATACCTATATATATATATATTTTATTTATAATTTATTTAATTATAAAATATTTCTCGCGATTAAACTATATTTATAAATAATATACTATTTTTAAATTATTTGATCTAAAAATATAATATTAAATAAATTTATTTATATATAACTATATTTATTTATTTATTATTTATTTAACAATTAAATAATTTTATAATTAAATTATATTTATAAATAATATACTATTCTTAAAATATTTAAAACAAAAAATAATATTATATATATATATATATATATATATATATATATATATATATATCTTATATATATTTATTTATAATTTATTTAATTATTAAATATTTTAATAATTAAATTATATCTATAAATAATATACTGTATTTTAAACATTTAAAATAAAAAAATAATTATATATATATATATATATATATATATATATATATATATATATATATATATATATATGTATATATATATATGTATGTATATATATAGATATATATGTATGTATATATATATATATGTATGTATATATATATATATGAATGTATGTATGTACGGTTGTCTAAATATATATACTATACTTAAAACATTTAATATATGTATGTACGGTTGTCAAAATATATACACTATATATATTTATGTGTACACATATATATTTATTTATTTATAATTTATTTATCTATGAAATATTTTTATAATTAAATTATATTTATCAATAATATACTATACTTAAAATATTTTAAAAAAATATTATTATTATTATTATTATATATGGGGTTGTCAAAAAAAACTCGTTGTCAAAATATATATAGGATTGTCAATATATATATATATATATATATATATATATATATATATATATATATATATATATATAAAATAATTTTATACATATATTTATAAATAATATATATAGATATATATATTATTTATTTATACACATATATATTTTTATTTATAATTTATTTAACAATTAAAATTTTTTTTAATTAAATTATATTTATAAATAATATACTATACTTAAAATATTTAAAATAAAAGAATAGTATTAGATAAATATATATATATATATATATATATATATATATATATATATATATATATATATATATATATATATGTATATATGTATATTTTTATATACCTATATATATTTTTTTATCTATAATTAATTTAATTATTAATTATTTTTATAATTAAATTATATTTATAAATAATATACTATACTCAAAATATTTAAAATAAAAAAGTAATATTAAATAAATTTCTATATATATATTAAAATTTGTGAAACGGTTGCAACCTCACCTTCACCTTCTTATATCTCCTAATCAGTCGGCGTTTATCCAAGGTAGAGGGATCACTGACAATATCATGTTAGCTACAGAGATGATCCACGAGATTGATAAAAAATGTAGGGGGCAATATGGTGACTAAATTGGATATCCGTGAAAGCTTATTATTCTATGAGTTAGGATTTTATTTTGGGTGTTCTCAGAGCTAGGGGTTTTCCTACCCCCTTTTGTTTACTTATTTCCAACTGGCTTCATTCCAATCTTTATAGCATCCTTATTAATGGTTAGGTTCATGGCTACTTCAGTGTGGGCCATGGGATTAAGCAGGGCGACCCTCTTTCTCCCATTATTTTCATTTTGATTTTTGATTATTTTTCTCGTCTTTTAAATGAGCTCTTTGTTAAAAGGTCGGATCTCCATTTTGCTTCTAAATCTAGTGTGTTGGTTTCCCATTTAGCTTATGAGGATGACGTCATCCTTTTCTCTAACGCTTCCAAGGTTTCTATTAAGAAAATTTTCCAATTTTTGGAGGACTTTCATGCTATTTCTGGGTTACATTTCAACGCTACCAAGTGTCATTTATATTTTAGGAACTCTGTCGATGGTAGGAAATCCTCCTGGGCTACTCACTACACTGGGTTTGCTATTTCCTCCCTTCCCTTAAAGGATTTGGGAGTTCATTTGCTTAAGGGTAGGATGAGACAAACTCAATTTGATGTTGAAAAAATTAAGAACCGTATTCTTGATTGGAAAAACAAGTTCTTATCCTTTGGTGGTCGTATTACTGTCCTTAAGAGTATCCTTCAGAGCCTGGTGTTGTATGGTTTACAAGTCCCGCCCGTTAAGATTACCACTCAAAAAATTATTGAGAGATGCTTTAATAAATTTCTTTGGACGGGTACGTACTCTGGTAAAAAGTGGTGCTCTTGGAAGAAAGTATGTCAACCTACCACTGCCGGTGGTTTGGGATTCAAACAATTTCACCACATTGCTGAGATTAATTTATTCAAACATTGGCTCAATTTTCGTAAGCATGATTCGTTATGGTCTTTCTTTATGCTTGATAAATATTGCAGGAATCGTCACCCTTCTCTCGTTGTCTGGAGGAAGGGTGATTCTAGAATGTGGAAGCGAATCTTATCTTTCTGGGATTGGGCTAAACACCTTGTTTACTGGGACTTGGGCAATGGTAACATATCGTTTTGGCATGATACTTGGTCTCTGGTTCATTTTATTCCTGGACTGGATGCTAACGACGATCTTCTTATGTTCGATGTTTGGCGGGATCACACTTGGAATATCCCGCTTTTGCATCAACTTGTTGGGGCCGATAATGCTAACTTTATATCTACTATCCCTTTTGACTCGACTAAGATTGACTAGCCTATAATAAAATTTGCATCAAATATGACTATCTCGAAGACGGTTTACTACCATTTACATCAAATAGGACAACCTCTTGGGGTAAGAGCATTTGGTCACATGCTTTAACCCCTTCGATGTCTTTTTTAACCTGGAGAATTTTTCATAAGGTTTTGCCTTGCGATGATTTTCTTAAGTTGAAAGGACTTCGATTAGCTTCTAGATGTTTTTTTTTGTAAGATGGGGGAAGAGTCTTTACGTCACATTTTTATTACTTTTCCTTTCTCTCATTCTATTTGGATGAAAGGGGGTTGTTGGTTTGGTACTTATGTCCGTCCGGGTGAGGATTTAAATGACTTATGGGCTTTCGATCGCCGGCCTAATCATTTTTTTACCATCTATCCCTTTATAATTTGCTGGTTTTTATGGATGGCATGAAATGTCATTCATCACAAATGCACTTCGGTTTCTTCCAATACTATTTTCTCCAACATTTTGGCCTATGTTAACAAGGTTTATAAGCTAAGTAATATGAAGACTAGTTTCTTCTCAGACATTGCACATTTTGACCACAGTGTTCATGAGACAGTTACCTCTTCGCAACTTCCTATTTTGGTGGATGGCGGCCACCCAATACTGGTTGGGTTAAATTTAACGTCGATGGGAGTTGGAGACCGTCCTGTGCGGGGTTTGGTGGAGTTGCTCATAATTCAGAAAAAAAAAATGCATGCTCCTGTTTTCTTCCCCTTGTATTGCGGACACTCCATTGCAGTCCGAAGCTCATGCCTTAATGTTGGCGGTATCTATTACGGTGCTTTTCAATTGGCATTGCGTTATTTTTAGGTGGATATGTCTAATTTATTTCTTACTTTAACTAATAATATATCGATACCGTGGGATATTATATATTATATAAATCACATTAAATACATCATTTCTCATATCTCGGACAGTTGGAATTTCATCTACAAGGAAGGAAATAGACCAGCTATTTGGTTGGCCAATCTCGGTTCATTAAGCGCTCAGATTTTGGTGGGTACTAACCCGCCCCCGGGCCTATCGATTTTGCTCAATGGAGATAATGTGGATATAACAATTCTTCGATTATCTTGTTCTTCTTATTCTTTATTTGAGCAGTAACTGGTACTACCCCTTTGTTATATATACATACATATATATTTATAGATATGAATGTATAAATTTTTTCATAACTATATATAGATATACATATGTCAAAATATCTATATATATAGATGGCTGTTTATATATATATGAATTCTATATATACAGTTATGATATAAAAACTTATATATATTTATCTATATAATTTTATATTCAATATATTTATATATATAGCTTTATATATATATATATAAATACATGCAGCAATCCTTATATGAAGCAATCTTTATATGCCATGATTTCTATTCCTTCCAGTTCATGTGTGACATTTTTTATTTTGCTATTTAAAGACTACGCAAACTTTTTCGACGTCGGTCGTTTGCTGTTTGATTTCCTCCTAATTGCACAGGGTTACACACACACACACACAAACACAAACACACACACATAGATATATATATATATATATATATATATATATATATATATATATATATATATATATAAACCTTACATATGTATACAAACCTTATATGTGTGTTTTAAGCTCGAGGTTCGGTTCCAAACCCGCATGTACCAGGAGCGCGCTTAAACCATTACATCCTCTCCAGCGTCCTGCATGGCGGAAGTTATTACTGCATACTTGGGACCTCAGCTTCGTGGCGATATACTCTCCATCAACTCTCCATCACTCTTTTATTGCCTCTACTGAAATCCACAGAAAAAGGAGCAAGGAATATTTCTTCTTTGCCCAGTTGTTAGCTTGCTGGAGTTTCATTTCTGTGCAGCCACATTTTAATTTGCTTGTGATATTCATAACGTGCTACCTGCTATGTTCCTTTTGATATGAGATTAAACTTGCTTTGTATTTTGTTATTGCCAATGATTGCCCTTTTGTTTGGCGTCGGGTTGTACCGTGGAGGTCGAACCCTTATGGGCGACAATTTAAGAACTTCACCTCCCCCCCCCTCTTTTTGCAACATTTACATGATATCAACATGTAGGGAGCCATAAGATGCTCTTTCTTTTAATATATATATATATATATATATATATATATATATATATACAAATATATATATATATATATTTATTTATAATTTATTTAACAATTAAAAATTTTTATAGTTAAATTATATTTATAAATAATACATTATACTTAAAATATTTAAAATAAAAAATAATATTAAATAAATTTAAATATATATATATAGCTATATATATATTTTTATTTATAGATTATTTAATTATTAATTATTTTTATAATTAAATTATATTTAAAAAAATCTATTGTATTTAAAACATTTAAAATAAAAAAATAATTATATATATATATATATATATATATATTTATATATACCTATATATATTTTTATTTATAATTTACATAACTATTAAATATTTTTATAATTAAATTTTTGTTATAAATAATATACTATACATAAAACATTTAAAATAAAAAAATAACTTTACATAAATATAAATAAATATATATATATATATATATATATATATATATATAATTATATATACAAATATATATATATTTATTTATATTTTATTTAACTATTAAATATTTTTAAAATTAAATTATATTTATAAATAATATACTATACTTAAAATAATTAAGAAAATAATCTTAAATAAATTATAATATATATATATATATATATATATATATATAAATATATATAATTTTTTTAACTATTAAATATTTTTTATAATTAAATTATATTTAAAAATAATATACTATACTTAAAATATATAAAATAAAAAATAATATTATATAAATACATATGGATATATATGTATGTATGTATATATATATGTATGTATGTACGGATATATATATATATGTATGTATGTACGTATATATATATGTATGTATGTACGGATAAATATATGTATGTATGTATAGATATATATATGCAACATATATATATATATATATATATATATATATATATATATATATATATATATATATATACTTTTATAATAATATTTTTTATTTTAAATATTTTAAGTATAATATATTATTAATAAATATAATGTAATTATAAAATTATTTAATAATTTAAAAAATGATAAATAAGTATATACATATACATATATATATATATATATATATATATATATATATATATATATTTATATATAAATTTATATAATATTATTTTTTTTATTTTATATATTTTAAGTATAGTATATTATTTTTAAATATAATTTAATTATAAAAAATATTTAATAGTTAAAAAAATTATATATATATATATATATATATATATATATATATATATATATATATATATATATATATGTACATATTTATATATATACATATATATATATATATATATATATATTATAATTTATTTAAAATTATTTTTTTAATTATTTTAAGTATAGTATATTATTTATAAATATAATTTAATTTTAAAAATATTTAAAAGTTAAATAAAATATAAATAAATAAATATATATTTGTATATATAAATATATATATATATATATATATATATATATATATATATATATTTGTAAAGTTATTTTTTTTATTTTAAATGTTTTATGTATAAGTATATTATTTATAACAAAAATTTAATTATAAAAATATTTAATAGTTATGTAAATTATAAATAAAAATATATATAGGTATATATATATATATATATATATATATATATATATATATAATTATTTTTTTATTTTAAATGTTTTAAATACAATAGATTTTTTTAAATATAATTTAATTATAAAAATAATTAATAATTAAATAATCTATAAATAAAAATATATATATAGCTATATATATATATATATTTAAATTTATTTAATATTATTTTTTATTTTAAATATTTTAAGTATAATGTATTATTTATAAATATAAATTAACTATAAAAATTTTTAATTGTTAAATAAATTATAAATAAATATATATATATATATATATATATATATATATATATATATATATATATATATAAAAGAAAGAGCATCTTATGGCTCCCTACGCGTTGATATCATGTAAATGTTGCAAAAAGAGGGGGAGGTGAAGCTTTTAAATTGTCGCCCATAAGGGTTCGACCTCCACATATATATATATTATATTGTATGGATATATATATATATATACATATATATATATATATGTATGTATGTATATATATATATATATATATATATATATATATATTTATAATTTATTTAATTATTAACTATTTTTATAATTAAATTATATTTATAAATAATATATTATTTTTAAAATATTGAAAATAAAAAGTCAAATTTGGTCAAAATGGTAAATTTCTGACACATTGACCTAAATGTCAACTTTGGTGAAAATAGTCAATCCTTCATCTAATGACCAACCCATTGACCCATATTGTTAACTTTTGACTAAAAAGTCAACTTTGGCTAAAACAGTTAATCCTTGACCCAATGACCAACATATTGACCCAATATGTCAACTTTTGACCAAAAAGTCAATTTGGTTCAAAATTGTTAATTTTTGATCTACTAACCGCCTCATTGACCTAAATAGGTTAAATTTTGAACAAAAGACAACTTTGGTCAAAATTGTCAATCCTTAACCCAATGACCAACCCATTGACTCAATATGTCAACTTGACCAAAAAGTCAATTTTGATTAAAATAGTCAATTTTCTACCTAATGACCAATTTTTGACCCAATAAACTAATCTCTATCCAAAAAGTCAACTTTGGTCAAGATGGTTAATCTTTAACCTAATGCCCGACCCATTGACCGAATAGGACATCTTTTGACTAAAAAGTCAACTTTAGTCAAAATGATCAATCCTTGACCCAATGACCAACCCATTGGCCTAATAGGTTAACATTTGACCAAAAAGTCAATTTCGGTCAAAATAAAAAATTTTTGAAATAATGACCAATTATTAACCCAATAAGTCAATCTCTGACCACATAGTCAACTTTAGTCAAAATGGTCAATCATTGATCCAATGACAAACCCATAGATCCAATAGGTCAACTTTTGACCAAAAATCCAATTTTGGTCAAAATGGTCAATTTTTGACCAAATGACCACCCATTGACCAAATAGGTCAACTTTTGACCAAAAAGTCAACTTTGGTCAAAATGGACAATTTTTGACCCAATGACCAACCCATTGACCCAATAAGTCATCTTTTGACCAAAAAAGTAATCTTTGGTAAAAATGGTCAACTTCTTGATCCAATTACCAACACATTGGCCAAATATGTCAACTTTTGACCAAAATGCTAACTTTAGTCATAATGGTCAATTTCTGACCCAATGACCTCCCCGTTGACCCAATGGGTTAACTATTGACGAAAAATTCCATCTTGGTCAAAATAGTTAATTTTTGACCTAATGACCAATTAATTACCAAATAAGTCAATCTCTGACCAAAATGTTAATTTTTGTCAAAATAATAAATCCTTTACCCAATGACAAACACATTGATCCAACAGGACAACTTCTGACCAAAAAATCAAATTTTGTCAAAATTATCAATTTTTGACCTAATGACCACCCATTAACTCAATAAGTCAGCCTTTGACCAAAAAGTCAACTTTGATCAAAATGGTCAATTTTTGACCCAATGACCTACCAATTGACACAATATATCAAATTTTGACCAAAAAGTTTTCTTCGGTCAAAATGGTCAAATCTTGACTCAATTACTAATTCATTGATCAAATAGGTCAACTTTTGACCAAAAAAGTCAACTTTGGTCAAAATGGTCAATTTCTGACCCATCGACCACCCCGTTGACCCAATAAGTAAAATTTTGACAAAAAATTTAATTTTGATCAAAATAAGAATTTTTTGACCTAATGACCAATTTTAGAGCAAATAAGTCAATATCTGACCAAAAAGTCAACTATGGTCAAAATGATCAATCCTTGACCCAATGACTAACCCATTGACCCAATAGGTCAACTTTTGACCAAAAAGTCAACTTTGGTCAAAATGATCAATTTTTGACCCAACGCCTAACACATTGACCCATTAGGTCAACATTTGACCAAAAAATCAATTTTGGTCAAAATAGTCAATTTTTGACCTAATGACCAATTACTAACCCAGTAAGTCAATCTCTGACCAAAAAGTCAACTTTGGTTAAAATGGTTTATCCTTAACCCAATGACCAACCCATTGACCCAGTAGGTCAACTTTTGACAAAAAGTCATCCTTGGTCAAAATGGTTAATTTCTAATCCAATGACCATCCCATTGACCCAATGGGTTAAGTTTTGACAAAAAAATTCAATCTTGGTCAAAATAGTCAATTTTAGACCAAATGATCAATAATTGACCCAATAA
>CM040431.1:85808029-85833029 GCA_022702705.1 Papilionanthe hookeriana x Papilionanthe teres
CTAAAAACTCAACTTTGGCCAAAACAGTTAATCCTTGACCCAATGACTAACCTATTGACCCAATATGTCAACTTTTGACCAAAAAGTAAATTTTGCTCAAAATTGTCAATTTTTGATCTACTAACCGCCTCATTGACCTAAATAGGTCAAATTTTGAACAAAAGACAACTTTGGTCAAAATTGTCAATCCTTAACCTAATGACCAACCCATTGACCCAATATGTCAACTTGACCAAAAAGTCAATTTTTTACCTAATGACCAATTTTTGACCCAGTAAACCAATCTCTATCCAAAAAGTCAACTTTGGTCAAGATGGTTAATCTTTAACCTAATGCCCAACCCATTGACCGAATAGGACATCTTTTGACTAAAAAGTTAACTTTAGTCAAAATGATCAATCCTTGACCCAATGACCAACCCATTGGCCTAATAGGTTAACATTTGACCAAAAAGTCAATTTCGGTCAAAATAAAAAATTTTTGAAATAATAACCAATTATTGACCCGATAAGTCAATCTCTGACCACATAGTGAACTTTAGTCAAAATGGTCAATCTTTGATCTAATGACAAACCCATAGATCCAATAGGTCAACTTTTAACCAAAAATCCAATTTTGGTCAAAATAGTCAATTTTTGACCAAATGACCACCCATTGACCCAATAGGTCAACTTTTGACCAAAAGTCAACTTTGGTCAAAATGGACAATTTTTGACCCAATGACCAACCCATTGACCCAATAGGTCATCTTTTGACCAAAAAAGTCATCTTTGGTAAAAATGGTCAACTTCTTGATCCAATTACCAACACATTGGCCAAATATGTCAACTTTTGACCAAAAAGTTAACTTTAGTCAAAATGGTCAATTTCTGACCCAATGACCTCCCCGTTGACCCAATGGGTTAACTATTGACGAAAAATTCAATCTTGGTCAAAATAGTTAATTTTTGACCTAATGACCAATTAATTACCAAATAAGTCAATCTCTGACGAAAATGTTAATTTTTGTCAAAATAATAAATCCTTTACCCAATGACAAACACATTGATCCAACAGGACAACTTCTGACCAAAAAATCAATTTTTGTCAAAATTGTTAATTTTTTGACCTAATGACCACCCATTAACTCAATAAGTCAACTTTTGACCAAAAAGTCAACTTTGATCAAAATGGTCAATTTTTGACCCAGTGACATACCAATTGACACAATATATCAAATTTTGACCAAAAAGTTTTCTTCTGTCAAAATGGTCAAATCTTGACTCAATTACTAATTCATTGACCAAATAGGTCAACTTTTAACCAAAAAAGTCAACTTTGGTCAAAATGGTCAATTTTTGACCCAATGACCACCCCGTTGACCCAATAGGTAAACTTTTGACAAAAAAATTAATTTTGGTCAAAATAATCTTTTTTTTGACCTAATGACTAATTTTAGAGCTATTAAGTCAATATCTGACCAAAAAGTCAACTATGGTCAAATTGATCAATCCTTGAACCAATGACTAACCCATTGACCCAATAGGTCAACTTTTGACCAAAAAGTCAACTTTGGTCAAAATGATCAATTTTTGACCCAACGCCTAACACATTGACCCATTAGGTCAACATTTGACCAAAAAATTAATTTTGGTCAAATTAGTCAATTTTTGACCTAATGACCAATTACTAACCCCAGTAAGTCAATCTCTGACCAAAAAGTCAACTTTTGTTAAAATGGTCTATCCTTAACCCAATGACCAACCCATTGACCCAGTAGGTCAACTTTTGACAAAAAGTCATCCTTGGTCAAAATGGTCAATTTCTAATCTAATGACCACCCCATTGACCCAATGGGTTAAGTTTTTACAAAAAAATTCAATCTTGGTCAAAATAGTCAATTTTTGACCAAATGACCAATAATTGACCCAGTAAACCAATCTCTGACAAAAAAGTCAACCTAAGTCAAAATGGTCAATCTTTGATCCAATGACAAACCCATTGACCCAGTAGGTGAACTTTTGACCAAAAAGTCAACTTTTGTTAAAATGGTCAATTTCCGACACAATGACCAACCCATTGACCATATAGGTTAACTCTTGACCAAAAAGTCAACTTTGGTCAAAATGGTCAAACCTTGACCCAATAGCCAACCCACTGACCCAATATGTCAACTTTTGACCAAAAAGTCAATTTTCGTCAAAATAGTCAAATTTTGACCTAATCACCCCCCATTAACCAAATAGGTCAAATTTTTAACCTATATATCTTAACTTTTAATTTATTTCACTATTAAATAGTTTTATAATTAAATAATACTTATAAATAATATATTATACTTAAAATATTTAAAATAAAAAATTATATAATATAAATATAAATATATATATATATATATACACATTTTTATTTGTTTATTTAAAATTTATTTAACTATTAAATATTTTTTATAATTAATTTATATTTATAAATAATATACTTTACTTAAAATATTTAAAATAAAAATAATATTAAATATATATATATATATATATTTATATATACCAATATATATTTTTTTATTTATAATTTATTTAATAATTAATATATCTATAATTAAATTATATTTATAAATAATATACTATACTTTAAACATTTAAAATAAAAAATAATATTATATATTTATATATATAAATATTTATATATAACTATATTAATTTTTGTATTTATAAATTATTTAATTATTAATTATTGTTTAAATTAAATCATATTTATAAATAAGACACTGAACTTAATACATTTAAAATATAAAAATTATTATATATATATATATATTTAATTATTTATAGTTTATTTAACTATAAAACAATTTTATAATTAAATTATATTTATAAATAATCTCCTATACTTAAAATATTTAAAATAAAAGAATAAAATTATATATATATATATATATATATATATTTATATATACCAATTTATATTTTTATTTATAATTTAATTAACAATTAAATATTTTTATAATTAAATTATATTTATAAATAAAGAACTATACTTAAAACATTTAAAATAAAAAAATTATTATATATATATTTATTTATTTATAAATTATTTAACAATTAAATATTTTTATAATTAAATTATATTTATAAATAAAATACTATACTTAAAATATTTAAAATAAAAAATAATATTAAATAAATTTATATATATATACGTATATAATTATATATACATACATATATATATATATATATATATATTTATATATATATATTTATAATTTATTTAATTATTAAATATTTTTATAATTAAATTATATTTATAAACAATATACTCTACTTAAAACATTTAAAATAAAAAATAATTTTATATATATATATATATTGATATATGCACATATATATTTATTTATTTATTTATAATTTATTTAACTATTAAATATTTTTATAATTGGATTATATTTATAAATAATATACTATATTTAAAATATTTTAAAAAATATTATTAAATATATAAATATATATATATATATATATATATATATATATATATATATATATATACATATATAATTTTTTTAACTAATAAATATTTTTATAATTAAATTATATTTAAAATAATATACTATACTTAAAATATTTTTAAAAAAATAATATTATATATATTTATATATAAATATATATAAATATAAATATATATAAATATATGTATATATATATATATATATATATATATATATCATTTTTTTAACTATTAAATAATTTTATAATTAAATTATATTTATTAATAATATATTATACTTAAAATATTTAAAATATAATAATATTTAATAAATTTTATTATATATATAAATATACATTTATGTACCTCTATAAATATTTTTTTAATTATAATTTTTTTAATTATTAAATATTTTTATAATTAAATTATATTTATAAATAATATACTATACTTAAAATATTTAAAATAAAAAAAATAATATTAAATAAATTTTTATATATATATATAAATATAGATATTTATGTACCGCTATATATATATATATATTATTTATAATTTTATTAATTATTAAATATTTTTATAATTAAATTTTATTTATAAATAATATACTATACTTAAAATATTTAAAATAAAAATATAATATTATATATATATATATATATAAATATATATATACAGTATAAATAATATACTATACTTAAAATATTTAAAATAAAAAAATTAAATTAAATAAATTTATATATATATATATTTCATTTATAATTTATTTAATTATTAAATATTTCTGTGATTAAATTATATTTGTAAATAATATACTATTCTTAAAATATTTATAATAAAAAAATAATATTAAATAAATTTATTTATATATACCTTTATTTATTTATTTTTAATTTATTTAACTATTAAATATTTTTATAATTAAATTATATTTATAAATAATATACTATACTTAAAATATTTAAAATATAAAATAATATTAAATAAATTTATATATAAATATATATATATATATTTATATATACCTATATATATTTTTATTTATAATTTATTTAATTATTAAATATTGTTATAATCAAAATATATTTATTATATACTATACTTTAAACATTTAAAATAAAAAATAATATTATATAAATATATATATATATATATATATATATATAACTATATATATTTTTTATTTATAATTTATTAAATTATTAAATATTTTTATAATTAAAATATATTTATAAATAATATACTATACTTAAAACATTTAAAATAAAAAAATAATATATATATATATATTTCTTTATTTTTAATTTATTTAATTATTAATTTTTTTTATAATTAAATTATATTTATAAATAATATACTATACTTAAAACATTTAAAATAAAAAATAATATTATATATATATATATATATTTATATTTATATGCATATACATATATATATATATATATATATATATATATATATATATATATATATATATTTGTATTTATAATTTACTTAACTATTAAATATAAATGATCAATCTCTCGACCTAAAGCCCAAACCATCAAGACAATTAGCCAACTTTTGACCAAAAAGTTAATTTTGATCAAAATAGTCTATTTTTCAATTAAAGACCAATTATTGACCCAATAGTCAATCTTTGACAAAAAAGTTAACTTTGGTCAAAATGGTCAATCCTTGACCCAATGACAAATTCTTTAACAAAATAGTTCAACTTTGGACCAAAAAGTCAATTTTGGTCAAAATAGTCATTTTTTGACCTAATGACCACCCTTTGACTTAGTAGGTTAACTTTTGAACAAAAAGTCAACTTTGGTCAAAATGGTCAATTTTTGACACAATGACCAACCCACTGACCCAATAAATCATTTTTTGACCAAAAAGTCATCTTCGGTCAAAATGGTTAATTCTTGACCCAATTTCCAACTCATTGACCAAATATGTCAACTTTTGTCCAAAAAGTCAACTTTGGTTAAAATGGTCAATTTTTAACCCAATGTCCAACCCATTGACCCAATAGGTCTACTTTTGACCAAAAAGTTATCTTCAGTCAAAATGGTCAGATCTTGACCCAATTACCAACTCATTGACCAAATAGGACAACTATTGACCAAAAGTCAACTTTGGTCAAAATAATTAATATCTGACCCAATGACCACCCCGTGGACCCAATAGGTTAACTTTTGACCAAAAATTCAATTTTAATCAAAATAGGTCAACTTTTGACCAAAAAGTAATCCTTAGTTTAAATGGCCAATTTCTAACCCAATGACCACGCCATCAACCCAATGACCAACCCATTGACCCAATTGGTCGGTTTTTGACCAAAAAGTAAATTTTGGTCAAAATAGTTAATTTTTTATCTAATGACCAATTATTCACTCAATAAGTTAATCTCTGACCAAAAAGTCAACTTTAGTCAAAATATTCAATCCTTAAACCAATGACAAACCCATTGACCCAATAGGTCAACTATTGACCAAGTAGTCAATTTTGTAATTATTAGTCAATTTTTGACTGAAAGACCACTAATTGACCCAATATGTCAACTTTTGATCAAAAAATCAACTTTGGTCAAATGATAAGTCAAATTTTGACCAATAAGTCAACATTTGACCAAAATAGGTCAACTTTTGACCAAAAAAGTTAATTTTAGTCAAAATGGTCAACTTCTGACATAATGACCTCCCCGTTGACCTAACGGCTCAAGTTTTGACCAAAAATTTAATTTTGGTCAAAATAATTAATTTTTGACCTAATGACGAAAATAGTCAATTTTTTGAATCAATGACCAATTATTGACCCAATAAGTCAATCTCTGACCAAGAAGTCAACTTAGGACAAAATGGTCAATGATTGACCCAATGACAAACCCGTTGCCCAATAAGTCATTTTTGGTCAAAATAGTCAATTTTTGACCTAATGACCACCCATCGACCAAATAGGTCAACTTTTGACCAAAAAGTCAACTTTGGTCAAAATAGTCAATTTTTGACCCAATGATCAACCCATTGACTAAATTCGTCAAATTTTTACCGAAAAGTCAACTTTTTATGCCAAAATAAATAATTTTTGACCTAATGACCAATTATTGACCCAATAAGTAAATCTCTGACCAAAAAGTCAACTTTGGTCATAATTATCAATCCTCGACCCAATGACAAACCCATTGACCCAACATGTCAACCTTTGAACAAATAGATAACTTTGGTTAAAATGGTAAATCCTTGACCCAATAACCAAGCCACCGACCCAATAGATCGACTTTTGTCCAAAAAAGTCAATTTTGGTCAAAATAGTAAATTTTTTAAATAATTGTCAATTATTGACCTAATAGGTCAACTTTTGAACAAAAAGCCAATTTTGGTCAAAATTGGCAATTTTTTGACCTAATGACCACCTCATTGACCCAAAAGGTCAACTTTTGACCAAAAAGTCAAATTGGGTCAAAATGGTCAATTTCTGACACAATGACCTAAATGTCAACATTGGTGAAAATGGTCAATTCTTCCAATGACCAACCCATTGACCCAATTTATTAACTTTTGACTAGAAAGTCAACTTTGGTCAAAATAGTTAATCCTTGACCCAATGACCAACCTATTGAACCAATAGGTCAACTTTTGACCAAAAGTCAATTTTGCTCAAAATTCTCAATTTTTGATCTACTGATCCCTCATTGACCTAAATAGGTCAAATTTTGACCAAAAGACAACTTTGGTCAAAATTGTCAATCCTTAACCCAATGACCAACCCATTGACCCAATATGTCAACTTTGACCAAAAAGTCAATTTTGATTAAAATAGATAATTTTTGACATAATGACTAATTTTTGACCCAGTAAACCAATCTTGATCCAGAAAGTCAACATTGGTTAAGATGGTTAATCTTTGACCTAATGCCCAATCCATTGACCCAATATGACATCTTTTGACCCAAAAGTCAACTTTAGTCAAAATTATCAATCCTTGACCCAATGACAAACCCATTGGCATAATAGGTCAACATTTGACCAAGTCAATTTCGGTCAAAATATAAAATTTTTGAATTAATGACCAATTATTGACCCAATAGGTCGATCTCTGACCAAATAATCTACTTTAGTCAAAATGGTCAATCCTTGATCCAATGACAAACCCATAGACCCAATAGGTCAACTTTTGACCAAAAAGCCAATTTTGGTCAAAATAGTCAATTTTTGACCAAATGACCACCCATTGACCCAATAAGTCAACTTTTGACGAAAAAGTCAACTTTGGTCAAAATGAACAATTTTTGACCCAATGACCAACCCATTGACCCAATAGATCATCCTTTGACCAAAAAAGTCATTTTTGGTAAAAATGGTCAACTTCTTGATCCAATTACCAACACATTGGCCAAATATGTCAACTTTTGACCAAAAAGTAAACTTTGGTCAAAATGGACAATTTCTGACCCAATGGGTTAACTTTTGACAAAAAATTCAATCTTGGTCAAAAAAAGTCAATTTTTGACCTAATGACCAAATAATGACCAAATAAGTCAATCTCTGACCAAAAAGTTAATTTTTGTCAAAATAATCAATACTTCCTCCAATGACAAACACATTGACCCAACATGGCAACTTTTGACCAAAAAGTCAATTTTGGTCAAAATAGTCAATTTTTGACCTAATGACCACCCATTAACACAATAGGTCAACTTTTGACCAAAAAGTCAACTTTGGTAAAAATTGTCAATTTTTACCCAATGACCTACCCGTTGACCTAATATATCAAATTTCGACCAAAAGTTTTCTCAATAAAATGGTCAAATCTCGACTAAATTACTAACTCATCGACTAAATAGATCAACTTTTTACCAAAAAGTCAACTTTGGTCAAAATAGTCAATTTCTAACCCAACGCCACCCCGTTGACCTAATGGGTAACTTTTGACAAAAAATTTAATTTTGGTAAAAATAATCAATTTTTGACCTAATGACAAATTTTAGACCAAATAAGTCAATATCCGACCAAAAAGTCAACTATGGTCAAAATGATCAATCTTGACCTAATGACCAACCCATCGACTCGATAAGTCAACTTTCGACAAAAAGTCAACTTTGGTCAAAATGATCAATTTTCGACCTAACGACCAACAAATCGACCCAGTAGGTCAACGTTTGACCAAAAAATCAATTTATGTCAAAATAGTCAATATTTGATTATTAATATTTTTAATTAAAAAATCAATTTTTAATTAATATTTGATAATTAAAAAAAATCAATTTTTAATTAATAAATATTTTTATAATTATGTTATATTTATAAATAATATACTATACCTAAAATATATAAAATAAAAAATAATATTATATATATATATATATATATAACTATATATATATATATATATTTATAATTTATTTAATTATTAAATATTTTTATAATTAAATTTATATTTATAAATAAAATACTACACTTAAAACATTTAAAATAAAAAAATAATATATATATATATATATTTATATATAGTTATATATATTTTTTTATTTATAATTTATTTAATTATTAACAATTTTTATAAATAAATTATATTAATAAATAATATACTATACATAAAACATTTAAAATAAAAAAATAATATTATATATATATATATATATATATATATTAATATATACCTATATATATATTTTTATTTATAATTTACTTAACTATTAAATATAAATGATCAATCCCCGACCTAATGCCCAAACCATTGGCACAATAGAACAACTTTTGACTAAAAGTCAATTTTGGTCAAAATGACATCATTTTTTAATTAATGACCAATTATCGACCCAATATTCAATCTCCGACAAAAAAGTCAACTTTTGTCAAAATGGTCAATCTTCGACCCAATGACAAACTCATTAACCAAATAGATCAACTTTTCGACCAAAAGTCAATTTTGGTCAAAATAGTCATTTTTTTTCCTAATGACCACCCTTTGACCCAATAGGTAAACTTTTGAACAAAAAGTCAACTTTGGTCGAACTGGTCAATTTTTGACACAATGACCAACCCACTGACTCAATAAATCAAGTTTTTGACCAAAAAGTCATCTTTGTTCAAAATGGTTAATTCTTGACCCAATTACCAACTCGTTAACCAAATTTGTCAACTTTTGACCAAAAAGTCAACTTTGGTTAAAATGGTCAATTTTTAACCCAATGACCAACCCATTGACCCAATAGGTCTACTTTTGACAAAAAAGTCATCTTTGGTCAAAATGGTCGATTCTTGACCCAATTACCAACTCATTGATCAAATAGGTCAACTTTTGACCAAAAGTCAACTTTAGTCAAAATAGTCATTATCTTACCCAATGACATCCCGTTGACCCAATATGTTAACTTTTGACCAAAAATTCAATTTGGCCAAAATAGGTCAACTTTTGACCAAAAAGTAATCTTTGGTTAAAATGGCCAATTTCTGACCCAATGACCACCCCACTGACCTAAAGACTAACCCATTGACCCAATATATGGGTTTTTGACCAAAAAGTAAATTTTGATCAAAATAGTTAATTTTTGATCTAATGACCAATTATTCACTTAATAAGTTAATCTCTGACCAAAAAGTCAACTTTCGTCAAAATATTCAATCCTTAACCCAATGACAAACCCATCGAATCCAATAGATCAACTTTCGACCAAATAGTCAATTTTGGTCAAAATAATCAATTTTTGACTGAATGACCACCAATTGACCCAATAAGTCAACTTTTGACCAAAAAGTCAATTTTGGTCAGATTATAAGTCAACTTTTGACCAATAATTCAACTTTTGACGAAAATAGGTTAACTTTTGACCAAAAAAGTTAGTTTGAGTCAAAATGGTCAACTTTTGACATAATGACCTCCCCGTTGACCCAATGGCTCAACTTTCACTAAAATTTTAATTTTGGTCAAAATAATTAATTTTTGACCTAATGACCAAAATAGTCAATTTTTTGAATTAATGACCATTTTTTGACCCAATAAGTCAATCTCTGACCAAAAGTCAACTTTGGACAAAATGGTCAATGATTGGCCCAATGACAAACCAATTGCCCAATAAGTTAAATTTTGACCAAAAAGTCTATTTTGGTCAAAATAAATCAATTTTTGACCCATTGACCACCCATCGACCAAATAAGTCAACTTTTCGACCAAAAAGTCAAGTTTAGTCAAAATGGTCAATTTTTGACCCAATGATCAACCAATCGACTAAATTGGTCAAATTTGACCGAAAAGTCAACTTTTTAGGTCAAAATAGTACAATTTTCGACCTAATAACAAATTATCGATCTCAATAAGTAAATCTCCGACCAAAAAGTCAACTTTTGTCATAATTATCAATCCTCGACCCAATGACAAACCCATTGACCCAACATGTCAACCTTTGAACAAAAAGATAACTTTCGTCAAAATGGTAATTCCTTGACCCAATAACCAAACCACCGACCCAATTGATCGACTTTTGTCAAAAAAGTCAATTTTTGTCAAAATAGTAAATTTATTACATAATTGCCAATTATTGACCCAGTAGGTCAACTTTTGAACAAAAAATCCAATTTTGGTCAAAATTGACAATTTTTGACCTAATGACCACCTCATTGACCCAAAAGGTCAACTTTTGACCAAAAAGTTAAAATGGGTCAAAATGGTCAATTTCTAACACGATGACCTAAAAAGTTAACTTTGGCCAAAATAGTTAATTCTTGACCCAATGACCAACCTATTGACCTGATAGGTCAACTTTTGACCAAAAAGTCAATTTTGCTCAAAATTGTCAATTTTTGATCTACTGACCGGCTCATTGAATTAAAAGGTCAAATTTTGACCAAAAGACAGCATTGGTCAAAATTGTCAATTCTTAACCCAATGACCCAATATGTCAACTTTGACCAAAAAGTCAATTTTGGTCAAAATAGTTAATTTTCGACCTAATGACCAATATTTTACCCAAGAAACTAATCTCTATCCAAAAAGTTAACTTTGGTCAAGATGGTTAATCTTCAGCTAATGCCCAACCCATCGAATCTAATAGGACATCTTTTGACCTAAAAGTCAACTTTGGTCAAAATGATCAATCCTTGACCCAATGACCAACCCATTGGCCTAATAGGTCAACATATGACCAAAAAGTTAATTTCGGTCAAAATAAAAAAATTTTGAATTAATGACCAATTATTTACCCAATAAGTCAATTATGACCAAATAGTCAACTTTAGTCAAAATGATCAATCCTTGATCCAATGACAAACCCATAGACCCAATCGGTCAACATTTGACCAAAAAGCCAATTTTTGTCAAAATAGTCAATTTTTAACCAAATGACCACCCATCGACCTAATAGTCAACTTTCGACCAAAAAGCTAACTTTGGTCAAAATGGATAATTTTCGACCCAATGACCAACCCATTTACCCAATAGGTCATCCTTTGACTAAAAAAGTCATCTTTGTAACAAAGTGGTCAACTTCGATCCAATTATCAACACATTGGCCAAATATGTCAACTTTTGACCAAAAAGTCAATTTTGGTCAAAATGGTCAATTTCTGACCCAATGACCTCCCCGTTGACCCAATAGGTTAACTTTTGACCGAAAATTCAATCTTGGTCAAAGTAGTCAATTTTTGACCTAATGACCAATTAATGACCAAATAAGTCAATCTCTGACCAAAATGTTAATTTTTGTCAAAATAATCAATCCTTCACCCAATGACAAACACATCGACCCTAACAGACAACTTTTGACCTAAAAGTCAATTTTGGTCAAAATAATCAATTTTAGACCTAATGACCACCCATTCACCCAATAAGTCAACTTTTGACCAAAAAGACAACTTTGGTCAAAATGGTCAATTTTTGGCCCAATGAACTACCCGTTGAACCAATATATCAAATTTTGACCAAAAAGTTTTCTTCCGTCAAAATGGTCATATCTTGACCCAATTACCAACTCATTGACGATATAGGTCAACTTTTGACCGAAAAGTCAACTTTGGTCAAAATGGTCAATTTCTGACCCAATGCCACCCCGTTGACCCAATTGGTAAAGTTTTGACAAAAAATTTAATTTTGATCAAAATAATCAATTTTTGACCTAACGACCAATTTTAGACCCAATAAGTCAATATCTGACCAAAAAGTCAATTATGGTCAAAATGATCAATCCTTGACCCAATGACCAACCCATTGACCCAATAGGTTAACTTTTCACCAAAAAGTCAACTTTGGTCAAAATGATCAATTTTTGACCCAACGATCAACAGATTGATCCAGTTGGTCAACGTTTGACCAAAAATCAATTTTGGTCAAAATATTCAATTTTTGACCTAATGACCATTTATTAACCCAGTAAGCCAATCTCTGACCAAAAAGTTAACTTTGGTCAAAATGTTCTATCCTTGACCCAATGACCAACCCATTAACCTAATAGTTCAACTTTTGACAAAAAGTTATCTTTGGTCAAAATGGTCAATTCCTGATCCAATGACCACCTCATTGACCCAATGGGTTAACTTTTGACACAAAATTCAATTTTGGTCAAAATAGATAATTTTTGACCAAATGATCAATAATTGACCCACTAAGACAATCTCTGACCAAAAAGTCAACTTTGGTCAAAATGGCCAATCTTTGGCCGAATGACAAACCCATTGACCCAATAGATGAACTTTTGACCAAAAAGTCAACTTTAGTTAAAATGGTCAATTTCCGACCCAATGACCACTCCATTGACCCAATAGGTTAACTTTTGACCAAAAAGTCAACTTTGGTCAAAATCGTCAAACCTTGACCCAATAACCAACCAATTGACCCAATATGTCAACCTTTGACAAAAAAATCAATTTTGGTCAAAATAGTCAAATTTTGACCTAATGACCCCCATTAACCAAATAGGTCAACTTTTGACCAAAAATTCAACTTTGGTCAAAATGGTCAATTTTTGACCCAATGACCAACCCCCTGGACAAATTGGTCAAATTTTGACCAAAAAGTCAACATTTTGGTCAAAACAGATAATTTTTAACCTAATGACCAATTATTAACCCAATAAGTAAATCTTTGACCAAAAAGTCAACTTTGATCATAATTGTCAATCCTTGACCCAATAACCAACCCACTGACCCAATAGATCGACTTTTGACTAAAAAGTTAATTTTGGTCAAAATACTAAATTTTTGACATAATTACCAATTATTGACCCATTAGGTCAACTTTTGAACAAAAAAGTCAATTTTGGTCAAAATTATCAATTTTTAACCTAATGACCACGTCATTGTCCCAAAAGGTCAACTTTTGACCAAAAGTCAAATTTGGTCAAAAAGGTCAATTTCTTACACAATGACCTAAATGTCAACTTTGGTGAAAATGTTCAATCCTTCGTCCAATGACCAACCAATTGACCCAATTTGTTAACATTTGACAAAAAAGTCAACTTTAGCCAAAATGGTTAATCCTTGACCCAATGACCAACCTATTGACCCAATAGTTTAACTTTTCACCTAAAAGTCAATTTTGCTCAAAATTGTCAATTTTTTTGCTACTGACCGCCTCATTGACCTAAATAGGTAAAATTTTGACCAAAAGACAACTTTGGTCAAAATAGTCAATCGTTAACCCAATGACCAACTCATTGACCCAATAGGTCAACTTTTGACCAAAAGTCAATTTTGATTAAAATAGTTAATTTTTAACTTAATGACCAATTTTTGACCCAATAAACCAATCTCTGACCAAAAAGTCAACTTTGCTCAAGTTAGTTAATCTTTGACCTAATGCCCAACCCATTGACCCAATAGGTCATCTTTTGACCAAAAAGTCAACTTTGGTCAAAATGGTCAATCCTTGACCCAATAACCAACCGATTGGCCTTATAAGTCAACATTTTACCAAAAAGTCAATTTTGGTCAAAATAAATAATTTTTGAATTAATGACCCAATAAGTCAATCCCTGACCAAAAAGTTAACTTTGGCCAAAATGGTCAATCATTGATCCAATGACAATCCCATTGACCCAATAGGTCAACATTTGACCAAAATGCCAATTTTGGTCAAAATAGTCAATTTTTGAATTAATGACCAATTATTGACCCAATAAGTTAATCTCTGACCAAAAAGTGAACTTTGGTCCAAATGGTGAATCATTGACCCAATGGAAAACCCATTGACCAAATATTTTTATTTATAATTTATTTAATTATTAAATATTTTTATAATTAAAATATATTTATAAATAATATACTAAACTTAAAACATTTAAAATAAAAAAATAATATTATATATATATATATATATATATAAACATATATTTATATTTTTATTTAAAATTTATTTAACTATTAAATATTTTTATATTTCAATTATAATTATAAATAATATAATATACTTAAAATATTTAAAATAAAAAATTAATATTATATAAATTTATATATATATATATATATATAATTTTTTTAACTATGAAATAATTTTATAATTAAATAATATTTAAAAATAAAATATTATACTTAAAATATCTAAAATAAAAAAATAATATTATATAAATTTATATATAAATAAATAAATATATATTTATATATAGACTTATATATTTATTTATTTATAATTTCTTTAACTATTAAATATTTTTATAATTAAATTAAATTTATAAATAATATACTATACTTAAAATATTTAAAATAAAAATTAATATAAAATATATTTATATATATATATAAATATATTTATTTATATATACTTATATATATATTTTTATTTGTAATTTATTTAATTATTAAATATTTTTATAGTTAAATTATCTTTATAAATAATATACTATACTTAAAACATTTAAAATAAAAAAATAATATGATATATATATATATATATATATATATATATATATATATATTTGTAATTTATTTCATTATTAAATATTTTTATAATAAAATTATATTTATAAATAACATAATATACTTAAAATATTTAAAATAAATATATATATATATATATATATATATATATATATATATGTATATATATATTTGTTTATTTATTTGTCTATTTATATTTATATATTTGTTTATTTATTTATTTATTTGTATATATTTATATACAAATATATATTTATATATATATTAATATTTATTTATTTATTTGTTTGTTTTTTATTTATTTATTTATTTATTTATAATATTTATATATATATTTGTTTATTTATTGAATTATTTATATTTTTTTAAATATATAGTATATTTATTTATTTATTGTTTTTTTAACTATTAAATATTTTTATAATTAAATTATATAAAAAATAATATACTATACTTAAAATATTTAATATAAAATAATAATAATATTATATATATATATATTTATCATTTTTTTTAACTATTAAATAATTTTATAATTAAATTATATTTATTAATAATATATTATACTTAAAATATTTAAAATAAAAATTAATATTAAATAAATTATTATATATATATATAAATATATATTTTTGTATCTCTATAAAAATTTTTATTTATAATTTTTTTTTAATTATTAAATATTTTTATAAACACTGTCGTTGCCGGTCCCAAGCCGAGATGTGAAAAGTGGAGAGTTGCGTTAGGTAGTCGACAGCCAGCGTAAAACTTGTCGAAAAAAAATCATGACATGAATCCTTTTGATCATTGTGTAAGTGCTAGGGTGTCCCCTGGAAGCGACGCGCCGTGTGGCCTCGAATACAGCGGAAAGTGTGCGAGGCCGCTACACCGGCGCCCGGGTGTAGTGTCAAGTAAGCAAGGGTTCCCACATTATGGACGGATGCGGGTAAAGAAGTTAGTCCATGATACTAGTATTAGGATAGGATCCTGGAATATAGGTACTCTCAATGGTAAACTAATGGAATTGGTTGATATTATGATCCATAGAAAGTAAATATCCTATGTATTCAAGAAACTAAATGGGTTGGAGAAAAGCTAAGGAGATTGATAACTTAGGTTTTAAACTATGGTATTCGGTAAGAGTCGTACTAGAAATGGTGTAGGTGTAATTATAGATAAAAGTTTGAAAGATAATGTTGTCAAAATTAATAGAGTTGGAGATAAAATTATAGCACTTAAGATTATTATTGATACTAAGATTTTTAATATTATAAGTGCTTATGCTCCTCAAGTTGGTTTAAATATAGACTTTAAAGATAAATTCTGGAATGATTTAGAAGAATTAATACACTTGATACCCCTTGAAGAAAAAATTTTTAATGGAGGAGATTTAAATGGACATGTCGGTAGAGTGGTAGAAGATTTCAGAAATATTAATGGTGGCTACGGTTATGGAGCGATTAATGAAGAAGGTAGAGCCATTTTAGATTTTGCTTTAGCGTATGATATGATTATTACTAATACTTTATTCAAGAAAAGAGATGAGCATCTTATTACTTATAAGAATGGATCTAATAAAACACAAATTGATTATTTTCTTACGAGAAGAAGAGATCGTCGAGATTGTAAGGATTGTAAGGTTATTCTTAGTGAGCAATTAAGTACCCAACATCGTTTATTAGTTCTAGATTTTAAGATGAAGAGTTGTAAAATAAAAAATATTAGGATTCAACATCGTAGAATAAGATGGGGGCACCTAAAAGACAAATAAAATTATTTTTATGAATAAAATTCAAGATTTAAATATTTGGGATGTTCATGAAGACGTGAATGTTATGTGGGATAAATTAACTCATACTATTAAACAAGTGGCTAAAGATGTACTTGGAGAATCAAAAGAAAAAGTTTCAATAAATAAAAATAGTTGGTGGTGGAATAATAATGTGCAAGAAAAGATAAAATATAAGAAGTTATGTTATAAAAATTAGTTTAAATGTAAAAGCGTAGAGAACTGGGAAAAATATAAAACGGCCCGCAGGGAGTGTAAAAGAATAATATGTGATGCTAAAAATTCTACTTTTAGTGATCTTTATAACATGTTAGATACTAAGGAAGGTGAAAAATATATGTATAAACTAGCCAAACAAAGAGAAAAGAAAACTAAAGATTTAACTCAAGTAAAGTGTATTAAAGATGAAAATCAAAAAGTGCTTTTCTTAGAAAAAGATATTCAACATGGGTGGGTGAGTTATTTTGATAAACTTTTTAATGATGATGCTGAAAGTACGATTGACCTTAGTGATCTTAATATCGTTAATAATAAAAAAACTTTTCATTTTTACCGTCACATTAGTAAAAAAGAAGTTGATGAGGCTTTAAAGAAAACCAAGGGGGAAAGTTTGTAGGACCTGATGATATTCCAATTGAAGTGTGGAAATGTTTAGGTGATTTGGGGGTTTCCTGGCTTACTAAACTTTTTAATAATATTTTAAAAACTAAAAGGATGCCTGGGGAGTGGAGAAAGAGCATTTTGGTCCCCATTTTTAAGAATAAAGGAGATGCACAAGAGTGTGCAAATTATAGAGGAATTAAATTGATGTGTCATACTTTTAAATTATGGGAGAGGGTAATTGAACATAGGTTAAGACGTATTACGAAGATTTCTCATAATCAATTTGGATTTATGCCAGGCAGGTCTACCATGGAAGCTATACATTTATTGAGAGGTTTGATGGAGAAGTACAGAGATAATAAGGAGGATCTACATTTGATTTTTTTTGATTTAGAAAAAGCTTACGATAAGTTTCCTAGAGATGTTCTTTAGAGAGTCCTTGAGAAGAAAGGTGTTGATATGACTTATATTCAAGTCATTAAAGATATGTATGCTAGAGCTATTACATGTGTTCGAACCGAAGGAGGATTGACCAAGTATTTTACTATTTACGTTGGTTTACATCAAGGATCGGCTTTAAGCCCATATCTTTTTGCCTTATTTATGGATGGTCTTACTGGGCATTTACAAGAGGATGTACCTTGGTGTATGCTTTTTGCTGATGATATCCTCATTGTGGATAAGACAAGAGAAAAAGTCCAGGAAAAACTTGAATTACGGAGGTCTACATTGGAGTCTAAAGGTCTTCGTTTGAGTAGAACTAAAACTGAATACATGGAATGTAATTTTAGTAATAGTAGGTCTAGTGACAACAGTGTAACTTTGGGTGATCAAATGATTAAAAGGTGTGAACGATTTAGATATCTCGGATCCATTGTTCAAAGCGATGGTGATATAGATGGGGATGTTAATAGTAGAATTCAGGTTGGTTGGTTGAAGTGGAGGAATGCGTCTGGCCGATTGTGTGATAGAAAAGTACCGCTTAGACCGAAAGGAAAATTTTATAAGATGGTGATGAGACCTTCAATGCTCTATGGTGCTGAATGTCGGCCTTTAAAAGAGAAGCATAATGTTAAGTTAAGTGTTGTCGAGATGAGAATGATTAGGTGGATGAGTGGCTTTACACTTAGAGACAAAATGCGAAATGAATATATCCGTAATAGGGTTGGAGTTGCACCAGGTGACGGATAAAATTAAAGAGAGTCGCCTTAGATGGTTTGGTCACATTAAACGTCGACCACTCGATGATCCGATTAGGAGAGTAGATGTTTTAAATACAACTTATGTTAAGAAAGGCAGAAGCGAGACCTAGGAAAACTTGGGCTTATCGCATAAAAAATGATCTTAATTTATTAGAATTAAACGAAAATTTGACACTAAATAGGACGCAATGGAGAAAAAGGATTCATGTAGCCGACCCCACTTAGTGGGATTAAGGCTTTGTTGTTGTTGTTGTTGTTGTATTAAATATTTTTATAATTAAATTATATTTATAAATAATATACTATACTTAAAATATTTAAAACAAAAAGAATTATTAAATAAATTTATATATATATATATATAAATATATATTTATGTACCTATATATATATATGTTTTTATTTATAATTTTCTTAATTATTAAATATTTTTATAATTAAATTATATTTATAAATAATATTCTATACTTAAAATAATTAAAATAAAAAATAATATTATATATATTTATATATATAAATATATATATATATATATATATATATATATATATATTTATATATACAAATATAAATTTATTTATTTATAATTTATTTAACTATTAAATATTTTTATGATTAAATTATATTTTTAAATAATTTACTATACTTAAAATATTTAAAAAAAATTATATATATATATATATATATAATTTTTTAATTATTAAAAATTTCATAATTAAATTATATTTATGATTAATATATTATATTTAAAATATTTAAAATAAAAAAATAACGCTATATAAATTTTTATATATATATAAATATATATTTATGTAACTCTATATATATATTTTTATTTATAATTTTTTAATTATTAAATATTTTTATAATTAAATTATATTTATAAATAATATACTAAACTTAAAATATTTAAAATTAAAAAAATAATATTAAAATTTTTTTTATATATATAAATATATATTTATGTACCTCTATATATATATATATTTATTTATAATTTTCTTAATTATTAAATATTTTATAATTAAATATTTTGGTCAAAATAGTAAATTTATTACATAATTGCCAATTATTGACCCACTAGTTCAACTTTTGAACAAAAAATCCAATTTTGGTCAAAATTGACAATTTTTGACCTAATGACCACGTCATTGACCCAAAAGGTCAACGTTTGACCAAAAAGTCAAAATGGGTCAAAATGGTCAATTTCTAACACGATGACCTAAAAAGTCAACTTTGGCCAAAATAGTTAATCCTTAACCCAATGACCAACCTATTGACCCAATAGGTCAACTTTTGACCAAAAAGTCAATTTTGCTCAAAATTGTTAATGTTTGACCTACTAACCGCCTCATCGACCTAAATAGGTCAAATTTTTACCAAAAGACATCTTTGGTCAAATTTATCAATCCTTAACCCAATGAACAACCCATTGACCCAATATGTCAACTTTGACCAAAAAGTTAATTTTGATTAAAATAGTCAATTTTTGACTTATTGACCAATTTTTGACCCAGTAAACCAATCTCTATCCAAAAAGTCAACTTTGGTCAAGATGGTTAATCTTTGACCTAATGCCCAACCCATTAACCCAATAGGGCATCTTTTGACCAAAAAAGTCATCTTTTAAAAATGGTCAACTTATTTATCCAATTACCAACACATTGGCCAAATATGTCAACTTTTGACCAAAAAGTCAACTTTACTCAAAATGGTCAATTTCTGACCCAATGACCTCCCCGTTGACCCAATGGGTTAACTTTTGACCAGAAATTCAATCTTGATCTAAATAGTCAATTTTTGACCTAATGACCAATTGATGACCAAATAAGTCAATCTCTGACCAAAAAGTTAATTTTTGTCAAAATAATCAATCCTTCACCCAATGACAAACACATTGACCCAACATGACAACTTATGACCAAAAAGTTAATTTTGGTCAAAATAGACAATTTTTGACCTATGACCACCCATTAACCCAATAGGTTAACTTTTGACCAAAAAGTCAACTTTGGTCAAAATGGTCAATTTTTTACCCAATGACCTACCGTTGACCCAATATATCAAATTTTGACCAAAAAATTTTCTTCGGTCAAAATGGTCAAATCTTGACCCAATTACCAACTGGATATACCCAGGTTCAACATCTTAGTAGTTTTGGGTCGGATCATAAACCTATTCTATTATCGTTTATGATGGATTTCTTAAAATCGTCGCGGATAATTGGCAGGTTCCCAACATTGGTAATGCTTGGTTTCGTCTTTGGAAACTTCATAAAAGGGTGGCCTCCGCTCTTAGAACTTGGAATTGGGAGGTTTTTTGCGATATTCACGTTAGGGTGACTAAGCTGGATATCAGGGTGAGGGAACTACAGGAGTTGGATGAATCATCTACGGATTTGGTTCCCAATTTAAACGAAGCGCATAAGGATTTGTTGGAAGCCTGCATTTTGGAGGAATAATTTCTCCAACAAAAAGCTAGGGAGGTTAATTTTTCGCAAGTGGATAGAAATACTAAGTACTTTCATGCTTGTATCAAATGTCGTATGTCCAGTAATACCATTGTTCGTATTCATGGGGACAATGGGAGTTGGATCACTGAGAGTAAGGAGATTGGTGAAAGTGCTGTCAAGTATTTCACCAATTTATTCCATGCTCAGGATACTTCCGGCGGCCTGGAGGCCCATATCTTTAACGATGTCAGGTATTTGACTGAGGGCTTAGATATTTGTGGCATCCCTACCACTGAAGAGGTTTATAATTCTTTCTATGATATTAATTGTAATAAAGCCCCGAGACCGGATGGTTTTACCTCAACTTTTTATACCAAATGTTGGAGCATCATGAACAAAGAGGTTGTGGCTGCCATTCAAAGTTTTTTTAGTGGGGAAACCCCCGGGAGATATTTTTCTAGTGCCACTCTTGTTTTCATCCCTAAATCCAATCAGAAGACTGCTTGGGAGCATTTTCGTTCGATTTCTCTCACTTTGGACGTTTCTAAGGTCATAAGTAAAATTATTGTGAAACGGTTGCAACCTCACCTTCATCTTCTTATATCTACTAATCAGTCGACGTTTATCCAAGGTAGAGGGATCACTAATAATATCATGTTAGCTCAAGAGATGATCCACGAGATTGATAAAAAATGTAGGGGGCAATATGGTGACTAAATTGGATATCCGCAAAGCTTATGATTCTATGAGTTGGAATTTTATTTTAGGAGTTCTTAGGGCTAGGGGTTTTCCCACCCCCTTTTGTTTACTTATTTCCAACTAGCTTCATTGCAATCTTTATAGCATTCTTATTAATGGTGAGGTTCATGGCTGCTTCAGTGCTGGCCGTGGGATTAAGCAGGGAGACCCTCTTTCTCCCATTATTTTCATTTTGGTGTTTGATTATTTTTCTTACCTCTTAAATGACCTCTTTGTTAGAAGGCCAGATCCCCATTATGCTTCTAAATCTACAGTGTTGGTTTCCTATTTAGCTTATGCGGATGACGTCGTTATTTTTTCTAAAGCTTCTAAGTATTCAATTAAGAAAATTTTCTAATTTTTGGAGGACTTTCAAGCTATTTCTGGGGTACATTTCAACGATTTCAAGTGCCATTTATATTTTGGGAATTCTGTAGATGGTAGGAAATCCTCCTGGGCTACTCACTACACTGGGTTTGCTATTTCTGCCCTTCCCTTAAAGTATTTGGGAGTTCATTTGATTAAGGGTAGGATGAGACAGACTCAATTTGATGAGGTTGTTGAAAAGATCAAGAACCGCATTATGGATTGGAAAAATAAGTTCTTATCCTTTGGCGGTCGTATTACTGTCCTTAGGAGTATCCTTCAGAGCCTGGTGTTGTATGGTTTACAGGTTCTGCCCGTTAAGATTACCACTCAAAAAATTATTGAGAGATGCTTAAATAAATTTTTTTTGGGCGGGTACGTATTCTGGGAAGAGGTGGTGCTCATGGAAGAAAGTATGTCAACCTACCACTGCCGGTGGTTTGGGATTCAAACAACTTCACCACATTGCTAAGATTAATTTATTCAAGAATTCGCTCAATTTTTGTAAATATGATTCGTTATGGTCTACCTTTATGCATGATAAATATTGCAGGAATCGTCACCCTTCTCTCGTTGTCTGGAAGAAGGGTGATTCTAGAATGTGGAAGCGGATCTTGTCTTGCAGGGATTGGGCTAAACATCGTATTTACTGGGATCTGGGCAATGGTACCATATCATTTTAGTATGACACTTGGTCTCCAGTTCATTTTATTCCTGGACTGGATGCTAACAACGATCTTCTTGTGTCCGATGTTTGGCTAGATCACACTTGCAATATCCCTCTTTTGCACCAACTTGTTGGGGCCGATAATGCTACCTTTATATCTACTATCCCTTTTGACCCGAATAAGACTGACTATCCTGTAACAAAATTTTCTTCAATTAGGACTATCTTGAAGACGGTTTACTATCATTTATATCATTTTCAGCTGACTTCTTGGGGTAAGAACATTTGGTCGCATGCTTTAACCCCTTCTATGTCTTTTTTAGCCTGGAGAATTTTTCATAAGATTTTTCCTTGCGATGATATTCTTAAGTTGAAAGGACTTTGGTTAGCCTCTAGATGTGGTTTTTGTAAGATGGAGGAAGAGTCTTTAATTCACATTTTTATTACTTGCCCTTTTTCTCGATCTATTTGGATGAAAGGGGGTCGGTGTTTTGGCACTTTTGTCCATCCAGGTGAGAATTTAAGCGACTTATGGGCTTTTGATTGGCGGCCTTATCATTTTTTAACTATCTATCCCTTTATTATTTGTTGGTTTTTATGGATGGCTCGAAATGCCATTCATCACATAGGCAGCTTTGTTTCTTCCAATACTATTTTCTCCAACATTTTGGCCTATGTTAACAAGGTTTATAAGCTAAGTAATTTGAAGGCTAGCTTTTTCTTGGGCGTTGCATATTTTGACCATGGTTTTCATAAGACAGCTACTTCTCAGCAACTCCCTATTTTGGTGAGATGGCGGCCGCCCAATACTAGTTGGGTGAAATTTAATGTTGATGGGAGCTGGAGACCGACCCGTGCGGGGGTTGGTGGAGTTGCTCGAAATTCAGAAAGAAAATGCATGCTCTTCTTTTCTTCTCCTTGTATTGCGGACAAGCCTTTGCAGTCCGAAGCTTATGCTTTAATGTTGGCGGTATCTATTGCGGTGTGTTTCAATTAGCATTGCGTTACGTTTGAGATGGATTCGTCCAATCTATTTCTTGCTTCAACCAATAATATATCGGTTCCGTGGGAGATTTTATATAATATAAATCGCATTAAAACAATTTTTCTCATATCTCGGTCAGTTGGAATTTCATCTACAGATAGGGTAATAGACCTGCTAATTGGTTGGCCAATCTCGGTTCATTAAGTGCTCAGATTTTGGTGGGTACTAACCTGCCCCTAGATCTATCGGTATTGCTTAATGGAGATAACATGGATATACCATTTCTTCGACTCTCTTGATCTTCTTATCCTTTATTTGAGCAGTAGCAGGTTTTATCTCTATATTATATATACATACATATATATTTATATATATGCATGCATATATAGTTTCATAACTATATATAGATATACATATCAATTATATGTCAATATATATATCTATATATATTTGATGTTTATATATATATGAATACTATATATACAGTTATGTTATATAAACTTTTATATATTTATCTGTATAATTTTATATTCAACATACGGATATATATAGCATTATACACATATATATATGCAGCAACCCATTTTTGAAGCAATCTGTATATGCCTATTGCTTAAGTTCATTCCAGTTCAAGTGTGCCGTTTTTATTTTGCTGTCTTAAGACTATGCATACCCATTTGCCGTTGTCGTTTGCATTCCTTCTATCGGCACAGGTTTATATATATATATATATATATATATATATATATATATATATATATATATATATATATATATATATATATATATATATATATATATATATATATATATACCTTTAACTGTGTGTTTGAAGTTCAGGATTGGTTTCATACTTGCATGTTTCTGAGGTGCGCTCGAAC
>CM040431.1:85835529-85878029 GCA_022702705.1 Papilionanthe hookeriana x Papilionanthe teres
TAAAATTAAAAAATAATATTAAATTATATTTAAATATATATATATATATATATATATATATATATATATATATATATATAATTTTTTTAACTAATATTCAACAAATCTCTCACTTGGAGACTAATACGTTGGTCGTATCGATTCATCGGCTGCATCGAGCTTTTTCCATAAACGTGATATCCTCTATATATATAATTTTTTTAATAGTTAAATATTTTTATAATTAAATTTTATTTATAAATAATATAATATACCTAAAATATTTAAAATTAAAAAATAGTATAAAATAAATTTATATGTATCTAAATAAATATATATATTTATAATTATATATACAAATATATATATATATATATATATATATATATATATATATACATATATATATATATATATAGTTATTTAAGATTTTGTTAACTATTAAATATTTTTAAAATTAAATTATATTTATAAATAATATACTACACTTAAAATATTTAAAATAAAAAATAATATTAAATATATATATATATATATATATATAATTATATATATATATAATTTATTTGATTTTTAAATATTTTAATAATAAAATTATATTTATAAATAATATACGATACTTTAAACATTTAAAATAAAAAAATAATAATAATATATATATGTATGTATGTATGTATATATATATATATACATACATACATATATACATACATATATACATATATACATACATATATATATATATATATATATATATATATATTTATTTAAAATTTATTTATTTTTTAAATATTTTTATTATTAAATTATATTTATAAATAATATACTATACTTAAAGCATTAAAAATAAAAAAAATAATTTTACAAAAATATGAATACATATATATTTATATATACACATATATATTTATTTATTTATAATTTATTTAACTATTAAATATTTTTATAATTAAATAATATTTATAAATAATACAATATACTTAAAATATTTTAAAAAATATTATTAAAAAAAATAATTAAATTATATATATATATATATATATAATTTTTTAAATATTAATTATTTTAATAATTAAATTATATTTAAAATAATATACTTTACTTAAAATATTTAATTAAAAAAATAATATTATATAAATTAATATACAAATATATATATATATGTATATATTTATTTATCATTTTTTAAACTATTAAATAATTTTATAATTAAATTATATTTATTAATAATATATTATACTTGAAATATTTAAAATAAAAAAATAATATTAAATATATTTTATTGTATATATAAATATGTATTTATGTACCTCTATATATATATTTTTATTTAAAATTTTTTTAATTATTTAATATTTTTATAATTAAATTATATTTATAAATAATATAATATACCTAAAATATATAAAATTAAAAAATAATATTATATATATAGAATATTATATACTATTTTTTTTAACTATTAAATATTTTTATAAATAAATTTTTAAAAAAAATATATATTATACTTAAAATATTTAAAATAAAAAAATAATATTATATAAATTTGTATATATATTTATAATTAAATACACATATATATTTAATTATTTATAATTTATTTAACAATTAAATATTTTTATAATTAAATTATATCTAAAAATATTATCTTATACTTAAAATATTTAAAATAAAAGAATAATATTAAATATGTATAAATATATATATATATATATATATATATATTTACATATTTATATTTGCCTATATATATTTTTATTTATAGTTTATTTAAAGTTTAAATATTTTTATAATTATATTATATTTATAAATAAAAAACTATACTTAAAACATTTAAAATAAAAAATAAATTATATATATATATATATATATATATATATATAATTTTTTTAACAATTAAATATTTTTATAATTAAATTATATTTATAAATAATATACTATACCTAAAATATTTAAAATTAAAAAATAATATAAAATAAATTTATATATATATCTAAATAAATATATATATTTATAATTTATATATAAATATTTATTTAGTTATTTAAGATTTTTTTAACTTTTAAATATTTTTAAAATTAAATTATATTTATAAATAATATACTACACTTAAAATATTTAAAATAAAAAATAATATTAAATATATATATATATATAATTTATTTAATTTTTAAATATTTTTATAGTTAAATTATATTTATAAATAATATACTATACTTTAAACATTTAAAATAAAAAATAAATATTATATATATATATATATATATATATATATATATAACTATATATGTATTTTTATTTAAAATTTATTTAATTATTAAATATTTTTATAATTAAATTATATTTATAAATAATATACTATACTTAAAGCATTAAAAAAAAATTTTACAAAAATATAAATATATATATTTAAATATACACATATATATTTATTTATTTATAATTTATTTAACTATTAAATATTTTTATAATTAAATTATATTTATAAATAATACTATACTTAAAATATTTAAAAAAATATTATTAAATAAAAAAATAATTAAATTATATATATATATATATATATATATATATAATTTTTTTAACTATTAAATATAATAATAATAATTAAATTATATTTAAAATAATATACTTTTTTTAAAATGTTTAAAATAAAAAAATAATATTGAAATAAGTTGACTTTTTCTTCAAAAGTTGACTAATTGGGTCAAAGGGTGGTCATTATGTCAAAAAATGACAATTTTCACCAAAATTGACTTTTTCGTCAAAAGTTGAGCTATTTGGTTAATGACTTTGTCATTGGGTCAAGGATTGACCATTTTGACCAAAGTTGACTTTTTGTCAGAGATTGACTATTGGGTCAATAATTCAAAAATAGACTATTTCGACATAAATTGACTTTTTTGGTCAAAAGTTGACATGTTGTGCCAATGGTTTGGGCATTAGGTCAAGGATTAATCATTTATATTTAATAGTTAAGTAAATTAAAAATAAATATATATATATATATGTATATATAACAATATATATATATAATATTATTTTTTTATTTTAAATGTTTAAATAAAAAATAGTATATTATTTATAAATATAATTTAATTAAAAAATAATTAAAAATTAAATAAATTATATATATATATATATATAAATTTATATTATAATATTTTTTTATTTTAAATGTTTTAAGTATAGTATATTATTTATAAATAAAATTTAATTATAAAAATATTTAATAATGAAATAAATTATATATATATATTATTTTTTTTATTTTAAATGTTTAAAGTATAATATATTGTTTATAAATATAATTTAACTATAAAAATATTTAATAATTAAATAAATTATAAATAAATATATGTCTATAGGTATATATAAATATATATATACATATATATATATATAAATTAATTTAATATTATTTTTTATTTTAAATATTTTAAGTATAGTATATTGTTTATAAATACAATTTAATTATAAAAAAATTTAATAGTTAAATAAATTATAAATAAATAAATATAGGCATATTTAAAAAAATTATTTTAATATTAATTTTTTTATTTTAAATATTTTAAAAATAGTAAATTATTTATAAATATAATTTAATCATAGAAATATTTAATAATTAAATAAATTATATATATATATAAAGGTATATATAAAATTATTTAATATTATTTTTTTATTTTAAATATTTTTAGTATAGTATATTATTTATAAATTTAATTTAATCATGAAAATATTTAATAGTTAAATAAATTATAAATAAATAAATTTATATACTGTATATATAAATAAATAAATATATATATATATATATATATATATATATATATATATATATATATGAAATTATGTATAATATTATTTTTTTATTTTATATATTTTAAGTATAGTATATTATTTAAAAATCTAATTTAATTATAAAAATATTTAATATTTAAAAAATTAATAATATATATATATATATATAGGTACATAAATATATATTTATATATATACAAAAATTATTTAATATTTTTTTTTATTTTATATATTTTATGTAGAGTATATTATTTATAAATATAATTTAATTATAAAAATATTTAATAATTAAAAAAATTATAAATAAAGAAATATATATAGAGGTACATAAATATATATTTGTATATAATAAAACTTATTTAATATTATTTTTTAATTTTAAATATTTTAAGTATAATATATTATTAATAAATATAATTTAATTATAAAGTTATTTTATAGTTAAAAAAATGAATATAATATTATTTTTTTATTTTAAATATTTTAAGTATAGTATATTAATTTAAATATAATTTAATTATAAAAATATTTAATAGTTTAAAATATATATATATATATATATATATATATTTAATAATATATTTTTTTAATATTTTAAGTATAGTATATTATTTATAAATATAAATTAATTATAAAAATATTTAACAATTAAATAAATTATAAATAATTATATATATATGTATATATAAATTTTTTTAATATTATTTTTTTATTTTAAATGTTTAAAGTATAGTATATTATTTATAAATATAATTTTACTATAAAAATATTTAATAATTAAATAAATTATAAATAAATATATATATTATTTTTATATTTTAAATATTTTAAGTATCGTATATTTTTTATAAATATAATTTAATCATAAAAATATTTAATAGTTAAATAAATTATAAATAAATAAATTTATATATATATATATTGTGAAACGGTTGCAACCTCACCTTCACCTTCTTATATCTCCTAATCAGTCGGCTTTTATCCAAGGTAGAGGGATCTCTGATAATATCGTGTTAGCTCAAGAGATGATCTACGAGATTGATAAAAAATGTAGGGGGGCAATATGGTGACTAAATTGGATATCCACAAAGCTTATGATTCTATGAATTGTGATTTTATTTTGGGTGTTCTCAGGGCTAGGGGTTTTCCTACCCCCTTTTGTTAACTTATTTCCAACTGGCTTCATTCCAATCTTTATAGCATCCTTATTAATGGTGAGGTTCATGGCTACTTCGATGCGGCCGTGGGATTAAGCAGGGCGACCCTCTTTCTCCCACTATTTTCATTTTGGTTTTTGATTATTTTTCTCATCTCTTAAATGACTCTACGTTAAAAAGGCTGGATCTCCATTTTGCTTCTAAGTCTAGCGTGTTGGTTTCCCATTTAGCTTATGCGAATGACGTCGTCCTTTTCTCTAACGCTTCCAAGGTTTCTATTAAGAAAATTTTTCAATTTTTGAAGGACTTCCAAGCTATTTCCGGGTTACATTTCAACGCTACCAAGTGTCATTTCTATTTTGGGAACTCTGTCGATGGTAGGAAATCCTCCTGGGCTACTTACTACACTGTGTTTGCTATTTCCACCCTTCCCTTAAAGTATTTAGGAGTTCATTTGCTTAAGGGTAGGACGAGACAAACTCAATTTGTTGAGGTTGTTGAAAAAATTAAGAACCGTATTCTTGATTGGAAAAACAAGTTCTTATCCTTTGATGATCGTATTACTGTCCTTAAGAGTATCCTTCAGAGCCTTGTGTTGTATGGTTTACAAGTCCTGCCCGTTAAGATTACCACTCAAAAATTTATTGAGAGATGCTTTAATAAATTTCTTTGGGCATGTACGTACTCTGGTAAAAAGTGGTTCTCTTTGAAGAAAGTATGTCAACCTACCACTGCCGGTGGTTTGGGATTCAAACAACTTCACCACATTGCTGAGATTAATTTATTCAAACATTAGCTCAATTTTTGTAAGCATGATTCGTTATGGTCATCCTTTATGCATGATAAATATTGCAGGAATCTTCACCCTTCTCTCGTTGTCTGGAGAAAGGGTGATTCTAGAATGTGGCAGCGAATCTTATCTTACAGGGATTGGGCTAAACAACTTATTTACTGGGACTTGGGCAATGGTAACATATCGTTTTGGCATGATATTTGGTCTCCGATTCATTTTATTCCTGGACCGGATGCTAACGACGATCTTCTTGTGTCCGATGTTTGGCGGGATCACACTTAGAATATCCCGCTTTTGCATCAACTTGTTGGGGACGATAATGCTAGCTTTATATCTACCATCCCTTTTGACTCGACTAAGATTGACTATCCTATAATGAAATTTGCATCAAATAGGACTATCTCGAAGACAATTTACTACCATTTACATCATTTTCAGCCAACCTCTTGGGGTAAGAGCATTTGTTCACATGCTTTAACCCCTTCAATGTCTTTTTTAGCATGGAGAATTTTTCATAAGGTTTTGCCTTGCGATGATATTCTTAAGTTGAAAGGACTTCGGTTAGCTTCTAGATGTTGTTTTTGTAAGATGGTGGAAGAGTCTTTACGTCACATTTTCATTACTTGTCCTTTCTCTCGTTCTATTTGGATGAAAGGGAGTCGTTGGTTTGGCACTTATGTCCATCCGGGTGAGGATTTAAATGACTTATGGGCTTTCGATCGCCGGCTTAATCATTTTTTTACCATCTATCCCTTTATTATTTGCTGGTTTTTATGGATGGCACGAAATGTCATTCATCACAAATGCACTTCGGGTTCTTCCAATCCTATTTTCTCCAACATTTTGGCCTATGTTAACAGGGTTTATAAGCTAAGTAATATGTAGGCTAGTTTCTTCTCGGGCATTGCACATTTTGACCATAGTGTTCATGAGACAGTTACCTCTCTGGAACTCCCTATTTTGGTGAGATGACGGCCACCCAATACTGGTTGGGTTAAATTTAATGTCGATGGGAGTTGGAGACCGTCACGTGCGGGGGTTGGTGGAGTTGCTCGTAATTCAGAAAAAAATGGATGCTCTTCTTTTCTTCCCCTTGTATTGCGGACACTCTATTGCAGTCCGAAGCTCATGCCTTAATGTTGTCAGTCTCTATTGCGGTGCGTTTTAATTAGCATTGCGTTATTTTTGAGGTGGATTCGTCCAATTTATTTCTTGCTTTAACTAATAATATATTGATACCGTGCGATATTATATATTATATAAATCACATTAAATATATCATTTCTCATATCTCGGTCAGTTGGAATTTCATCTACAGGGAAGGAAATAGACCAGATAATTGGTTGGCCAATCTCGGTTCATTAAGCGCTCAGATTTTGGTGGGTACTAACCCGCCCCCGGACCTATCAATTTTGCTCAATGGAGATAATGTGGATATACCAATTCTTCAATTCTCTTGATCTTCTTATTCTTTATTTGAGCAGTAACCGGTACTACCCCTTTGTATATATACATACACATATATTTATAGATATGAATGTATAAATTTTTTCATAACTATATATAGATATACATATGTTAAAATATCTATATATATAAATTTTTGTTTATATATATATGAATTCTATATATACAGTTATGGTATATAAACTTATATATATTTATCTATATAACTTTATATTCAATATATTTATATATATAGCTTTATATATATATAAATACATGCAACAATCCTTATATGAAGCAATCTTTATATGCCATGGTTTCTATTCCTTTCAGTTCATGTGTGACGTATTTTATTTTGCTATCTAAAGACTATGCAAACTCTTTTGTCGTTGGCCGTTTGCTGTTTGATTTCCTCCTAATTGCACAAGCTTATACACACACGCGCGCGCACACACACGCGCACGCGCGCGCGCGCGCACACACGCACACGCACACACACACACACGCACGCACGGATATATATATATATATATATATATATATATATATATATATATATATAAACCTTACATATATATACAAACCCTATATGTTTGTTTTAAGTTCAGGTTCGGTTCCATACTCGCATGTACCCGAAGCGCGTCGAACCATTACATCCTCTTGAGCATCCTGCATGGAGGAAGTTATTACTGCATACTTGGGACCTCGGCTTCGCGGCGATATCTCTCCATCAACTCTCCATCCCTCTTTTATTACCTCTACTGAAATCCACTGAAAAAGGAGCGAGGAATATTTCTTCTTTGCCCAGTTGTTTGCTTGTTGGAGTTTCGTTTCTCTGCGGCCACATTTTAATTTGCTTGTGATATTCATGACGTGCTTGTCAGTATATTTTTAGGTTGAGTGTTCTATTTTTGAAAAGGGGTCACCTACAGAAATTTTCGGCAAAATTTAAATCTTAAATTTAATTTAAATATATATATATAATTTAGAAAGTAGTATTTGATTTTGAAAATAATTTTAAATTTAAGAATTTTAAGATATGAAATCAAAACCGATCTCACATCCCAAATAGTTTATATAAACGAGCACCGTATCATAAGCCGTGTATCTATCCCGAAGAATGACACACTCGCTTCGATGATGGGGCTCGATTAAATAAACTAAAAATTTGTGACATCCGTTTGGTCCGTGAACCAATTTTATAAGCCCACAAGTTCCCTTGCTTAATACAAAGAAATTAAGCAGGGTTTATATTACCTGGGTTCTTAAAGTTCCCTATAAGGGCAAGCCCCTATAGTTAATTACATCTTAAATGACGGGAATCATTTAAGAAAACTCTCAATAATGATTAGTGGTTTTGCTCTCAAGAATTTCAAAGTTTAAGGTTTTCAAAGGATTGGATTTTAGAAATTTCAATAGGGGTCAGCTCAAATTTCGAACAAGTTTATGTTAAGAGTCCAAAGGAAGAGAAGTAAGAGAAGCTGAGGATCCAAGAAGAATCTTGGCAACTTCCCAAACTATCCTGTTGTTTGGCTTAGATTTAGGAATTTACTTAATATTTCAATCTTGCCAATTTTAATTAATTAGGACTTATATTTGTATGACATAATCATACAAATAGCCTCGAATATGTGAGGGTTTATGTCGTACCGAACGACTACCTCGGAGTCCTAAGACCACTTAGGGCTTAATTTGCATAACATGATTATGCAAATGCCTAACGAAAAGTTGAGGATTTATGTTGCACTAGGCAAGCTACCTTGAAGTCCTATGGCTTGGTTATTTAATTCTAAGGAAGGTTTAGCTGGTGTAGATCCAAGTTTTGCTGATGACCATGGCCGTGCTGCCCACCATGCTCCAAACTTCTTGTTGTTGCAGAGGTTTAATTTTAGAAGGTGAAAATCAGGGGATGAGAAAAGTGTCTTGGTTTAGAGAAAATATTAAAATCCAAGTGTCTTTAGAATCTTAATTAAAACAAATCTTAAAGTTATTTAAATAGAACCGATTAAGATCCCACGGTTTTGTCATCCTAGGACCGTTATTTTCATCAAATTCACTTAGTCCAGATGAATTTGCTAAACTCAACTGAATGAGTTCTACACTTTAATTTAGACCGTGGGAAATCCCGTTAGCAACACGTGGGATACATCATCCGAGGTATTCCCGATCATTCAATGAGACGTTTTAATTTAGTTGCAATTGTAGTTTTGTTGTTCTGTTTGTGATTAAATTTTGAGCTGTTTTATATTTTGGAATGTTGTGGCGGTGAGTTTTATCTTGTGGTGACTTTTAATTTAGTTCTAGTTTCAGTTTTGTGGCTATCCTATAGGTTTTGGTTTTCATGCAACAGTTGTTGTTTATCATGCAAGAAAAAGTAAAGTACAATGCATGCAAGTAAATTGCAATAAAATAAAAGCATACCTGGAGGGTCTTTCCGTGATCCCAAGCTGCACTTAAAACATATGTTAAGGCATTTAAATATTTCAACAAGTACCTAGGTAAAGCTAAGGGAAGGGTTTTGGTTGTCTACCACATTCCTAATCCTATTGCTAGTCATCTCCTATGACGTCTAGGTTCTTGTGTTTTGTTTAAGGATGATTTTCTTCATCAAAGAATAATTAAATTCAATTGTTCTTCTAAAACATCCCTTCATAATGAGGAAGTGTTCAGGACGGGTCCTAAACATCTTTTCAATACTTCTGGGATTATTTTGAGTTCAAATGAATTTTATTGTTTTGGTGAATTAATCATCAAAGGATTTTAATTTTGTTTTGTTTGCTTGCTCAGTGAACTTAGGACATTTGAATATCTTATGTGTGAAGTGACACTTCACATGATGCTTTATTTAAGAGTTATAATAATAAAAGCCTTTTAAGGGCAAAGTAATAAATATTTTAATGATTTAATTTGATTTGATTTAATTATAAAAATTAATTAATGATTATTAAGTTTAGAATAGGGTTCGAATTATTTTAGATTTAATTTAAATCTTTACACTTTAAGTGATATTATATTTCAGATTAACTTTTTATGTTTTAGATTTACTTATATTAAAAAAAAAGGTGTTGAAATCTTTTATATGTTTTGATTTAACTCTTAATGATTTCATTTAGGTTTATTGTTAAGTGATGTTAATTTAATTTAATTTAATTTAATTTGATTTAATTTTTATTTAATTTAATTTAATTTTAATTTAATTTTAATTTAATTTAATTTAATTTAATTTAATTTTAGTTTCAATATTTTAAATTTAATTTAACTGTTAAGGTGTTAATTTAATTTAATTTAAACTTTGACATGATTTAATTTAGTTTAACTCCAAGATTTTAAATTTGATTTTAATTATTGGACCATTTAACATTTTAAGCTTTAATTCATTTAAGGGTTATCTTCTTTTAATTTTTAATTTATTTAGTTAGGATTATTATTTTACTTTTTAATTAAGAACTAAATATTATTGAAGTGACTTATTTAGGGATTTGTAAATTAAAGAATAAATATCCTTTTAATAATATCCCTATTTTAATAATCCAAATTTTAAATACATTCTTTCCAAAATTTAAATTATTCAATTAATTAGAGTTTCATTTTGATATTTTCAAAGTGTTTAATGGGTATCTACCCTTTTAATTTCCCTAAGTTTCAATCATCTAATAGAAAATTAAAATAAAATATTTTACCCTCCATTTTGATTAAACTAAAGTTTTAATTAAGGGTTAAAATTCTTTAATTACCTTTATGCCCTTTAGGGCTTATTTATTTCATAACTCACTAAATTGAGCTCAAATGAATTTGAAATTTTTATGTCACCTCACTCACATGTCAATTAAGACATTAGAGGAGAAAATGTGATTTTTCTGAATTTAATTTATTTATATAATTATTTTTAGTAGAAAATAGGGCTTTTCAAAGAAAATTCAACAAATACGACCATGGTAAAGTTTCGTCCTTAAGAAAATTATGGGATGTTCCTAATGACTAGAGGACCACTTGGACCAATTTTTGTGATTCTTTGAATAATATTTTATTTATTATAATTATTCTGAGTTTTAGAGTATTAATTAATTTTAAAATAAAATAAAAATTGAAAAATAAATTTTATATTTTTCTTAAATTTCTCTGACCTCAAGGAGTCCAGAGAAAAAACTTAGGAAGAATATTTGGTTTGTTCCTAAGTGATTAGAAGTCAAAATGTGACATTTTTATGATTTTTAATATTTTTGTGATTTTTATTATTTTTTAATTATTAAATTATTAAAATATTATGAAAAATCAATTTTTTTTAGAAAATTCCAATTTTAATTTTCCTGAACTCCCCTAATATTAGAGAAGCTCCAAAACCATTTTCTTGAATTTTTGAAAAGTATTTTTGGAGTTATGATTTTTTAAAGTTTCATTTTACTTATGAGGCTTAATTAATCCATTTGGTGGGGTTAATCAAGTCCAATTGATTTCAAAATTTTATGTAAGGTTCCACTGACCCTAAAGAGCAATGGAGAATTATTTTCAAGTCAATTTGGTGTGTGATTAACCCTAATTAATTTTAAATTCAATTTTGGGAGTTTAGGCCAATTAAGGTTATTATGAATGAATTAACTCAAAATATATTTTTCATAGGGTCCCCTGATCCTAAGAAACACCACAAATATTTCCTAGAATTTATTTTACAGCATGCTAATTATTGGAATTAGAATACCTAAAACAGTGACATGAACTTGATAAATCAATAACTTTTCACAAAGATGGCCCCTGACCTTGAAAGATTCAAGGAATGTTCCCAAGATCAGAGGCTTCAAAAGCCCTATGGTCTCATGCCATGGTGAATTGTTCATGCAAATGGAGAATCAAAACATTGGAAACAGTAAATAAATTATTAAAAATAAAATACTCATCCAATTAACTTGATTTCTTTTCCACATTATTCTCCTCCGTTCACCGAGCAAGAGAGTATTTTTATTTTATTTTTGTGATTTTTTTATGCAAAAATATTAATTTTCGAAGTTACGCGTATTTAAATAAATCCAAAAAATCCTAATTTTCTACTTATCCGACTCGGCGCCGCGTCATCCTCGTCTGAATCAAAAGCCCACGCGTCACTCCGTGATTCAGCGCCGCCATCTGAGTCAGCGCTACGGGGGCCCGCCATTCACCTCTCATTGAGTTATCCTACTTGATCTCGACCGTCTGCTCGATACAGGCGCGATCCAACAGCTCCTGGCCATCGTCTTCGACTGGTATGCACCCGTGACCGTCCACATTAAAACCTTAAGATCTCACTTGATTCTCCATGGATTTTTGCGTTCTTATACTCCATCGATTCTTCTTGAAGAGACGAACACATCTATACGGTTAATGTGCATTGAAATCAACTCAAACTAAATGGAGAATCTCCAGGAGCTCGGGAGGAAGAGTGAGTTCATACCTTTGCTCAGAGAAGTGAAGCTTCGATCTGAGGGTTGTGTCACCTTTGATTGAGTCCAAGCAAGCTCCGAGATGAAGTCTCTTGCTGCGGGAAATGCCTAGGTACAAAAGTGACCAAGGCCGATCACAAAGCTTGGAGGCCGGAAGCTGATGGCCGGCCCGGTGAGGGGGCTTTGCTGGGGAACTTCTCCTCTTGGTACGAGTGAAGGTGTAGAGTCAATCAATTTGAAGATTGGCTCACCTGTGGTGAAGTGTCCTGGTTTTGAGCTTGAATTTCAACTCCAAAATTAGACTCACAGAGAGGGATTTAGGGCTGGATTTCTGTGGGGATCAAGTTTTCTATGTCTGGAGAGGGATCTGGAGTGATTTTGGCATAGTTTTGGTAAGGTTTGGTTCAACCCCTTTTTTGGCTGAGAGGAGGTGGTGCTTAAATAGAGCTAGCTAGAGGGCTTCCCAGAGGGGTTTGAAAGCTGGGTTCAGCTGCTCAGGGGAGGAGAAGAAGAGCTCCAGTGGCCATTGGGGTTGGGACAGCTCAGCAAGTGAGTTTTGAATTTTTTGGCTCACATGGAGCTCTAGGGCATGACATTTTCCGGCGACCCAGGCGGCTGGCCGGCAGGGTTCACCCACATGGTCAGGAAGGTCAAGGCTTGAGGTTTGTGAGCTCAATTGACTGTTGCCATGTGTAAAGGGTTTTGATTTAAATGGAATGTGGGAAGAGGCTCTTTTGAACTTGGTTTGGTCGACCCGTAGAAATGGGCTTGGTGCACCCACCAAGGCCTGATTTGGTGCGAAGGGAATCATATGGCTCAGCTGAATTGGAGTGGAGAAGTCTCCATCAAGATCATTGAGATTAATTTTGGGTTAGGGGGAATCATGGAAAGGGTAAGAAAGGCTTAATGATTGGTTAAGAAAGGGTTCCCCTCTCTCACCATTAATGGATTGGTGAGGAGTCCAAGGCTTTCATGGCTCCCATGTGGCTTGTGCATGGCTTCTTGGCTCACATTTGGCTTGGGAAATGGCTTGGTCAATTTCATGGGAATGGATTTTGGGAATTTTGGCATTTTGATGGGAATTTGGATAAAGCCTAATTTGGAATGATTTAATCATAGGTTTCAAACTTTAAGGAATGATTTTATCAAGTGGATGATGAGAAGGAATTGTCATGTGGGCTTTGGATGAATTTTTGGGCTTTTGGGTTTGGTGGAAGTGGGCTTTTTTTTAAAGGCTTAAATTGGTGGGCCTTTATATTTCAAAATAGACTTTTGGATGAAGAATTTAGTGAAAGACCATGCCAAATAAATGTTGGGTTTAGTTTAGGGATGTTTCATGAATGGTTTGGAATCAATTTGGTGTGATTTGGAGTAGAATTGGGTTGAATTTGGGCTTTTTTGGTAAAGGGGCCAAGGTGGGCCAAATTGGGCTAACATGGGCTAAGGTTGGGCTAAGGTTGAATTTGGTGTAAAATTAATGTTGAAAATGTTTATGGGAGTGTTACAAACAGTTTTCAACTTTGGTTGGGCTCTAATTTTGGGATTTGGGCCCATTTGGGTTAGGTTTGGGCTTAGGTCAATTTAAGGGATTTTGGTTTTGGGTTAGGTTTGGGTGGAGTTTAGGTTCAAATTTTGGGAAATCAAGTTAGTGTTTTGTTTATGGGGATGTTAGGAAGGCTTTAGAAAAGATTTGGGGCCAATTGGAGTTAAATTGGGCTAGGTTTGGGTCATGGGTCAAAATTAAGCCTTAAGCCCCAAATTGGAATTGAGCCCAAATGTCAATCAAATTGGACTTGGATTTGGTCTAAATTGATATTGGGGATATTGAATTGAAGTTTAGAATTGAATTGGACCAAAATTGAGGTCAATTGGGGTGGTTTGGTTTGACATTGGGTTCACTTGGGTTAAAAGATTGGTCAAATTGGGGGTTTTGGCAAAAGTGGGGTAAATTGGCAAAATTGGCCCATAGTGTAGTTGAATAAAATGAAATTGAGAATATTTGGGATTTTCTGTAATTTTCTGGGAATTTTTAGAATTTTTGGATTTTTGGGGTAAAAGGGTATTTTGATAATTTGGGGGGGGTTGATCACAGAAAAATACATCAAGAAATTCATATCTATTTTTGATGAAATTGCACTTTAAAGAAAGGTATTTTCTTTATTTTATTGCAAGAATGAAGATTTATAAGTGATAGAAGCAAAAAGCATGAAATTGAGCAAATTTGGATCAAAAAGGAGGAAATTCATGCAAATATAACTACTTCGCCGACGGCGAGATCGAGGCCGCCGACGGCGAGATCGTGAGGAGAAATTTTTGAAGGAATTATAACTACCTCGCCGACAGCGAGCCCAAGCCCGCCGACAGCGAGAATACGCGGTTTGAAGACCTTATAGAAGCCCCGCTGACTGCGAGGTCGTTTCCCGCCGACGGCGAGCTAGTTCAAAATGCATATACATTGAACCTGAACACTTTCTGAAGAGGTGTTTGAGCACCCTTGGACCATTGCCTACCTCTATAAATAGAGGCCAAATTCTAGTGTCTTTGTGTGTCTTTTGAGTCTTCTGTGTGTCCCATTCTAGTGTCTTAAGTGTCATTTGTGTAAGTTTAATTTAGTTTGAGTGAGTTTAGAGAGTTTATTAGTTTAATTGAGTGCTATTTAGTTTGCTGTACTAGAAGGACAAGTCAAAGGAACTTCAAGGAGTCTGCTTGGGGAGGAAATTAAGATAAGTATCTTTGTTTATTGTTGTTAACTTTAAATAAAATCCATGCTTTGTTTTATTCTCATGCATTCTGAGTAGTTTTCTTAGTCTTTCTCCTTGTTTATGAAAATTATGCGGATTGATAAAATTGAATAGAAGCATCTAATATAATATAAATAAATTGTGATAATTTTTACTTAAAACTTAATTTACTTTCAATCTGGCCAATTGAGTAGTTAAAATATGTTGAATTATCAACTATAATAAAAATTACATCCAATATGAAGTTAAAAGTCTTGGAAGGTGGGTGCAAATAAATAGGGAAATATTAATTATCGGGCGTAGAATTGGATATTTTAGTGTGACAGACTAAAATACTCAATTCGGTTCTACTGTTTGAGAGCTGAAGTGTAGAAGTTAGCCCTCAGGTGAGGGGAACATGGGAGCTCTGAAGTGGCAGCCAGTATCCTCCCGACTAGCCGGCGATTCGAGTAATCAAACATAGGATTAGTCGATGTTCTTTGCACTCGGACCAAAGGGTAAAGAATAGGAATGCTCCTATTTGTTACAATATATTTAAAAATTCTATTTAAATTCATCATTCACTTAATTTTCTAAAAACAAGGAGAAAGATACTTTTTCTAAATTATTTAAATCAACTTATTTCAAGAATTAGTTTACTTTAGTTTATTATAGTTACTTTGAATTTCTGTTCACTTTATTAGTAAGTAATTCCTTTAATTTTAGCTGATAACAAATCTGTTAAAAACTTCCCTGTGGGATCGATAACCAGGACTCCACTAGAGCCCTGTATTACTTGATACGATACGTATACTTGCCTAGAATCCACATTATACATTAAAACATATATCTATATTTAAAGTGGGATCAAGTTTTTGGTTCCGTTGCTATAAACATAAATTGCATACATATTAAAAGTGGGTCAAGTTTTTGGCACCGTTGCCGGGGAAGTAAAGAAATTATTTACTAAAGTAACGAACTATTTTATTTTATAAAATTGTATGCAAAAATTTGGAAACGAAAATTTAATACCTTACGATTCAGAATTAGAGCGTACAATTAAAAGAATTAGAAAACAAAAAATAGAAATTATAAATTTAACACAAATGGCAAATATACCTGAAAATGAAAATATCAATCAACCCAGACCATTACGAGATTATGCCTACCCTACATTGGATGAAATTCATTTAACTATTCAAAACCTTGATGTAGCTGCTAATTCATTCGAACTTAAACCTGCAATTATCCAAATGATACAAAATAATCAATTTAGTGGTTCACCTACTGAAGATCCTAATTTACATCTTGCTAGTTTTTTAGAACAATGTGCTACTTTCAAATATGAAGGAGTATCTAACGATGCTATTAGACTTAGAATTTTTCCTTTTTCTTTAAGGGATAAGGCTAAAATGTGGTTAAATTCGTTAGCACCTGGATCTATTAAAACTTGGGAGAATTATCACAAAAATTTCTATCCAAATATTTTCCACCATCTAAAACTGCTAAGCTTAGAAATGATATAACTTCTTTTAGTCAGTTTGATGGAGACTCAATATATGAATCTTGGGAGAGATTTAAAGAACTTCTTAGGAAATGCCCACATCATGCGTTACCAGATTGGTTAATTATCCAAACTTTTTATAAAGGATTAGTAGGATCTTTAGGATCAATCATCGATGCTGCTGCTGGAGGATCATTAATGTCAAAATCATTTGATGAAGCCTATGCACTAATCAAAGAAATGACAATAAATAATTTTCAATGGCCTGCTGATAGAATGAATCCGAAAAAAGTAGCTAGTATTCATGAAAATGATGCAATATCTATGTTAGCTTCACAAATTGCTGCTATATCTAAAAAGTTAGATCCTTTTGGAATGAATTACTCTCCAACTATAACAGAAGAAAATTCATCTGGACAACTTATAGAATCCCAATCTCAATATGAAACAATTAATGCAATTAACAACATACCCAATAATCCTTATGCAAATTATTATAATCCTGGATGGAAAAATCATCCTAATTTTAATTGGAATAATAATACAACTAATCAACCATGGATGAATAATATGACACAACAATTAGGAAATCCATCTAATAAAGGAAATCCTAATTATAAACCTAATTATCCATCTGGATTTAATAATAATAACCCTCAATTTAAAGATAAGAAATTATCTATAGAAGAATTAATATTAAATATGGGTCAACATTTACAAAATCAAGGAAATCAATTACAAATATAAGGAAACTAATTACAAAATTAAGGGACAGCTATCAAAAATATTGAAACTCAACTTGGACATATCGCTACTGCACTTAATAATAGAATACCTGGAACATTTCCTAGTAATGTGGAAATAAATCCCAAAGACAAGGAAATGAACAAATTAAAGCAATACGATTACGAAGTGGAAAAGAATTAGAACCTCGAATTCGAAAGAACTTGAAAGTCGAAAAGTGGAAGTGGAAATTGAAAAGGAAAAGAATCGACAAGATCCAAACTTGGAATATCCTTTAATACCAATGAAAATTTCTATAGAAAAACCTCCTCCACCATTTCCTCAACGACTAATTCAACATAAAAAAGACAAAAAAATTTGCTAAATTCCTTGAAATTTTGAAGAAATTAACGATAAATATTCCTTTCGTAGAAGCTTTAGAATAGATGCCAAACTATGTAAAATTCATGAAAGATATTATAAAAAAAGAAAAATTACTGATAATGAAATGGTTGCACTTAGTGAAGAGTGTAGTGCTATTATTCATAAAAAACTTCCTGAAAAACTAAAAAATCTGGTAGTTTCAATATACACTGCGCTATTGGAGAAAAATTCTATGGAAAAGCTTTGTGTGACTTAGGAGCAAGCATCAATCTAATGCCTCTATCAATTTTAAAGAGATTAGGATTGTGAGAAATTTCACCTACTTCAGTAACTCTTCAGTTAGCTGACCGTTCTGTTACATATCCTAAGGGAGTTATTGAAGATGTATTAGTAAAAGTGGATAAATTTATCTTCCACTGTAGATTTTATTGTTCTAGATATGGAAGAAGATAAAGAAATTCCTATCATTTTAGGAAGACCATCTTCAGCCATCTGGAAAAGCTATGATTGATGTTCGAAAGGAGAATTAACTATGAGAGTAAATGACCAAAAAGTAACTTTTAATATTGCTAAATCAATGAAATATCTCTTGCTTAGAAAAAGATGATGAGTGTTTTCGAATGGAAGTACTTGATCATTTACAAAAAGAAAATTTTAAAGAATACTATGAAAAAAAATTAGAAAAAGAAAATATTGAATTAATTGAAAAATCTGAGATAAATGAAGAATTAGATTATATTCAAGAGAAATTTGAATTTTTGGATAACACAGAAAATACTGAAAAAAATATAGTACCATCAATTATTAAACCTCCTGAACTTGAGTTAAAAATGTTACCTAATCATTTAAAATATGCTTACTTAGGTAATTCTTCAACTCTGCAAGTTATTATTTCATCTGAATTAAATGAATCTCAAGAAAAAAAACTTTTAGATACGTTAAAAAAATATAAGAAAATTTTTGGTTGGACTTTAGCAGATATTAAAGGAATTAGTTATTCAATCTGTATGCAAAGAATTATTTTAGATAATGAATATAAACCTAAAGTCGATCCACAAAGGAGATTAAATCCGATAATGAAAGAAGTAGTCAAGAAAGAAATTTTAAAATGGTTAGATAATGGTATTATATATCCTATTTCTAACAGTGCTTGGGTAAGCCCAATTCACTGTGTACCTAAAAAAGGAGGGTGATTATCAAAGCTAATGAAAATAACGATCTTATCCCTATAAGACAAGTTACTCGGATGGCAAATATGTATTGATTATAGAAAATTAAACACGACCACTAGAAAAGATCACTTCCCTTTACCATTTCTAGACCGGATGTTAGATAGATTAGCAGGACATAAGTATTTTTGTTTCTTAGATGGATATACCGGTTATCATCAAATATAAATTGCTCCTGAGGATCAAGATAAAACTACATTTACTAGTCCTTATGGAACTTTCGCTTTTCAAAGAATGCCTTTTGGATTATGTAATGCACCTGCAACATTCCAAAGATGTATGATGTCTATATTTAGTAAATTGATTGATAATGGAATAAAAGTATTTATGGATGATTTCTACGTATTTGGAACAACATTTGACACATGCTTAAATCATCTTGAAAAAGTATTTGAAGTATGTGAGAAAACTAATTTAGTTCTTAATTGGGAGAAATGTCAATTTATGGTTACGAGCGGCATTGTATTAGGGCATAAAATTTCGAGAAAAGGCATGGGAGTAGACCACTGCAAAAATTCAAGTAATAGTTAAATTACCACCTCCAACTACGGTAAAAGGGGTAAGAAGTTTTCTTGGACATGCTTTGGATTTTACAGGCGTTATATTAAAGATTTTTCAAAAATTACTAAACCTCTATGCCAACTTCTTGAAAAGGACAAGAAATTTGAATTTACAATTGAATGCCTAAATGCTTTTGAATTATTAAAAGATAAATTAATTACAGCACCTATAATAGTTTCATCTAACTCGGGAGAAACCATTTGAGCTTATGTGTGATGCTAGTGATTATGCTATAGGAGCAGTTCTTGGGCAAAGATATGATAAGATTTTCAAAGTTATATACTACACTAGTAAAACTCTAAATGATGCTGAAATAAATTATACATTTACTGAAAGAGAATTATTAGCCGTTGTATATGCTTTTAATAAATTTTGGCATTATCTAATAGGAACTAAATGTATTGTGCATACTGATCATTCTGCTATAAAATATTTAATGCAAAAGAAAGATTCTAAACCAAGATTAATCAGATGGATATTATTAATGCAAGAATTTGATTTTAAGATAGTTAACAAAAAGGAAACTGATAATCAAATTGCTGATCATTTATCAAGATTAGAAAATCATGAATTATCTAATATTGATAATGAAATTTTAGACAGTTTTCCTGATGAACAACTTTATAATATTAATGAGTTGAAAATACCTTGGTATGCTGATATAGTAAATTATATTGTAAGTGACATTTTACCACCTATGTTAACTTTGCAACAAAAGAAAAAAATTCATTCACGATACTAAATCATATTTTTGGGATGAACCATACTTATATAAGCAATGTAAGGATCTAATTATTAGAAGATGCGTGCCTTATGAAGAAATTGAACCAATTATTCAAAAATGTCATGACTCTGATTTTAGAAGACATTTTGGGACAGATAAAACTGCATATAAAATTCTACGATACGGATTCTACTGGCTACTACTATTTAGAGATGTATATAGATATATAAAAACCTGCGATAAATGCCAAAGAGTAGGAAACATATCAAGCAAAAATGAAATGCCTCTGAATTTCATATTAGAAGTTAAAATTTTTGATGTTTGGGGATTAGATTTCATGGGACCTTTTATTCCGTCATTTGGAAACTCATATATATTAGTAGCTATTGATTATGTTTCCAAATGGATTGAAGCACAAGCTTTATCTAGGTGTGATGCTAAAAGTGTTTCAAAATTTTTAATGAAAAAAATTTTTACTAGATTTGGAATGCCAAGAGTGATTATCACTGACGGAGGAACTCATTTTAGAAACAAATATATTCACAAACTAGTAGAAAAATATAATATTATGCATAAGATATCAACTGCTTATCATCCACAAACTAGTGGATTAGCTGAAGTTTCTAATCGAGAGATTAAGCATATATTAGAAAAGTCTGTAAATCCTAATAGTTCAGACTGGTCTATAAGACTAGACACTTTATTATGGGCATACAGGACTGCTTATAAAACTCCGATTGGAATGACTCCTTACAGGCTTATATATGGAAAAACTTGTCACTTACCAGTTGAATTAGAACATAAAGCATATTGGGCGATTAAAGAATTTAATTATAATATGAAAGAAGCTAGTGATAAGAGATTGTTGCAATTAAATGAATTGGAAGAATTAAGGAACGAATCATATGATAATGATAAGATTTATAAAGAAAGAATGAAATTATGGCATGATCGGAAGATTAATCAGAGAAATTTTGAACTAGGACAAGATGTTTTGCTTTATAATACTAGATTGAAATTATTTCCTGGGAAATTGAAATCTTGATGGTTAGAACCTTTCACCATAACTAAATTATTTTCATATGGAACTATAAAAATTGAAGATCCAAAAACAGGACATAGATTTAAAGTAAATGGAGATAGATTAAAACCATATTTCAAAAATAGACGACCAAATTGTAAAGAGGTTTTAATGCTTAGTCAACCTGAACACTAACTAAATTAGGTCGGGCTGACGACGTTAAACCAAGCGCTCTATCGGAGGTAACCCATAGTAATCTTTTATTTTTAAGTGTCTACATATTAGTGAGTTTATATTATTAAAACAAATCTTACTACTCAAATTTTTAATTAGAATCATCACAAATTCAAACCTATATGATGAGATCAGAAAATATTTGGACTAGAGCGAAAACAGGCGATTTTTACGAATCTCAACGACAGCGAGCCCGAGCCCGCTGACAGCGAGATCGTGGACCATTACTCATTCAGTTTTATAACTAAGTCACCGACGGCGAGGAACTTCCCGCCGACGGCGAGGCAGTTAAAAATTTCGTATCTTAAAGATTTTTCGTGCGGTTTTGGACGGATCTAAGCCATTCCTTCGTAAGAAATTATTCCAAATATGATTTTACACCATTTTCTTCCTTAGGAACGACTAGAGACCAATCCATTCCATCTAAAATGGCCTCCAAATTCCTAGAAACCACAAAAACTGAAGTTTTCAACATGAGAAAATTTGTTAGTTCGGAGGCACAGCGAATCTTCAACAAAGGTTTTGTTGACCTCATTTTTGATGAGGTCTTCTCTTCTTCTTTTTAGTACTTAGGATCTAGCGTTAGGCTTTTCCTTTGACTATCTTAGAGGACTAGAATTGGGATCCACCATCTAGAATTTCAAACCACTTCTTAACTCCCTGCAAACTCCACAAACTTAACTGTACCCCTAACCACCTAGAGGGTTGAAATCAAATGTGGAAGTTTAAAGGATGAGTTCCTATAGGACTCTTTGGCCTTGGGACCGCCACAGGTGGCATGGTCTGGTGAGGGGCTGACTTACACACACACTACACTTATACACTACACTTTCACACACCTCCTAAAACCACACCCATACCCAGCTTGACCTCCTGACTCATGTAGGTGATTCACATGGATGGTCCTTAACCCCTAAGCCCTTGGTTAAGAGGGTTAGGAACAACATAGTGAATGCCTCAAATGAGTCCCTTCATGGCTCATGTGGGCTTGATGTGGCTTCATGGCTCAACCAAAATGATTTTATTCCACTCAAATTTACCCAATCTTCAATTTACCCAATCTTCAATTTACCCAATCTTGATTTACCCGATCTTGATTTTCCAAATTTTCAATTTTCCAAATTTTCAATTTTCCAAATTTTCAATTTTCCAAATTTTCAATTTTCCAAATTTTCAATTTTCCAAATTTTCAATTTTCCAAATTTTCAATTTTTGACCCCGGGACCCTACACCCGCTTAACCTACCCAAAGCCTCGAAATTACCCAAATTTTTCAAAATCACCTAAATTACCCAAAATTCCCCAAAATCAATCCCAAAAATTTCCACATCACTCAAATTGATCATCCATACCAAAAAATACCAAAAATTCCAAAAATACCTCCCAATACCCTCCAAATACCCAAAATACCCCTCTTAACCCAAAATCCCAAAAATTCAAAAAATTCCAAGAAAATTCCAAAAAATTCCAAATATTCCCAATTTCATTTTGTTCAACTACACCATGGGCCAATTTTGTCAATTTACCCTACTTTTGTCAAAACCCCCAATTTGACCCATTTTAACCCTAAGTGAACCCAATGTCAAACTGAACCTACCCAATTGACCCAAATTCTGGTCCAATTCAATTCTAAACTTCAGTTCAAAATTCCCAACACCAATCTAGACTAAATCCAAGTCCAATTTGATTGACATTTGGATCCAATTTCACTTTTGGCCTTAAAGCCCAATTTGGACCCATGACCCAAACCTAACCCAAACTCACCCAATTCAACTCCAATTAACCCCAAATCTTCTCTAAATCTTCCTTAGCATCCCCACAAGCAAAACACTAACATGATTTGCCCAAAATTTAGACCCAAACCCCACTCAAATTCAACCCAAAGCTAAAAGGCCCAATTTTGACCTAAACCCAAACCTAACCCAAATGAGCCCAAACCCCAAAATCAAAGCCTAACCAAAGTCAAAACCTCTTTGAAACACTCCCATAAACATTTCTCAACATTAATTTTTCATCAATTTCAACCCTAGCCCAACATTGGCCCAACTTGGCCCACTTGAACCTATATTGGCCCATTCACCAAAAGAGCCCAAATTCAACCCAATTCAAACCCAAATCACCCCCAATTTGCTTCAAGTCACTCATGACACATCCATGAGCTAAACCCAACAATTATTTGGCCCAACCTCTTTACAAAATTCCCATCCATAAATTCATTTTTTAAACTTAAAGGCCCATTCCTTAAACCATTTTAAAAGCCCATCTTTTACCACATCCAAGGAGCCCAAAATTGGTCTCAAAGCCCATATGACATTTCCCCTCATCATACTTTCAATTAAACTCAATACCTAAGTCCTAAATTCATCATCAAATCATTACAAATCAAGTTTCATACAAATTTCTATCAAATTACCAAAAATTCCTAAAATCCACTTTCATGAAATTGACTAAACTTTTTTCCAAGCCAAAGGTGAGCCATGAAGCCATGCATGAGCCACATGTGAGCCATGAGAGCCTTGGATACTCCACCATGCCATATTGGGTAAGAAGAGGGAGGGCTTTCCTTAATCCCTAAAGCTCATTAGCCTTAATCATGTTTCACCTAAACTTAAATTTAATCCAAATATATTTGGATGGAGACTTCTCCATGCCAAACCAGTGATCCCCTTGATCCCCCACGGCATCCAAAGCCACCTTGAAGTGGTGCACCAAGCCCAAATGGGTGGATTGACCCATTTAGACTCAAAACTAGCCATGCCCCATTCTACTTTGGATCAAAGCCTTTACACATGGCAATTGCCAATTGCTTGCACCAAGTCCCAGCCCTGACCCACCTGACCTTGAGGGTGACCCATGCCTGGCCAGCCGGCCACCCAGCCGCGGAAAACACCATGACCGAGAGCTCACATGTGAGCCAACTTTGGAATTCTCCCTTGCTTGAGCTGCCCCATCCCCGAGTGGCCATTGTAGGCTATTCTGCCCTTGACCAAGCGGCTGATCCCAAGCCACTAACTCTCCACGGGAGGCCCTCCACCCTCTCCTATTTAAACACCACCCCTCTCGCCATGAGAGGTGCTGAAAAAACCTTAAGGAAACTCTGCCAAAATTGTTCCGGACTACTCCCCATACACAGAGCACTTGATCCCCACCGAAATCCCCCTGCCATTTCTTCTCTCGTGAGCTCGATTTCGAGTTGAAATCCAAGCCCAAAACCAGGACACTTCTCCACGGTGAGCCAATTCCCAAATTGATTGGTTCTACACCTTCACCGAGACCAAGGAAGGTGTCCACCGACAAAAGCCCCATCTCCGGAGCCACCCGGTTGCTCCGGCCTCCAATCTTTGTGATCGGGCGTGGTCGAAATCCTACCTAGACAATTCACTGGACCCGGAGACTTCATCCGGAGCTTGCGGGATCCAATCGAAGGTGAAACAACCCTCGGATCGAAGCCACACTTCTGCGAGCAAAGGTATGGCCTCACTCTTCTTCTCGAGCTTCCGAACATTCTCCATTTTTATTGCGTAAATTTCATCCCACATAAACCGTATGGATGTGTTCGTCTTCTCGAGACGAATCCATAGAGCATAAGAACACGAAAATCCATCGAGTATCGAGTGAGATATTAGGGATTTAGTGTGGACGGCTCTCGGGTGAGGACGCTCGGGGACGATGAACGGATGCCGTGCATTTAATACACGCGCGGACGGACGGCTCGGATGGCGTCGGACCAGGAGATGGTACGTGAACCGCGGGGCCCGGGCTGCTGACTCAAGCGGCGGCGTCGAATGGAAGCGCGCCGCGTGGCCGTTCGGAGATGCCGAGGATGACGCGGCGCCGACTCGGATAAATAGAAAATTAGGGATATTTTCTATTTATTTAATTCCCTAAACTTGGAAAATTCATAACTTTGTGTAGGAAAATCATAAAAATAAAATAAAAATACCCTCTTGCTCAGTGAACAGAGAAGAATAATGTGGAAAAGAAATTATTTAATTTCATCAAGTATTTTATTTTTAATAATTTATTTACTCTCTGCATATTTTTAATTCTCCATGCATGTATACAATTCACCATGGCATGAGACCATAGGGCTTTTGAAGCCTCTGAATTTGGGAACATTCCCTGAATTTTCCAAAGTCAGAGGCCATCCTATGAAAAGTTATTGATTTTTCAAATTCATGTTACTGTTTTGAGTATTTTAATTCCAATAAATAGCATGTTTTGAAATAAATTCTAGGAAAATTTGGTGATGTTCCTTATGACCAGAGGACCCTAGGAAAAATAGGTTTTGAGTTAGTTCATTTATAACAACCCTAATTGGCTTAAACACCCAAAATAGATCCCTAATTAATTAGAGCTAACCATACATCAAATTGACTTGAAATCAATTCTCCATTAACCTTTAGGATCAGAGGAGCCCACCATAAAAATTTGAAGTCAATTGGACTTGGTTAGCCTCTACTAAATGGGTTGATTAAGCCATTTAGTCAATTTGAACTTTAAAAATTCATAACTTTCAAAATATCTTTCAAAAATTCACCAAATTGGTTTTGGAGCCTCTACGATATTAGGGAATTTAAGAAAATTAAAATTTCAATTTTCTAAAAGAGTTGATTTTTAATATTATTTTAATATTTTTAATAATTAAAAAAATAATAAAAATCACAAAAATAATAAAATTCACCAAAATATTACATTTTGAATTTTAATCACCTAGGAACAAACTCCATATTTTTCTTAGGTCTATTTAATGAGATATTAAATTTTAAAGCTCTAGGGTATTTTTAAAATTAAAAAAAAATGTATTTTCTAGCATTTTTACTAAAATAATTATAATAAATCATAGAAAAATCAAAAAAATACAAAAATTGATTCTCTGGTTTCCTTGATATCAGAGAGATTTTTGAAAAATATAAAATTCATTTTTCAACATTTATTTTATTTTTAAATTAATTAATACTCCAAAACTTAAAATAATTATAATAAAAATAATGTAATTCAAAAAATCACCAAAATTGGTCCAAGTGGTCCTCTGGTCATTAGGAATGTCCCCTAATTTTCTTAAAGACAGAAACTTTCCTTGGTCATGTTATTAAATTTTCCTTGGAAATCTCTATTTTCTACCAAAAATAATTATATAAATAAATTAAATACAGAAAAATCACATTTTCTCCTCTCATGTCTTTATTGACATATGAGTGAAGTCACATAAAAATTTCAAGTTCATTTGTGCTCAATTTAGTGAGTTATGAAATTATTAAGCTTAAAGGGCAAAATGGTAATTAAAATTTTAATCCTTAATTAAAACTTTAGGTTTAATAAAAAATTAACAAGTAAAATATTTGATCCTAATCTGATTTGGATGATTGAAACTTAAATAATTAAAGGGTAGAAATCCATTAAGCAATTTAAAATAATTAAACCTTAATTAAATAATTGATTAAATTTGGATGTGTGAGTTTAATTTAGTTGAGTGAGTTTAGTTAGTTCATTAGTTTAATTGAGTGTAATTAGTTCTTGTACTAAGAAGGAAAAGTCAAAGGAACTTGGTACGCAGGAAGGAAATTAAGATAAGTATCTTTTTAATTGTTGTTAACTTTAAATGAAATCTATGCTTTGTTTTATTTCCATGCATTACGAGTAGTTTTCTTAGTCTTTCTCCTTGTTTATAAAAATTATGCGGATTGATGAGAAATTAAATAAAGCACTTGTAAGTATAAATAAATTGTGATAATTTTTACTTAAAACTTAATTTACTTTTAATGCGACGATTAGGTAGTTAAAATATGTTGAATTATCAATTATAGTAAAAATTACATCCAATATTCGGGAAGTCGAAAACCTTGGAAGGCGGGTGCAAATAAATAGGGAAATATTAATTATCGGACTTAGAATTGGATATTTTAGTGTGACGGACTAAAATACTCAATTCGATCTGCTTGTTTGAGAAGCTAAAGTGTAGATGTTTGCCCTGGTGGGGAACGTGGGAGCTACGAAGTGGCGGCGGTATCCTCCCGACGCGCGAGATTCGGTAATCGGAAACACATGATTAGTCAATGTTCATTGCACCTGGACCAAAGGGTAAAGAATAGAATGCTCCTATTTGTCACAATACAATTTAAAAAATTCTATTTAAATTCATCATTTCACTTAATTTCCTAAAAACAAGGAGAAGGATACTTTTTCGAATTAATTAAATTGACTTTATTTCAAGCATTAGTTTACTTTAAGTTTGCTTTAAGTTAGTTTTAATTTCAGTGTACTAGATTAATAAGTAATTCCTTTAAATATAGTGATAACAATTATTAAAAACTTTCTTGTGGGATGGAGAAGTAACCGGGACTCCACTAGAATACATGTTACTTGATATGATACGTATACTTGCGTAGAATCCACATTTTACATTAAATCATATATCTATATTTAAAGAGGGATCAAGTTTTTGGTTCCGTTGCTTTAAACATAAATTACATACATATTAAAAAGTGGGTCAACATGCTATGCTAGTTAGACTTTGGTTTAGTTAATTTCATTGTGGCATGATTAGTTTAGATTTACTTTCTGCTTTGCATATTATTCTGCCCTAATGAATACTTGCAAATGATTTTGATAGACATTTGTTGTAGATAGAATTTCTAAATTGTTTTCCTTCACCTTATATTTTTTTTTATCTTGAATACTTGTATATGTTAAAAGTAAGTTTTGGGGGTAGGAAGAAAAATAAGGGTACAATAATAAAAATACTTTACTTTAAGTGTTTATTACAAGCATGTTTTAGGCTAGATTTACTTTCTCTGATCATTTTATCCTGATTATGCATGATATGAATTTGATAGGATGTTGTAGTAGTAAAATATTCGACCTTTATTTTCTTCCTGCTACATTTTATGGAATTAATTGCAAAATATTTTAAAATTTATGTTTGGGGGGAAGAAAAATATTAACTTTTATTTGTTCTCAATTATTCTATTTTCAAAAATTATTAGTATAACTTACGGCAATTGAACCTCGCTTGAGATAACTAAAACTTTTTATTTTAGTTGTATGTTATGGAAGGATTGGATGAAAGTTTTTTGTAATAAAGGTTAATTTTATAAGGGTAAGATATTTGGTATGAAGGAAAGAATTTGATTATAGTTAACTATTTAAAAATAAAAGAAAGAAACTATATTTTGAAATGTTAAGAGACTTAAAGTATTGTGTGTTAAGATGAGATTGTGACTTTACAATGAATAATAACGCTCATACTTAATTATAAAGTAAGGATGTGTTTGAGTTTGAACTTTAGAAGAGGAGAGTGAAGTTGAAATCATTACGAGCTCTCCGGATATAGTAATCCTCATTAAAGAAAAAGAGAAAAAGAGAAAAAAGAAAAAAAGAAAAAGGAAAAGAAAAATATTTATGAGGAGAAGCTTGAGTAGATTTTAATAAAATTGGGCACCACTTTAGTCACCCAAAGGAGAATTTGATTTTATTTACGAATTTATATTTAAAGTATTGGCCTACATTCTGATGAAGTTTGCATGAACTCATTTTTCACATAATCTTTCAAGGTACTCTTAATTTAACAAATTATGGTTTATCTTGAAATAAATAGAAGACTAGAACTCTTAAACTTGATTGTTGAATATTCTTATACTTGTAGTATTCACTTGATTCTTGAATTTTTTTCTAAAATTCTAACCAATATATTCCTTTGAATGAGAAAATTTTATTGTATTACAGGTGAAAAGTACATTGCCACAGGTTATATTTTTATGTAGTAAAAGTGTTACTTGAGGACAAGTAACGAGTTAAGTTTGGGGGGATTTTTTGACAGCACGTAAAATATATACGCTTTTTGTTATATCATTTTACTTATTTTTGATGATATTACACATTAAAGAAAGGTATTTTGTATGTTTTTTAGTTTTAGGCACAAGAAATGGTGATTGGAGCAAAAGGAAACAAAAACGGTGTAATTTGGAGCAAAAACGAAGCGAAATGAAATTACGCACGACACCTTTCGATAAGTCTTTTGATGCTTAATCTCTTTTACACTTCATTCATATTTTTTGAATGAGATTACACTTTAAAGAAATGTTGTTTTTATGCTTATTTTGTAGGGCTATACGTTACGATCGCAACACAAGCTGAAATGGGGGCGAAACGAGTTGAAACGAGAGCGAAACGGGCGACGGTGGAGCCTCGCGGCGGTACGCTCGCCGACGGCGAGATCGATCTCGCCGACGGCGGGAACTCCCGGTACCACCGAAAAGTGCGAAAAAAATCCGCCGGCAGCGGCCTCGAACCCACTGCACCGAGCGGCCGGACGACCATGAACCGACATTTGGCGGTTTTGGACGATATTCGACGTATTTGGAGGCGCTTTTTAGAAGGAGTGTAGAAGCTGCGGAATTCGTCGCGTGCTTTCTTTAAAAATGGCAAATTTGTGTAGATTAGAGAGGAGAAAAGTGGAGAAAACTTGGAGGAATGTTTAGGATTCTTAGATTAAGAGTAGAAATGTAGATTTTTACCCTTTTGGAAAGATTGGAGAGGAGATTTTGAGAGAATTTGTTTGAGATTTCGCTAGCATTGCATGGATCACCGGGAGACTTTATGGGAGAGATCTTCATCTTTCTTTCAAGGGGAAAAAGCTAAGTATTGTTCTTCATTATCTTATAATTTTGTAAACATTTGTTTAGTGGATTTGCTTTTATTAAATGAAGTTTCCTTTATGTTTTCTTCGTGCTTTGTGACACATCTCTCTTACTCTTTCTTTTTCTTTGGAAATAGTGGCATAAGAAGATTATGCCATTGTTTTTTTCTTTTACTTTCTTTTTTGCGATGATTAGAAATCATGTTTAGGATTTTGTGATGCATGGTAGAAGTAAATTTAATTATAAATGTGATGGTTTTTACTTGCACTTCATTTACGATGCAATAAGGGCCCATTATAGTGTTAAAATTCGTTGTAATTGCATCGTGACCGAAGAGAGCGGTGTAATTCTCGGCAAGTGGAACCACATTCGAATTCCCGGGGATGGTGAAGTTCATGAGAAATTGAATGCAAATAAATAGAGAAATATAATTATCGGGCTTAGAATTGGAGATTTTAGAGTGACGGGTTAAAATCCTCCGGTCGGTACGCATGTTTGGGTGTTGAAGTGTAGATGTTTATAAAATTTGAGGAATGTGGGAGCTAAGAAGTGGCGGCGATATCCTCCCGGCCTAGCCACGGATTCGGTAACCAAGCATAGGATTAGTCAATGTTCTTTATGCCTGGACCAAGGGGTAAAGAATAAGATTGCTTCTATTTGGCACATGCAATATTTAATGCATCTCGATCACATGCATTATACATTTCATTACATAAGAATAGTAGTTTTTAATATCTCGAAATTCTCGAGCAAATTCATCCAAAAAAGGTTATCTTTAGAATTATTATTTGCATTTAGTTATAGTATCTATCTTTACATTTTTAACACTTGCATTTAGGGATAGTTACCGTAAAACACAATTTTAATCGACATTACTTCAGGACTATTTAGTAGTTGGTAACAATTTAACTAAAAACCTCTTACTTCACTTCCTCGTGGGATCAATACTGGGATTTTTAAAGAAAACTCTATATTACTTGAAACGATATGTATACTTGCGTAATACCCTTAGTGTGTAAAATACTTTTCAATTTTTATATCATTTAAGATTTTGCACACTAGCCGCTTTTATAAATCGAGTCAGGATTTTTGGCTTATCTTTTTGGAAGTTAATTTCTTGCGTAATTGTAGATTGGTCTCTTGTTGAGCTTTGGTAGCCTCCTTTGTGAACACCTTCTTCGTCGTGGTCATCGAGGTTGTGTATAATTTGAGAATCGTTATTCATATTGGAATTGAAATCTGGATTAAGTCGGTTGTCGCTAGTTACGTAATCGTTAGAAACGATCGAAAACGTAGGCCTTACCGTAACCCTTATCATTATAAGATCTAGTCGGGGCGAGCAAATAATCATACGGAGTCGGGAGTTTGAGGGATTTATCGCCCGAATCGGGAGAACTTAACCATCTGGGATAAGCAGCCCCTAGTCTACCCTTCGTAGACTCGGTCTTCTTTTCTTCGTCTTCTCCTCATGCAGGCGGTTCTTGATCGCAAGTGATAGTGCGAAGCTCGACGGGTTTCAAACTTTGAGTTGAAGCATGTACCGAAGCGGCCTGGATGTGATCCAAAATTTCTTCGATGCTTTTGTCCAGACGAGTACTCCATCCATCATCGGTCGTGTAAGTGCATCGGAGCAGTAGGATCAGTTGAAATAACATTGACGGAACCTGCATAAGGGTTCCTTCATGTATTCCTTTTAGATCGTTATGTTTCCTTTTCGGAGATTGTCATCAAGCCAACTCTTGAAAGTGATGCAATCCTTTATCTTATGTACGAGCATAGAATTGGTAGGGGCAATGGTTCGGATGATCTTTCTTATTGACTTCCTCCGGCTTCTTAGGCTACGACGGTGAAAATAAATTGTCTTCGTTGCGTTTGCGGAACATCTTCGCTACGCCGATTTTGAATGGATATTCTTTATTTAGAAGTTCTCTTAAGGTACGCGATGAACGAGGCGGTTGTTCATAATCTTTGAGGTGAGCGTAAACTTGGACGAAGTGTGTCTTATGCAGCAGTTCAGCGATAGCTTTGTGGTGGTTGGTAACTAGGGCTGGTCGCTCTGGCGGTATTTGCATTAGGTTGCTTGCCCTTATCTCTCTTTTAACGACGATTCTAGATTTCTTTTCGAATGTTTTCACGGGCTTCGCTTATCATTTTTGTCAGCGAAACTTAACGCTTTTGCTTCTTCTTACGAGCTCCCGAAGCGCTATTTAGTAACTTACTTCGAAAGTCTTGATTGTAAATCCTTTAAGGAGAAGTGTTATCGGGCCATGGATACTTTTAAGTAGGATGCCGGCTTGCATGTTGTTCTTAGTATTTGTGGTTTACTTCATGCTTAAGTTTCTCCATCGAAGTATGTAATCCACTAAGTCTCGGTCGGCTTTGTTGCTCCTGCATTAGATCATAGATAGTGATGTGGTGTTGAGCTAGGCAAATCATTTAACGAAGAGATTCTCCGGTTCTAAAAAGTCTTCTTGAGCCGTTCGGTAATACTGCGTACCAGTCGAAGGCGATCACGACAAGCTGGCCGACGGCGGCGGAAGAGTAAAGCGTCGCTCCCCGCCGACATTACGCCCATTGGCATTTAAAATGTACGACATGCGCTGTAGAGGTTTCTTTGTTCCATCAAAAGTCTTAAACGAGGTGGTACTAAGCCTTTTCGGGTATTGGACTGCATCGAACTCTTCGGGAGTATGGTCTACCCATCTTAATAGATGCTCCACTCTTGGATTGTGCTAAGGCTTCTTGCACCCTCTTGTTACCACGTTTTTAATGTCCTTTTAGAATCATGCTTTGTACGGAAATTCTTCTTTGGTAGTTCGTCTCCGTTGACGTATGTGATCTCTTTTCCTCCATCTGCAATATGGATAATTGTCTTTTACAGAAATTTGGGCACGACTCACGGAGAGTGGCCTAGAGCGGCAGCCATCTCTTATCCTCTTTGCCATACGGGAAATTGTATCATCTCTCTCTCCGGCGTGTGCTCTCAACACTTATGGTTCATCTCTTTCCGCAGCTGCCCGAGCACCTTGCGAAGCTGTGATGCTCGTGTCTCAACCATGTTGATCTCGAAGCATACTCCTCATCCATGAACTCGGATGAGTCGACTTCATCTCCGAATTCTTCTTCTCTTTCTTTTGTTAACTTCGTCGGATTTCGGTCCTTGCTTGTCCATGGCATCCTCTAATGGCCCTTTTGGGGGGTCTTGGTTCCTCCTGTGATGGATTCAATTGAACTTGCTTGGAGTCCCTTTATTGCGGTACTTTTCTTCTTAATTCAAGTCTCTAGCGAGACTTTTCTTCTCGGGACATTGTTTTGGTCTTCGTTCATAAAGGTAGTAGGTCGCTGCTTCCATCCTCCTTTTGACGGAAAGCCTAGGACCGGATGGTCTATCGACTATATGTTTGGAAAGATTGGTATCCTCCTAATTTGTAGACCCGATACAACAACGGGTGGACTGGCTTTTATCTTCTTCTTTGGTTTCTGCGTGGCGGCGACGGGCCACATTCGGGTCCGAGGTGGGATTTAGGCGCTTTGTCCTATCCTTTCTTAGATTTCCGACACGATTCTGCATCTTTCTTTCTTTGCCAATCTTTCTATAACGACTTGCGGCGAAACCGTAATGGCGGCGGAAATGCTTATCCCTTTTGCTCTCGTAATTGTTGTAGTATGCGGTGAGGGTAATGCGGTGGCGATCCTACGAACATCCTCTTAAATGCAGTGAGGCGAGAGGGGTGAAACACACTCCGTTCCAACGAGGTATATACTCGGGGTAAGCGTTCTTCTCTTTCTTGAGGAATTTCTTCTAGAAAAGCAACTTGGCCGGCTCTAGCTTTCTTGACGTCTTTACGCTACTGTTCTCCTTTGAGTCGAGTTAGGGGTGCGCAACTCATGAAGCTGGCGGGCCCAATCACAAATAGATGGTATTGTAGCGAAAATTTGTACCCTCCGCGGTGACGGGCTCATCACGGACTTGGATTTTCCTTCCCCTTCGGTTTGGCGGAAGTCGGGGTAGGTGCGAAGATGACTAGGCGGTGGGGGTAGAGACCCAACGATCCTCTACGAATAGTAGTACTCCTCTCGGGCGGGGCCACTTTGCGGGGAGGGAATACTTGAGCCGACATCGGAGTTGAACGCAATCACGGGCTCTTCGGTTGGCGCACTTGTCTATTAGTGTGAAGAGAGTGACGTCGGCGAACTTGACATACGTGTTGCCAAATCTTGTCCCAAAAAATGGATGATCCCATTGTCGGGCGAGTTCATCCTTAACAAACGGAAAAGTCCATTCCATTGGTGAAGGAGAAGATTAGCTTTGGGGCGGTCATTTTTTGCGGGGGCGAGATTCGAGAGTAATAGTTCCAACATGCTTCCTTTTGTCACAAGTTTAGGACGAAAAAGAAAGTCGAACACATTTTCATTTATCTTAGTGTATTTGTGATTTTAAAAGGATTTATTCATCAAGAGTCATTTATTAGAGGATTTATTTATTAGGAATGGAATGTTTTAAAGGTATAGAAAGGTAAAGGATTCGATTCAAATCGAAAGGAAGAGAAAGTCTTATGCAAGGCTTCTCGACTAGAAGGACCGCTCACAACTAACACTACATTGGGGGTCCGCCCCACCTCGGAAAAGAGGTAAAAGGATCTGAGAACCTCTACGTTTGGGTGTCTAAACGGTGGCTCCTAAATAAGAGGAGTTGGCTATACTCGTTCAAGAAAGAAATGAACGGGAGTAATCCAACGGGAAGAATGGTAGTTTTGGTCCATTAGGGATATGGGCTCTGGAGTTATGAAGAAAACCATTTTAATCAAAATGGAGAGAGGAATTAGTCCCCGGCGGAGTCGCCGAAGGCGTCGGCCATATTTTTAGGTTTGTGTTTTGAATTTTGAAAAGGGGTCGCCTAACGAAATTGTGGCGAATTTTAGATTTTAAATTTAATTTAAATATATATAATTTAGAAAGTAGTATTTTGATTTTTGAAAAGTATGTTAAATTGAAAATTTTAGATATGAAAATCGAAAGCCGTCTCATCCCAGGCAATAGTTTATATCGCCCAGCACGCACCCCTGAAAACCACGTATTTATCCCGAGGAATAGACACCTTTTGCTTGATAATGGGGCTAGATTAAATAAACTAGAAGATTTGTGACATCCGTTTGGTGTTTGTGAACCAATTTTATAAGCGAGCAAGTTCCTTTGCTTAATATATATGAATTAAGCAGGTTTATATCAGCCTACACAGGTTCTTAAAGAAGTTTCCTATAAGAGCTGACCCCTAAATTCATTACATCTTAAATGACGGGAATCATTTAAGAAAACTCTTGATAATGATCGGTGGGTTTTGCTCATAGAAAATTCAAAGATTAAGCTTTTCAAACAATTGGATTTTGGAAATTTCAATTGGGAATGGATCAAATTTAGAACGGTTATTTTAGGAATCAATGGAGGAGAAGTAGGGGATGTCACGGATTTGAGACAAGTCTGGACAAGCTTCCCAACTATCCTATTTGTTTGGCTTCAATTTGAGAGTTTATTTAATGTTGTAATCATAACGATTTAATTAATTGGACTTATGCTTGTATGATATGATCACACAACAGCCTCGAAGATGTGAGGGTTTATGTCGTACCAAACAACTACCTCGGAATCCTAAGACCGGTTAGGGCTTAATTTACATAATATGATTATGTAAATTTCTAACAAAAATTTGAGGATTTATGTTGCACTAGGCAAAATACGCCGAAGTCTGTGTTTGGTTATTTAATTCTAAGATAGGTTTTCTTTAGTAGATCCGAGTTTTGCGTGAAAACGATAGGTACATGCGCCATTGTGCTCCAAGCTCCTTGTTGTTGTAGAGGTTTAGTTTTGAAAGTCATAAATCGGGAGATAAGAAGTGTTTTGGTTTAGAGAAGATCTTAAAATCCAAGTGTTTTTAATATTTTAATTAAAACAAATCTTAAGTTATTTAAACAGAACCGATTAAGATCTCACGGTTCGAGTGTTCCGACACCATTATTTTCATTGAATTCACTTAGTCCGAATGAATTTGCTAAACTCAACTGAATGAGTTCCACACTTTCATTTAGGCGTACGTGGGAAATCCCGTTGGCAACACGTGGGTTACATCATCCGAGGTATTCCCGTCATTGACGAGACGTTTTAATATAGTTATAATTGTAGTTTTGTTGTTGTTTGTGATTAAATTTTGAGTTGTTTTATATTTTGAATGTTGTGGCGGTGAATTTTATCTTGCAATGACTTTTAATTTTGGTTTCGGTTCGGGGAATTTATCTAAAGGTTTTGGTTTTCGTACACTTGATCTTGTTTTTCATGCAAGAAAAGTAAAGTCTGATGCATGTAAGTAAATTGCAATAAAATAAAGTATTTAAGGAGAGTTCTGTCATCCCCAAGGCATAAACACATGTTAAGGCATTTAAATATTTTTAGAGAAATACCTAGGTAGAGGAAATTTAGGGAAAGGGCTTTGGTTGTACGCAAATTCCTAATCCTATAACTATAGTCATCTCCTATCACGTCTAGGTTCTTGGTTTGGTTTAAGGATGAAGTTTTCTTCATCAAAGAACAACTAGATTCAATTGTTCTTCTAAAACATCCCGTCATATCGAAGTGCTTAGGCGAGTCTAGCATCTTTAGTATTTAAGGATTGTTTTGAGTCCAGTAAATTTAGTTGCAGGTGAATTAATCATCAAGAGGTTTGGATTTGTTCTCTTGCTCGGTGGCCCAGGACATTTGAATATCCTATAAGTGAAGTAACCTTATGCTTGATACTTTATTTAAGATTTATAATAATAAGAGCTTTAAAAAAGAAATAATGACTTATTAAGTATTTTATGATTTAAACTTAATGATTAATTTTAATTTTGACTTAATTATAAAAGTTTAAGTTTGGAATAGTGTTCATAGTCATTATTTTTTGATTTAATTTAAATCTTTCGTTTTAAATGATGTTATATCTCAGATTTAACCTTTATGTTTTAAACCTACTTTAAATGTTTGGTTTTAACTCTTAATAGTTTCATTTAGGTGTGTTGTTAAATGATTTTATTCAATTTAATTTATTTAATTTAAGTTTAATTTAATTTAATTTAATTTGATTTGATTTGATTTAATTTATTTAATTTAGTTTAATTTAATTTAATTTAAATTTTAATTTAAATTTATTTAATTTAATTTTAATTTAATTTTAGTTTAATTTTAATTAAACTTAATTTGATTTAATTTTAATTTTTATCTTAATATATTAAATATGATTTAATTTAATTGTTAAGGTGTTAACTTAATTTAGATTTTGATTTAATTTAATCTCAACATCTTAAATTTAATTTAATTTAGTTGTTAAATTGTTTAGCATTTTAAATTTTAAGTTAGGATTATCCTTTTAGTTAAGAATTAAATATTATTGAAGTGATTAATTTAGGGATTCATAGATTAAATAATAAATATCCTCTTAATAATATCCCTACTTTTAATAATTCCAATTTCTATTACTCTTCCAAAATTTCAATTAATTAATTAATTAAAAGTTTTTATTTTAATTATATTTGAAATGGTTAGTAGGTTTCTACCCTCGGTATTTGAAGTTTTCAATCATCAGAAATCAGCTTAAAATCAAATATTTTACCCTCCCCTTTTTGATTAATCCTAAAATTTTAATTAAGGGTTGAAATTTTTAATTACCCTTGCCCTTGACATAATAATTCTATAACTCACTAAACTGAGCTCGAAATGAACTTGAAATTTTTATGTCACCTCACTTTCATGGCATTCGGTCGTCCCGGACCGGTTGTCACCATGTGCACCTCGATTGGTTGCCCCAGACCAATCGGTACCTTTTGCACTTTGCATTTTTCCACATGCACCCCGATCGGTCGACCCTGACCGGTTGACACAACTTGCACCGCTGCATATCCTGCATATGTATGTATGTATCTCTGCATATTATCGCACATAGGTTTAGCCACTTGACATTGGTCATATGTACGAGTTGCACATATCTTCGGGTCACTGCTACCTCGGCACACCTTCTTCGGGATGCTGCCGCCACGGCATGTCCATCACCTCGGGCCTCTGTCGCCATGGCACGCCCGTCCCTTCGGGTCACTGTCACCTCGATACACCCACTTTGAGTCACTCCCTCATGGTGCACTTGTCACTTGCATGTTTCTATCGGTTACATTTGCATTTGCCCGTTCGCATTGATAGTGAGCCAGACCCGTTAGGAGAGCGACTCCCGTGTCGGTCGCGATGCCTTAACGAGCGTCGCTTGTCGGGTTGATCCCGGTGAGTTCCGCGAGTTAAGTCATCGGGATTGACATGCTAAGGATCCAAGGGATCTAATTTGTGTCACCTTTGCATGTTACGGGCTCGCATTTAATGGCCCTTATTTTAAAATATAAAATTATATATTTTCCTATTTATCGTATTTATCATATTTTTCTTAAATTTAAGCATATAGCAAATTAGGCCGTATATGAGGCCATCGATTTTAAAAACTCATTCTGGGTGACACTTATTAGATTCTTTGGATCCTTAGGGTGGGGCCGGTATGGCGACCCTGCCAAAGTCATATTAATCCCAGACTTACCCCGCACTTAGATTCTAGGTTAATGCACTTTTCGTTAGATGGTGTGCTAGGCTAGGATTTAGGATGTCAGGTAGTCTTTTCGACACCTCTGGCTATTGTTATGTGCTGTGTTGTCTTGTGCTAGCCATGTGTCACATTTTTGCCTTTGTTTCGGTGTGCCTGCATGTTTACTATGTATGATAGTATGCTAGGGCGATTTTCTGCAGGAGTCGTGCCTATTCATACACTCACACAGGTGCTATCATGGGGGAGTCTGTAATGATTTCTAACCCTTTGCTTGCAGGTGCTATTAGCTCCCCCAATTACAAGGCACGGCTTGTTATTTCACGTTGTATGGTGTGCCCGCTAATATTTGTTTTATGCAGGTCGAGTCTTTATTTTCCTTTTTGGATGTATTTGATAGAGTCCTTAAGAAGAGTCTGTATCAGAAATAAGGTACGGGCACGGGTTTCGAGGCAGATAAGGCACCGAACCACGTGACCAGGACCAGAGCAATGACTCGTGGCCCGTACCTTAAGTCCAAATCTTATATTTTTGTATAGATTTACGACCGGGCATGTATATGCGGAGTCCGGCCGCCTTTACTGCTTTTCCTGGATTATGTTGCTGGTCCAGCGGCATTTGGCCTCTTTTATTTATTCTTTTGGAGTGCTTTTCTGCTTTTCTTGCATGATTTGCATGTTTGGATCTTTTTATATTATTTCTTTCTGTGATCTGGGAAGCGCTTTATTTTGTTTTCTTTCTTACCTTAAAGATCCTAATAAAATATTCAAGATAAATTAAAATTTAGGATTAAAAGGATTCAAGATTTTAAAATCTATCTTTACTTTCCTGCATGGTCTTTGGGCTGGTTTTAAAAACGGGTTGCATTGCATGGCTATCACCCAAGTCATACTTAATAGGGCCTCCACAATACTTTAGGATTCTCTTAGATAATTGCATCATACTTGCATGTCCCGAGGAGAAGTCCCCGTACTTCTTCAATCTAAGCGGCTCTAAGCATAATCTTGAATATGTGGTTGTTCTAGTGAGCCTGTGGATGTTAGGAGGCTCCCCGACCCGGACGCGGGTATAAGTCCTCTTGTTGGAGTGTTTACGGCTTTGTAGGCCGAACCTCCCTTTCTTTTCTTTCCTTGGCATCCTCACCATTTCGGCGGTGTGAGCCCCACCTCTTGGAACTCCAGCTTATAGTTATAGGATAGAGTTTTGTTCCTCTGACCTTAGGGCTACCGAGATCCCCCGTGGGGGTTACAATTCATGGATTGTTGACCGGGGATCTCAGGACGTGTTGGGTCGACTACCTTCACAACCGGGTAGACTTAGGGTCCTAATGGCTTTGGATGATGGGTCTGTGGCACCCTGACTTGGCTGCCTCTACCTTTTAGGAATACTCTTTCCCTCCTTTTGTCTACCCATATTGAGCCATCTCACTCTTTTGTCTTCGTTGGCATCATCTCGATGGCCTGACACTGATGAGCTGCCGCCCGTTTGGGACACGACGATTTGTCCTCTACCCTTATGGCCCGGATGTGGTTTGACGTATTGGGATCCTCCGGTGGGATGATATAATTCTTTCGCAAGTTCCGTATGCCGATGAGTCTGTTACTCTTGCGGGGATAGTGAGAGATCCATTCTCCACCCCATGGTCTAGCGAGAACTTTGAAAGCTTTGGAATACCCCCTGTGAAATAACCTCCTTTTGCAACCCTGTGCTAGTTGGCACTACTGAGTAAGCAAACACCCCTTGGATCAAGAGTATTCTCGGGTACACCCCAAGATGTAATTAACTAAGTGGGATTCGTCCCCTTAGGAGCGCTCTTGGCCCCAGAACAGGCACCTACACCTGACTCTCTGGTTATGGGTAGTTTATGTAGGTATTCTTTCGCGGATATCGGTTTAAGGCGCATCACCCGATGTTATTTGGGCGAACACTCTTGACCTATCCTTGCGAGGTTTACTGCACGTAGACTCTCCACGTTTGGTGTTTTCTCTTGTTTGTCATTTTTTGGTATGTCCCTTTCTATTCGATTCCTCTCCACTTTGAATTACTTATTTGATTCGGGAGGGAGATTTACTCGAATGAGGGAAGTATACAACGATCGACAGACTGGCGACTCCTCCTAAAATAAAAGAGAGAAAAACAAACGAAAACAAAGGGATTTTTGGTTTGGGTTGAATTTGAGTAGGGATTAGGTCCAAATTTTGGGCAAATTATGTTAGTGTTTAGTTTGTAGGGATGTTAGAAAGGTTTTAGAAAAGATTTGGGTCAAATTGGGATAGAATTGGGTCGGTTTGGGCTAAGTTTGGGTCATTGGTCAAAATTGGGCTTTAAGCTTAAAAATGAAATTGGATTTAAATGCTAATCAAATTTGGCTTGGATTTGGTCTACATTGATATTGGGGATATTGAATTGAAGTTTAGAATTGAATTGGACCAAAATTTAGGTCAAGTGGGGTGATTTGGTTTAACATTGGGTTCATTTGGGTTTAAAATGGGCTAAATTGGGAGTTTTGGTAAAAGTATCGTAAATTGACAAACTTCGCCCATAGTGTAGTTGAAAAAAATGAAATTAGGAATATTTGGGATTTTCTGGAAATTTCTGGGAATTTTTGGAATTTTTGAATTTTTGGGTCAAGAGGGGCATTTTGGTAATTTGGAGGGTATTGGGGGTATTTTTGAAAAATTTGGTATTTTTGGTTATGGATGATCAATTTGATTGGTGGGGAAATGTTCAAGGTCGATTTTGGAAAAGTTTTGGGTGATTTGAAAATTTTGGTGGTTTTGGGTAGTTCCAAGGGCTTTTCGTTGGTTTGGTGGGTCCGGGGCCCCGGAGGTCAAAAATTGAAATTTTGGAAAAATGAAGATTGATCAAATTTGAGTAAAGTGGAATCACTTTGGTTGAGCCATGAAGCCATATTAAGCCCATAATAGCCATGAGGGGACTCATTTGAGGCATTCAACATGTTGTTCGTAACCCTCTTAGCCAAGGGCTTAGGGGTTAAGGACCATCCATATGAATAACTCACATGAATCAAGAAGTCAAGCTAGGCATGAATAGTATTAGGATTTGGAATGTGTGTGAAAGTGTAATGTATGTGCAGGTCAGCCCTCACCAGACCAAGCCGACAGGTTGATCCTAAGGCCAAAGAATCGTATAGGGAACTCATCCTTTAAACATCCACATTTGATTTTGACCCTCTAGGTGATTAGGGGTTTATAATCAAGCTTGTGAGGTTTGCAGGGAGTTAAGAAGTGGCTGAGCTTCTAAAGGGGTAGGTTCCATCTCTAGTCCTCTAAGATAGTCGAAAGGAAAAGCTGAGGCTAGATCCTAAGTACTAAATTAATATATATATATATATATAAGTATATATTTATTAAGTTATAATTTATTTAACTATTAAATATTTTTATAATTAAATTATATTTATAAATTAATATACTATAATTAAAATATTTAAAATAAAAAATAACATTATATAAATTAATATATATATATATATATATATATATATATATATATATATATATATATATATTTATATATACATAAGTATTATATTTATTTATAAAT